>CM040238.1:81605696-82111057 GCA_022545495.1 Chrysanthemum lavandulifolium | reverse complement strand
CAACAAAACCTGTAAAACTCATTAGTCGATTAAAAAAATTAGGGATTCTTATGTTTAGGAATAATATAATAGGGTGTATTTATACACAAAAAATAGGTTAAAATATATAAGGTATAATTATCTTGTAAATAATATATACCATATATATTTTTTTATTATTATCTTCATAATGTACATTCCTAAATTACAAATTACGTGATTTTTAAATATCTCCTTATTTGTATTGAATTGAAAGATATAAATCAAAAACAACTTACTCTAGTGGTAAGTTGTTTACAAAACTCATGAATGACCCAAGTTCAAATCCAACTATTGTCTTATTTTTAATTAAACAATTTTAAAATTAAAAATTAACAAATAAAAACAATTTTAAAATTTATAAAAAAAATTATACATATATTAATTAAACGCCACATGTCATTTAAAAATAAAAAAATGCCACGTAAATAGAATGATGACATGGCATTATGGGATGCCAAGTGGCATTTTATGTGGCATGCCTCCTCTTATATATAATGTGTATATATATATATATATATATATATATATATATATATATATATATATATATATATATATATATATATATAGGTCGTGCCGACCGAGTACTCTTGTGCTACTTTACTTGATCACTTTGGATACTATTCATTTACTATTCGCTAAGGTGAGTTCATAACCCTACTTTTATTTGTTTTGAATTAGTTTGGGGTGAGATACATGCTTAACTACTTATATAATATCACAATTACTTGAAAAACTGGATTTTGTGCTATATTAATCTTTATTAATATTTGAAATTACCTACTTTACTTGGGTACGTAGTACCTACTTTGCATGGGTGCGTAACCACCTACATTACTTGGGTGTATAATAACATAACCCACTATTTATCATTATGGGTGTATAAAATGTAACCCACTATTTATCATTATGGATAACAACGTAACCCATCATCTCTTAAATTGATATATTGTGGTCAACTGTTTACTTGATTAAACCTATGGATTTTACTCAACTTTTTTGTTGTCTTTTAGCATGTTTTATCTCAGGTCTCTATCGCCTACCATGTGAAGGCACACGGATAAATTTTGAAGACATTGCATCATTATCATTCGATAAAGCTTTTAAACTCTTATATTATTTGTTAGGATTTAGTAAATCCATTTATTAAAGAGTCTGTCACACCCCAAATTACTGCTTTTGCGGAATGGAATTTCGGGATTGACCGTCATAGCATCACAATCACAGTTATATTGAACGACCTAAAGTGTCGTTTGAAAAGAACATCGTTTGATTTAATAAAACAATCATAGTTTACAAAGTATAGGTCCCAAATGAAAATCAACTTCAGCGGAAATAATTTTGTTACAAGCCAAACGATGTTTTAAAGTTCATAAACCCAAGTGAGACGCGTCGTCACCGCTGACTCTATGATGTATCCACATGCATGCCATGAAGTGAATGTCTTAGTTACACGAAAATACATTGCTAAAAGTGTCAACACAATGGTTGAGTGAGTTCATAGAGTTTATGTAAATGTTAATACGACTACCACAAGTATAAATTATGTATGACAATGATGTCACAAAATGATGTTACAATTGCTTAAGCGCATGACACCGAAGCTCGATCGATGTTCGCCCAACAGAGTGTCTTGCCAAACAACTCAAATAATGTTTATGAAATGAAATGCATCCAGATGACTAGTTGGGATCCACCAACCCGGATGGAGGTGTCACCCTCGATAGATCTATCCACTCACCCACGCTTCTAGGAAATTAACGGCTCATGCTTATGAAATGGGGACATTTAAGCGGCAATGCGGTAACTTAAGCAATACAATGAATTTGACATACTTGGTAGCGTAAGAAAATGGTGTGCAATGTATTCTCCCGTAGGTTTGAAATAAAGTAAAACTTGAATAAATCGGGGCTATGAAAACTCACCGTTGCAATGATTATGATGACAAAAGTGGATACACCGAAATGTAGCGTGAATCTAAACCGACCTATTATGAATGATATGATATGTAATGAGTTATGATGTAATGTTACGCATGCATTTAGTATGTTATTTATACCACTTGTGAATTTTGAAAATAATACTCTTCGTCGAAAAATACTCTTTTGACGTCTTGACCATTCTTAAATTACTTTACAAATATTTACGTCAAAGTGTCATCCTACAATAGTTTCTTAATGATGTATTGTGAAATTATAACTTTTCGTCGTAAAATAATGTCGTTGGAAATTTCATGAAAGCGACTAAAATGGCCTCGAAAAGCTAGTTGTAAAATGGTGTACGTCGAACGTTAGGAAACGAACTCAACGGTTTTGGAAAGCTTGTATCAAAATCTCAAAGTTTTGGCATTTAAGTTTTATCCTAGAGGTCTCGTTCATAAAGAAAATATAGGTTAAGTATGGTGATTTTGTCCAAAATGTAGTTTAAAAGTGAATTTCGCAAAGTTTAAGCAACAGTAGTTAATTCATTACAACTCCGCTATACAAACGGTTTGTCATTTTGGAAAATATGCTTGGTGATCTCAATTTTATTAGAAGACATCGCTTTACAAAAAGTTCTACGTCAACGTTAAAAATAGCCTTCAATATGATCACTTGTTTACCGTAACACTTGTTTAATAAAAATAATATAGTTTTTCTTAACTAATAAAGTTACGGCAATTTTGTGAAAACGTGTATATTTTAGTCGTTACAAATCCGTTTTCTACGTATTATACGTCCTTAGCTTCGTATCAAGGTATACTAATATATTTTTGATAAGTCGAAATAATTTATAACGCTTAAGACTCGTTTTTGACTCGTACAAAACAAAAACAGTTCTTTGAAATTTTCGGGATTAATATATTTCGTCGTCAAACTTGAAAATTCATAACTTCTTCGTTATAGCTCCGTTTAATCCGCTCAAGCGCCACGGTTTCGTTTTAAAGTATATTTTCTAAATATCTAGGCCAAAAATTTATGTCTACAATGGATTTTCCAGATTTACAAAATAAAATCAGACCCTTTTATGACTTGTCGAAAAGAGTTTTCTCGCTAAACCTATTCCAATCCCTTCAAAACAACTCCGGTTATTCTAATCCTACCATACACCTTCTTAGGGTGTCATGGGTTCCTAGACATCACCAAAACTAATATAATACAAGGGATAATTTATAGGATGACTTATATATGTATAACTTCTAAAAACAATGTAAAATGGTATAAACATCCATAAGTCTTGCATGCTTTGCTCAAAAATGATGAAATAGATATGAAATGATAATGAAAGATGTAAAATGAAAATGATATGCTTACTAGTTACTTGATGAGGTGACAAGAACAAAGGATTAAACCTAAACACCCTAGGTTTTTATTTCAAAACCTTGATTAAGAGTGTAACTAGATTGTAAAAACTTGATCTTGATAAATTTTTGATGGACTCTTCAATCTCCTAAGGTGTGACCGGTTTGGAGAGGAAGAAACAAGAGAGAAAAACTAGACTTGAACTTGAATTATTGATTGTGAATGAAGTGTAAGAATAAGTTGGAGTATAGATCTATATTTGTAAGAAAATGTTTACCAACTAATTAATGAACCTCCCCCCCTTGGTCGGCCAAGGGGGTATGCACTTGTAAAATACATTTTTTTTCTTCATATATTGTATATATAAATGTGTATGTAAATGAAATTAAGTAAAGGTAACTTGTAACTTTTATATACATTTGTGCATCTAAGGTAGTTTTAGCTCAAAATAACTTTTAATGGATTCAAGTAAAATATATTGAGGTCATCTAAATTGTAAAAATACATTTCTTGTAAAATTTGAGTGATATAATAATTATCGTGTAGTTTTTAAGAAAAGCGTCGTAATAATATAAATTTAACGATTTATATACAAAATAAATTTAAAACACTAGGTAAACTCAAAATATTATTTTTATAAACTAAATGTAAGTATAAAAATATGTCGGGATAGTTTTTGGAAGTATCGGATTAAATGTTCAAAATAATAACTTACGCGATAGCGTTTATTTAATATGAAATTTACGCGTTTACTGTGAAATACAAAATCATGAATGAACTAACATGATGGAAATGATGTTAATGATATGTAGACTAAACTTAGTCTATATGAAATGTCCGTGATGATATGATCATGAATTCGCCGCTAAACCATTAAGGTTACGCGAATTTGGAACACGCAAACCTAGTTTACGATAAATGATGAAATAGTGAAACATGAATTGTTTTGAGAAATGACCTGAAAGTTCGGGTTGTCACATTCGCCCATGTAAAAAGGAATTCATCCACGAATTCGGTTCGTGTTAGTCTATCGAATTTTTGAGTTTGTGATGAATATCGAGGAGAGAAGACATGGAGAAGTGTCGTTACGGTTGTCGATGATTGAGAGCGTACAAAACATCGTAGTAGAGAAAAATATTGGGTGAGTATCTCCGATGAGTAACACTTTGACTTTGAAATATGTGAAGATTTTGCTTGCACTAAGATTTATAAATAACTGCTCCCAACATAACATGATCCCTCCAGAATTAGACATAGTTAGCTAGGCTATGTATAATTAAGGAACGATGATGTGACGTTCGGTTTAGTTGTTATAACTCTCGATGTTTACAACGATTTAATCTGTGTCGTTAAAATGATAGTTAAAGTAAAAGGAATTAAAATTTCGTGAGTAATAACAAATCGGAAAGAAAATAAAGTACGATAGACGAGAATATTTTACAACGAGTGGTTTATCAAAAGTAGTACATCTTAAGTTATAAAGATTCGGATACGATGGAAAACATAAACTTAGTACGACATAGTACATAAGGAGAAATAAGACATTAGTTTCGAACTTCTTTAGTCTTCCGTCGTTGATACCTTGACGAGCTTCTCCTCCTCTAACATGTATGCATTCCATGAGCACCTTCAACTGGTTGACCTTGGTTTTGAGGACATTGATTCCGATAGTGTCCTCGCTCCCACATTCGAAGCATGTGACCCGGCTACCTCTACAATTCTCGGCTAGGTGTCCCGATTTTTGACACTTGTGGCACTTGCGGGACAAGGACCCGAGTGATGGAAATTACATCGATTACATAGTGGGTGTGTTCCAAGATAACCTCGCCTTCTATTGGTGCAGCAACATAAGCCATAGTAGCTTTCGCCTTCTATTCGTTATGATGGTTAGTGTTACGGTTTTGGTTGTTGTTGTTATAACCTCCTGGTCGCTTTTCCCATTTCCTTTTGTTGTTGTTGATTTGGTTATCGTCGTTGTTGTTATTGTGGTTTTGGTTGGTGTTGGTGATATTTCTCTCTTTACTACTTGTGCCATAAGCTTCGAGTCACTCTAATAGATTCCTCAATCGTTATGGATCAAAAGAAGTCACATCACCTTGAATAATCTCGGAAGTCCTTCAATGAAAGCCTCCAGAGCTTCTCATTATCCGAAACCATAGATGGGCATAACACGCCAATTCTTGAAACCTTCGAATGTAAGTATCAATGTCATACCCATAGTTACCAACTCATAGAATTCGGTCTCCAACTTCTTCACCTCAGACGCGGACAAAACTTCTTTGTTACCAAATCTTTGAATTGCTCCCAAGTGAGCTTGAAAGCATTTTCCATTCCCATCGGTGAGCATAAGAGTTCCACCACGACAACGCTCCATCAAGTAGTGTACTCGTAGCAAACTTGACCTTGCTATCATCCCGCAATTACATAACAAAACACGGACTCCAATTTCGAACCATCTAACCATGGCGGTGGCTCCTCCGGTACCTCTAAACTTAGTGGGATCTCCACTTTGAAATCCTTATACGAACAACTTTTAACTCCGGACCTCCCTGCATTTCCCTGCAGCTGAAGAAGCCTAGCGGCCGGCTTCCTCGCAATTCTAGCGGCTTCAAGAGTCAGTGGCCTCGGCAAAGAGCAGGCCACCGCTTCCTTTCAATCCTTAGAGCATCGGCTATGCTATCCCTTACCAACTTTTGAATAGCCGCTTGTGTCAATTGGTCGACTTTCTCTACGCCATATCTTCTTCAAAATAAAAGGAAAGGTGAGATGTAGCAAAGTCCGATGTCAATAATAAACGCCCAAAGAGATGTGATAAGAAATGATAAGTTTGAGGTTATTTTTCAAAATGATCGACGGTTTCCTAAGAAATGGGTTATGAGATGTCGTAAGTGCTTCAAATGTATAATGGTTTAGTGACTTAATGTGTTAATAACGTGTAACTCGACATGTTAGTGGTGAAACAAAGGAGTGAGTGACTTTGCCCTACTTAAAGGTTTATCTCGGCATTCGACGTTATCGGTGATGAGTCAACCGATATTAAATTGCGATAGGGAATGACAAAGCATTCACCACATTAGAGTATGAGGAAAGGATAATGGGATGGGTATTTAAGGGCATCCATGTGACAATTGATTTGAAATGAAAGTAAATAACTCGAAAAATGTACGATAAATCGCATGCAAAGTGAACATGCACTTATGATGAAATGATGAGATGCTATGATGATGTAGTTATAGTCTAGGGTCAATGATGCAACCTAGTTCTCTATAATCAAGCTCGATGCCAATCATCACACCCCAAATTACTGCTTTTGCAATGAATGGAATTCACGGGATTGACCGTCATAGCATCACAATCACAGTTATATTGAACGACCTAAAGTGTCGCTTGAAAAGAACATCGCTTGATTTAATAAAACAATCAGAGTTTACAAAGTATAGGTCCCAAATGAAAATCAACTTGTGCGGAAATAATTTTGTTACAAGCCAAACGATGTTTTAAAGTTCATAAAACCCAAGTGAGACGCGTCGTCACCGCGACTCTATGATGTATCCACATGCATGCCATGAAGTGAATGTCTTAGTTACCTGAAAATACATTGCTAAAAGTGTCAACACAATGGTTGAGTGAGTTCATAGAGTTTATGTAAATGTTAATACGACTACCACAAGTATAAATTATGTATGACAATGATGTCACAAAATGATGTTACAATTGCTTAAGCGCATGACAATCAAGCTCGATCGATGTTCGCCCAACAGAGTGTCTTGCCAAACAACTCAAATAATGTTTATGAAATGAAATGCATCCAGATGACTAGTTGGGATCCACCAACCCGGATGGAGGTGTCACCTCGATAGATCTATCCACTCACCCACACTTCTAGGAAATTAACGGCTCATGCTTATGAAATGGGGACATTTAATCGGCAATGCGGTAACTTAAGCAATACAATGAATTTGACATACTTGGTAGCGTAAGAAAAATGGTGTGCAATGTATTCTCCCCGTAGGTTTGAAATAAAGTAAAACTTGAATAAATCGGGCTATGAAAACTCACCATTGCAATGATTATGATGACAAAAGTGGATACATCGAAATGTAGCGTGATCTCTAAACCGACCTATTATGAATGATATGATATGTAATGAGTTATGATGTAATGTTACGCATGCATTTCAGTATGTTATTTATACCACTTGTGAATTTTGAAAATAATACTCTTCGTCGAAAAATACTTTTTTGACGTCTTGACCATTCTTAAATTACTTTACAAATATTTACGTCAAAGTGTCATCCTACAATAGTTTCTTAATGATTTATTGTGAAATTATAACTTTTCGTCGTAAAATAATGTCGTTGGAAATTTCATGAAAGCGACTAAAATGGCCTCGAAAAGCTAGTCGTCAAATGGTGTACGTCGAACGTTAGGAAACGAACTCAACGGTTTTGGAAAGCTTGTATCAAAATCTCAAAGTTTTGGCATTTAAGTTTTTATCCTAGAGATCTCGCTCATAAAGAAAATATAGGTTAAGTATGGTGATTTTGTCCAAAATGTAGTTTAAAAGTGAATTTCGCAAAGTTTAAGCAACCGTAGTTAATTCATTACAACTCCGCTTATACAAACGGTTTGTCATTTTGGAAAATATGCTTGGTGATCTCAATTTTATTAGAAGACATCGCTTTACAAAAGTTCTACGTCAACGTTAAAATAGCCTTCAATATGATCACTTGTTTACCGTAACACTTGTTTAATAAAATAATATAGTTTTTCTTAACTAATAAAGTTACTGCAATTTTGTGAAAACGTATATTTTAGTCGTTACAAACTGCTTTTCACGTATTATACGTCCTTAGCTTCGTATCAAGGTATACTAATATATTTTTGATAAGTCGAAATAATTTATAACGCTTAAGACTCGCTTTTGACTCGTACAAAACAAAAAACAGTTCTTTGAAATTTTCGGGATTAATATATTTCGTCGTCAAACTTGAAAAATTCATAACTTCTTCGTTATAGCTCCGCTTTAATCCGCTCAAGCTGCCACGGTTTCGCTTTTAAAGTATATTTTCTAAATATCTAGGCCAAAAATTTATGTCTACAGTCGGATTTTCCAGATTTACAAAATAAAATCAGACCCTTTTTATGACTTGTCGAAAAGAGTTTTTCTCGCGCTAAACCTATTCCAATCCCTTCAAAACAACTCCGAAGCTATTCTAATCCTACCATACACCTTCTTAGGGTGTCATGGGTTCCTAGACATCACCAAAACTAATATAATACAAGGGATAATTTATAGGATGACTTATATATGTATAACTTCTAAAAACAATGTAAAAATGGTATAAACATCCATAAGTCTTGCATGCTTTGCTCAAAAATGATGAAATAGATATGAAATGATAATGAAAGATGTAAAATGAAAATGATATGCTTACTAGTTACTTGATGAGGTGACAAGAACAAAGGATTAAACCTAAACACCCTAGGTTTTATTTCAAAACCTTGATTAAGAGTGTAACTAGATTGTAAAACTTGATCTTGATAAATTTTGATGGACTCTTCAATCTCCTAAGGTGTGACCGGTTTGGAGAGGAAGAAACAAGAGAGAAAAACTAGACTTGAACTTGAATTATTGATTGTGAATGAAGTGTAAGAATAAGTTGGAGTATAGATCTATATTTGTAAGAAAATGTTTACCAACTAATTAATGAACCTCCCCCCCTTGGTCGGCCAAGGGGGTATGCACTTGTAAAATACATTTTTTTTCATATATTGTATATATAAATGTGTATGTAAATGAAATTAAGTAAAGGTAACTTGTAACTTTTATATACATTTGTGCATCTAAGGTAGTTTTAGCTCAAAATAACTTTTAATGGATTCAAGTAAAATATATTGAGGTCATCTAAATTGTAAAAATACATTTCTTGTAAAATTTGAGTGATATAATAATTATCGTAGTTTTTAAGAAAAGCGTCGTAATAATATAAATTTAACGATTTATATACAAAATAAATTTAAAACACTAGGTAAACTCAAAATATTATTTTTATAAACTAAATGTAAGTATAAAAATATGTCGGGATAGTTTTGGAAGTATCGGATTAAATGTTCAAAATAATAACTTACGCGATAGCGTTTATTTAATATGAAATTTACGCGCCATGTGAAATACAAAATCATGAATGAACTAACATGATGGAAATGATGTTAATGATATGTAGACTAAACTTAGTCTATATGAAATGTCCGTGATGATATGATCATGAATTCGCCGCTAAACCATTAAGGTTACGCGAATTTGGAACACGCAAACCTAGTTTACGATAAATGATGAAATAGTGAAACATGAATTGTTTTGAGAAATGACCTGAAAGTTCGGGTTGTCACAGAGTCGGTCACCTCAAGTATATGTAATCATTAGAAAGCTCGTAGTCGTAGATTACTATTAGTTAAGTAGTATTTAGTTTAAGTAACACCGTGGAGGACGAACGGGTCTTTACCCACCGTATGCCCGATCCACACCCGATAGGTGGCGATTTATGTAAAGATTATAAATACTCTACCTTCCAAGGTGGAGAGTTGGAGCTCATAATAAGACTCTTCTTTCTCTCACTAAAGTTCCCAAACCTCTAACTTTCTCTCTAGAATCATACCGCACGCCTATTTGATCTTATAGT
The DNA here is from genome assembly GCA_022545495.1 of Chrysanthemum lavandulifolium. Classification (NCBI taxonomy): domain Eukaryota; kingdom Viridiplantae; phylum Streptophyta; class Magnoliopsida; order Asterales; family Asteraceae; genus Chrysanthemum; species Chrysanthemum lavandulifolium. The sequence continues at coordinate 82,101,072 of CM040238.1, read as the reverse complement.
TTAGTGTGTTTATGAAACCAATATGTTACAATTGGTATCAAGAGCCATGGTTTGATCATCTCTTACATATCTTTGGATTTCTAGTGACTTTTAGGTGGTTTTAGAGTTTGAAAAGTTTAGTGGTTTTGCATCATTTGGATCATTTCTAGTGTTAAAGTTTGAATCTTGGGTGTAGTTTTGTGTTTAGAATCATTGTATGTGCTTGGGTTTTGATTTGGTAACCTTGAATCATCGTGGTTGGGTTATTTTTGGATTGAAAAGTGGTGTTTTTGTGTTTTTCTAGCTAGCGACTTGTGCCACGGATAAGTTGTCTTGGTAGCGACTTGCTTTGTAATTTGATAGCGAGTTGTAGTTGAAGGTCTTAGCGAGTTGAGCTAGCGACTTGTCTATTGAGACAAGCCGACAAACAGTACACTTAGTGGATTCTCCACTACGAGTAGCGACTTGGTGAAAGTTAGCGACTTGTACTTAAGTTTGTTAGCGACTTGGTGTTAGCGATTTGGTGCTTAGCGAGTTGCTCTTTAGCGACTTGACAACTTAGCGACTTGGTGCTTAGCGACTTGCTGTCAAAATTTTGCTAGCGACTTGGTGCTTAGCGAGTTGTTATTTAGCAACTTGGTATTATAGCGACTTGGTTCGGGTTTTCTTAGCGACTTGGTTGACTCTGTCTGTAATACAGTTTTCTCTTGATTTAGTAAAATCCCGTGAAAGAATCTATTTCCCGGTTTAATCATAGAGTTATAAAATCCCGCTTAACTGTGAACATGTCACCATGTCTACCAACGCTCCTACAATCATCTCCATCGTTGTCGAGGATGTTCAAGCGGTGGTTCGGATACTCGTCCACCCATGCTTGACAGAATCGACTACGAATCTTGGGCTCAACGAATCGATTGTACTTGTCTTGGAAAGGAAAATGGAGTCAACATTCTCAAATCCATTGATGAAGGACCGATCGGGTTGAGACTACTAGAGACTTAATTGATACAAATGAAGATGGAACAATGATCTATGGAATAGATGCACTAAAGACATATGATGAGCTCGATGATAAGGAGAAAAATAGATTCGATGTCGATATCGTGGCTTCTAACATCGTATTTCAAGGTCTTCCAAAAGATATCTACAAGTCGATCAATCAAAACACCAAGTCAAGGCAATTGTGGGATAATCTCAAGATGCTTCTCTCGTGTTCGAATTAACTATGGAAGACAGAGAATCACAACTCTATGATGAATTTGAACACTTCAAGATGAAACCGATGAGAGTGTCTATGAGTATTACGTGAGATTCCACAAGCTTGTTAATGATATGAGGAACATCGAATGACTATGCCAAACATTCAAATTGAACTTAAAGTTTGTGAACAACATGAATCCCGAATGGCACAAGTTTGTCACATCCGTGAAGCTAACCAAAGGATTGAAGAATACAAACTATGAGCAACTCTATGCCTTCCTTCTTCGAATGAGAGACATGCTATGTTTGAAAAAGGATTCTTAATCAGCTCAAAACCAACCAGGAGAGACAAGCTCATCAAATGATTCAACCGCCTTCTACTCAAACATCGAAATCACAACCAAAGCCTCACAAGTCATACCCATGGGTAATGGTAATCACAAAATCATTCCCGATCCTATGTTCAAACAAGTCGATGTCGATGCACACGCTGGAAACTTCATTAATCAACTGGCTCTCCGATTAGTCGAACATGAACTCTTCCACACACCAACAAAATCTCGTAATCGCATCCAATCCACACAATCAAGCCACCGCCGAGATGGGAAGGTTATGGTGCAACCGGATCAAGAAAGGCGACGAACAAGGAAGAGGTGGAGTGGTAGAGGTTATGCTACAAATCGTAATAGGGAAGGAATGGAAACCGTGGTCAAGCAAAACCAATCAAATGTTACAACTATGGAGGTGAGGGACACATTGCAAGGAACTCGCACATCACCAAAACGCCTCGTAATGCAGAGTACTTGTGGATAAGATGTTGTGTGTAAGCTCGTGATAATGGTGCAACTTTGGATGAAGAGGAGTTATTGTTTTGGTCAAGGAAATGCTAATACATATGATGCGATGTGGATGAGCAACCAATTCAGAGATAGGCCATAATCATCGAATGCCTTTCAAGTAGTCGATTGTGATGCATACGACTGATGTTGATGAAGAACCCATCGCACAAACCATTTTCATGGCTAGCATTTCTCCAATGGTCTCTCCTAAAGTCTCTTCATCACCACAAGTTGGTCCATCCAAAGACAAAATCATTTCGAGGTATTAAAATTATACGATGAAGTTGATGAGCAAAAGATACAAACGAAGTATAATCAACTGTAATTATTGAGTCGATATTGAAAATATGGGTAATATCAATGTTGTCCCATATGATCAATATGTGAAACAAAGTGAAAGTGAGATTGTACCAAGTGAGGCATCTTCGCGCCAACAATGATTATGTTTTTGATGAATTCACCGCATGTGCCCTCGATGATTCTCGCTATCTCGAATCGAATGCCTATAAAGAACGTGTTGTTATTATGAACAACGCAAAATTTGAGTTGACCACCCGTGAGCAGAAATGGATGACCAAATGCGTACAACTATTAGAAGAAGTAGGTTTAGAGTAGAAGTATTAAAACAAGAGTTAAACTCCTTACAAGAAAAGCTTTCTAAAACCGCTAAGCAAAACAAGAACTTCAAGAAAATGTTAAAATGCTTAAGCAAGAATTCAGTGCTAAGGAATCAAAACTTTTGAATGATTTTCTAATCTAAAACCTTGAAAAACAAGCTTGAAAATAAGTTGTATGTACAAGGAAATACCATTCGATCGCTTCACTTAATCACTAAGCACGTAGTTTTGAGTGATAAGCATAGTACTCCCTTGTTGAGGAACCAAATCCAGAGGTTGTTAAAAGGCTAGAGCTGCTCATAAGGTTCTTTATGATGGCAATAAAACCTTAAGCCTCAGATGAAACCTAGTTGCGTTGAGTGCACCGAGGAAGATAAGAAATCGATGAAGTCACTAGGAAAAGATGAACAAGAAACTAGATGATCCTAAATGTAAAGAGAAGAAAATAAATATCACACCCCATGATTACAAGAAGGAGAATTGGATTTCCTTGAACATGTTTAAGCCTCGACGTTGTTAACACCCGAACAAGTGTTCGGAAAAGGATTTAGATAAGCAAAAGCAGAGAATCTTGTTGTAACAAACCCCCTTTAGGAAAATGCCTTCACGACGTGTATCCTCCCAATACACCAATGCATTTAGTTCCTAGGACTATTGCCACTAAAAGCAAGACCTTAATCATCAATATGTTATTTTCAACAATTTGTTGATTTTGAGAAAACTTGTAAGAAAAGGATCACACCCACCGGTATAACTCAAGGGAAAGGGTTTTGAGCAAACGAAAGAATGTTATTTAATCAAGTCATGCCTTTCTTTAAACAACTAAAAGATCATTTTGAAAGTCTTAAAAGGGAATGAATTTAGACATTAAAGAAATGGAAAAGGAATTTGATGCAATGATAGTTGAGGTTAGTGACTATGAACGAGCACTAAAATATAATGAGATTGAGAGGAAGAACTTGCATACATTGAATGAGACTCTTATTACCGAATGTGTTGCTCAAGATGTGTTTTTCATCGCTACAAATTGTTTCATTAATGCTTCTCAATTTCATGAATTATCTGTTCTCGAAAGTCTCCCATGATCGTGTCATTGAGCTTGAAAAGACTATTTCTAAACTAAATGAGAAAATTGAACTGATGATCACGACAATTTGGTTAAACATTTTCTAAACTAGAGGTTGAGCATTTTAATTTACAACTAAAATATCAACATCTTAAAGAAAATATCAAAACTTGAAATATCAAGACATCCTCGATGCTCCGTAGTTTGATGCGCTTTTCAAATTAACAAACATGATGAATGATTCAAGCTCATTGTAACACGATCGAAAGTTTGACCCATATCTCAAAATTAAAGGGTCAAAAGAACAATGTGATCGGCTCCCAAATGCCTCCTCCTTTAGATTCTCGAATTCTCAAACGTTTCATCTTCAAAACTTAGTAAATGCATTACAAAAGGAAAACGAAAGTTTTCTAGAAGAAAATGAAAAGGTTAAACGTCATTTCAATGAGTTATTTGAATCAATAAAGGTCACTCAGAATAAAAAATAACGAACAAATAGCTTCATTACAAAAGGAAATTGAGAATCAAGAGCTGTGTAAAAGGGAAAATGCCAATGACAAATGGGAGAATGGTGTATCAAAGGTTCACTCTTGTAATAAATATGCTTTGTCTCGTGAAATATGTTCCCTCATCTTAGGAATAACAAACTTGCAATTCAAACATATTTCTCATACCTTAAGGATTGTCTAGAATGTCTCCGTGAGATTGTTGAAGAGGATAAGTTAGAGAAACTACTTGATAATGCAATTGGGCATACATGCTTATCTGCCAAACGATCTCAAGAACTTCTAGAATGCTTAATCATAATATGCCCTAAGTCCTTAGGTGAGAGAGTTAATCCTTTGATTCCTTGTTCTATGCCTAGTGCCAAGCATGAAATCCATTCAATGCCCAATGTTATGAATGTGAACCTTAGTGTGCCTTCAAGTAGTTCAGATTCCAGATCTGTTAGTGCTAAGAAAGCGAACCCTAGTGTGCCTTCTAGGAGTACAAATCCCAGCACTTCTATTGTTAAGAAAGTGAACCCTAGTGTGCCTGCATGTAATTCAGATCCCAGCACATCTAAACAGGAGATGCAAAGAGTAGCAAAACCAACTAATGTTCCCATTCCATCTAAGAATGTGCATTGGAAGAGAGTAGAAGACCAACCTAGGAACTTTAAGTTTGAGCCGAATAATACGAATCGTGTTGATTCTAGTATTAGCCATAGGCGTATTGTAATTAATTCGAATTCTGATACTATTTGCAAACCTTGTAATGATGTCTACCTGAATTCTGTTACTAATCATGAATGTGGTGTGAATGCTTTGTCTAATGCGGTCAAATCCCCAGTTAATATTGTTAATATTGTTAAGAAGGCTAAAAGGCAAAGGCGAAAGAAAGTTAGAAAATAGTGGAAGTCCACAGGAAGAACATTTAGTAAGATAGGTTCTCAATGGATACCAGAGGCCATAAGGTTAATCGTGCAATGCCCACTAGAAAATGGATGCCCACCGTAGAATTATTCCCCAAGAAGTGAACATACTTTGAATAGGGCAAATACGACACTAGTAACGCATCTATTCATAATGATTCCATTGCTTCAATTTCGATATGAATGTTTCTATCTATGATGTGGGTGTTCCAATCACAATTACTAACCAAATGGAACCCATTCTTGCTTGGGGATCCCAATTATCCGCTTATCCATTCTTGTCGTGTTCAACCGCAGATCGCTCAAATCGCTCGTGGTACCGGACTCAGCCGCTCCAAGCATATGACTGGAGACCGGTCTCGCTCATGAACTTCGTGAGTAAATTCATCGACGCTTAGATTCGGAACCACCATTTTGGAGCTATTATGGGTTATGGAGATTATGTGGTTGGTAAAAGTGTGATTTGTGGTATATTATGTGGAAGGTCTTGGTCACAATTTGTTCTCTGTTGGTCAATTCGTGATTCCGATCTAGAAGTGGCTTTTAGAAAACATTCTTGTTTTGTTAGAGAACTTGATGGTGTAGAATTATTAAGAGGTACTCGAGGTTCTAACCTATACACCATCTCTATCGATGACATGATGAAGTCCTCTCCAATCGCTTGCTATCAAAGGCTTCTAAAACAAAGTCTTGGTTATGGCATCGCTGCCTCAATCACTTGAACTTCAAAGACCATAAACAACCTTTCCGTAAAGGATCTTGTCGAGGATTACCCAGATTAAAATATGAAAAGATCATCTTTGTTCAGCTTACAATTGGGTAAAAGCACAAAATATGCCCACAAACCAAAACCCACAAATTTCAGAATGGAAGTTCTTCATACCCTTCATATGGATCTGTGCGGACCAATGAGAGTGCAAACGATAAATGGGAAGAAATACATTCTAGTAGTTGTTGATGACTACTCTCGATTTACTTGGGTAAAGTTTTTGAGGACAAAGGATGAAACTCCGGATGTCATCATCAAACTAATCAAACAAATTTGTGTTCGACTCAACAATACAATCATAATTGTTCGAATGACAATGGCACGTAGTTTGTCAACAAAGACTTAATTCGCTTTTATGAAAGTATTGAATCACCATCAAAGAAGTGTTCCACGAACTCCTCAACAAAACGGTGTAGTTGAAAGACTAAATCGAACTCTTGTAGAAGCCGCAAGAACAATGCTTATTTATTCAAAGGTTCCAATGTTTCTATGGGTCAAGCCATTGCCACCGCATGCTACACCCAAAATCGTTCCCTTATACACACCTCTCATGGAAAACTCCATATGAACTTGTTCATAAACGAAACCCCGATCTCTCCTACCTTCGTGTTTTTGGTGCTTTGTGCTATCCAACAAATGACGGTCAAGATTTAGGTAAATTAAGAGCAAAGGCAGATATTGGAGTTTTTGTTGGGTATGCACCAAACAAGAAGGGTTACCGAATCTACAACAAGAGAACCCGAAATATCATGGAAATAATTCACGTTACGTTCGATGAGCTGATCGGTCAAATGGCTCCTAGACAATTTAGTTCTGGACCCGCACTTCAAAACAGTCCCATTGGTTCTTCCCTTGTACCAAACCTCTCTCCAGCAACTCCATATGTACCTCCATCTGAAGATGATTTAAAGATTTTGTTTGATCCTATGTTTGATGAACACTATGAGCAAAGTGCTAATGATGTGTCATCTCCTTCAACAGTAGGTCGCTCATATCCTCGTGAATGAAGTCAACCCTTCAGCCTCAATATCATTAAGTCAAGAAGCGCTCGCCGATCACTCCGCCTCATTAACAAATCTTCAATCTTGAATGTACATCATGGAATTGTTTCGCATCAATGAAGAAGTTAATCCCTTGCTACTCCCGAAGATGCTCCATTTGAAAATATCTTTGCTCTCGAATCATCATCGAACCATCTACTTGGAGACATCGACTCGCTACTTCATCCCTCAACAATGACCACATGAACACCTTGAAAATGGACTCACGATCATCCATTAGACAACATCATTGAAATCCTCTCGTCCAAGATCCACACGGAAACAACTTGCAACCGATGCCTTATGGTGCCTCTTCAACTCCGTACTCTAAGATCGAACCAAAAGATGTTAAACCGCCATGAATGAAGACAATTTGGTTCAATGCCATGCAAGAAGAAATTCATGAGTTTGATCGACTTGATGTATGGGAATTAGTGCCCGCCCGGATCGTGCTATGATCATTGCTCTAAAATGGATCTTCAAAGTGAAACTTGATGAGCATGGTGATGTCTTAAAGAACAAGGCTCGATTGGTTGCTAAAGGATACCGCCAAGAGGAGGGTATTGACTTTGAAGAATCATTTGCTCTCTGCTCGTCGACGAGGCAATCGTAATCTTCTTGGCTAATCGCTAGTAAGAACATGGTAGTCTATCGATGGATGTAAAGACGGCATTTACGAACGAAGATCTTAAAGAAGTCGCTCATGTCGCCCAACTCAAGGCTTTGTGAATCCAGAGCATCCTACTCACGTCTATCATTTGAAGAAGGCTCTTTACGGTTTAAAGCAAGCTCAAGGGCATGGTATGATACACTATCAAAGTTTCTTCTATCTACCGGATTCAAGAAAGGAGATTGATCCAACATTGTTCACCGTGAAGTCGGGCAAACATTTAATTCATGTTCAAATTTATGTTGATGATATCATCTTTGCCTCGACTGACCCCAATGAGTGTGACCGTTTTTCAAAAGAAATGGGTTCTAAATTTCAAATGCCAATGATGGGAAAAATGTCATTTTTCTTGGGATTACAAATTTCACAAAGTCCCGGAGGCATTTTTATAAATCAATCTAAATATGCAAATGAGATTTTAAAGAAATTTGGATTCGATTCTAGTGACCCTGTGGACACTCTTATGATTGAACGTTCTAAACTAGATGAGGACCACTCGGGGATCATGGTAGATCAAACGAAATATCGTAGTATGATTGATCCTCGATGTACCTCACGACTAGTAGACCGTAAATCTTGTTCATTGTGTGCATGTGTGCGGATACTGTGCTAAGCCTACTAAAATCACCTTGAAGCGGTTAAACGGGTCTTCGGTATCTCCAAGGTTCCATCAATATGGGACTTTGGCACCAAAGACACCAAGATGTCACTAACGACCTATGCAGATGCCGATCATGCAGGATGTCAAGATACTCGTCAAGTACTTCTAGAGGTGCTCAGCATTTTGGGTGATAAGCTTGTGAGTGGTCTTCAAAGAAGCAAATGAGTACTTCTATTTCCGCTACAGAGGCGTGATTACATAGCCATGTCATCGTGTTGTGCTCAAATCCTATGGATGAGATCCCAATTATCTCGACTATGGCTTTGAATTCAACAAAATCCTTTGTCTTGTGATAATAAAAGTGCTATTGCTCTCATGCAACAACGCACAACACTCAAGAGCAAAGCACATCGACATTCGACATCATTTCATCGGGAGCAAGTTGAACACGTGTGGTGGAACTTTACTTGTGAGGACCGAATACCGCTAGCGACATCTTCACCAAAGCTCTTCCTATAGAACGTTTGAGTTTATTCTTCCACGATCGGGTCTTAAGAGCCTACAACCGTAAACTCTCAAACGCCTTCAAGAGGAAGAAGAGGAGTAAAGGTTTCCTTCATCTATCCCTTGTAAATATTTATTCGAAAAACAAAATACAAAATTATAAAACCTTCAAAAAATTAAATAGAAAAATATAAAACTTTCAAAATCCAAAAAAATTTTTGAAAAATTTCGAAAAATCTTCAAAAAATATTGTCATTTTGTCATGTTTCTCTCGATTCGATTATACCTACGGTCTTGATGTTGTCATTCAAAGAATGACACGGGACTTTAGATGTTGTTCGAATTTAAAAAAAAAATCAAAAAATTAAAAAAATATTTTTGGGAGAAAGAGAAAAAAATGGTTTATTGTCATTTCAGGCAGTAACCCGCTTTTCAAAGATAGAACAGAGCGATACTTTATCTTGGTTTACAAATTTCTTGCTCTGATTCTTTAAACTAATCCTTACTATCTAATGAAAACTAGTTGTTTTGAAAAATAACTCGGACTTTATTTTTGATAATCATCAGACTTAAAAGTTTGTCAAAATATCTATCTCAATCAACAACTTATGTCATTTATTGAGGGGAGGATGATTTCAATTAAATCAAAAGTTATTTGTCATACAATTATTTTAAAAGATAATCATGCATGTTTATTCAATGGAGTTTAAAGTCTTAAATCCGATCCTTATCGATAAAACGCTTTCATAATCAAGTCACAATTCTCCTTAAAAGCCTTCAAAATCAATTTAATCTACTGAGATCACAAATCTCAAATGATTTGATAATTGTGATCGGGGAGAATTTGTGATTTAAATTGGACTTAAACTGATAATTCGGTAAATGGTTTTATAAGAATGTACAAGCTCAACTTCCCACATGTGCCAAACGATTTCAAATTTTCCATGCACATGCTGAGAGGGAGCATCTATCTTAAACCACAAAGATCTGAAACGTGATCAATTTATATCAATGTGCAGGTTCACTCTTGTATGTGCAAAACTCTTTCAAACCTCAAGGCACATATTGAGGGGGAGCAAGCTTATGAAAACCTCATCCTTCCCTTATATGCTTTATCTACTTGTTTTGATCAGGGAAGTGATGTTGATATCTTTTAGAAAATAGTAATCAAAAAGTTAATTCTTTCTCTTGCCTCCGTGTGCAAAACGATTTCAAACACTTGATGCACATGTTGAGGGGAGCTATTTTTCTAAAATATTAAAACAATTCAGTACAAAATGCTTTGATAATATATCATAAGTATCCGGATTGATTTTCAAATGGTTTTCAATTGGTTTCAATGGCGATGAACAATACCAAATAGACCGACCAACTTTACTTTATGTATGGTGATATAAGGATGATAAGGTTAGGTATTTGTTCCCATGATCCGCCGTAACCGGAGGATCTACCCAGGACAATCCACTAGATAGTGTAGAAGTCCTTAGGTATATTGAAAAAAAGGAGAAAATGAGATATGGGAAGAGTGCGGATCGAGACCGAGCTAGTATCGAATAAACCCAACAAGGTTCTAGCTATGAAGTCTCGGTAAGCAATCGAAGGGTGAAGAATGAAAAGAATTGAATGAAAAAGGGTGAAAACAAATAGCCTCCAATTATTCAACCTTAGGGCGTAAACCAGTTCAATTCATTTGCTATCGGTGGTTACCAAGGTAATATCGGTATTGAAGACAAGACGTCATGGACCCGTGACGACAAGACTTCAACTTCCCAAACCACTCAAGTTCCTCTTAAAAGGACTTTTCATTCTCACGAGGAACCGACATTATCTATCGACTTTCTCTTAGAGATTGTTGATATTGAAGAAGAGACCCTCTCCCTAGTCTCCGATACATGATCCAAATATGCACAAATTGAGTCTAGAGCCACGAGATCATCAATAAATCTCCTTAGGACACTTTCAATGAAGACCTCTGCTTCACACAATGTGAAAAAGAGATTATATCTTGAGTCCCACGATTATCCTTGTGGTATTGCCGAACATCCGAGTGATATGCAAACATATTCACAATGAAGATGGAAAGCCTCGAGCCAACATCAAACAAGCTCTCGGTAGGTGGCATGTGAGATCTATTCTATAGATCAACCATGTGACAACCGAATGTAAACAATGGGGCGATTCAATGTTTTGAATCAATCACGTTCGAGTTATGGATTGACGGATACCTTTGAAAACCGGTCATTGTGCTTAAAAATCTTTTCTTTAGCACATCGACCGTATATGAATATTTCAAATCAAAGGTGTTTTATGATTGATAATTGATTTTCATTAAAACCTTCGTTGTATTGCAAAACAATTTCAATTGAGCAATACACGATTGTTTTTCAAATCTCTTTTCATCAATCGGTGAATCTCTATTCACCGGTTCACTCACTCCGTGTTGTCTTCTTTGAGACGTTCGGTTTGAGAACAACTAGAGCATTGCGAAACCTGTCAAGGAAATTCTTCGAATTATACCGATCAAAGGCAAGCTTGTATCGATCAACGAGGAACCGTGGGCGTGTACTCAATTCAACGAAAGTGATCAAAGACACTTTTGTGCGCTTTATTGCTAAATGTTTTATGCGTGCACGCCCACGCTTTGCGGTGATCGAATGAAGCGGTCAATCCATAGCCGCATGCTCACTCAACACATTCATCTCAAAAGAAATCATGATTATTGCATCAATGAATCGATATTTTCACTCCATGCTTCGCTACGCCGCTAATATCATGAATCAACGAAAGCTTCCGCTACTCGATGAGAATATATCATGATCCGTAATGTGAGCATGTCGGTCCGCTTGTCACAACATCACATAATACCAACACCACAATGGATGTCTCGAGAATTTTGTTAGTGATGATCTCAAAAGTCGGCTCAAAATTATTATCACGTGGATCAAGAAAAGACCTCCACTTGGATTAACCAAACATGCAATGAGAAGAATCGATGACTACGAGCTTGAGCAAAGTATTACATCAAGAATGCAAGAACGATTTTTAATGTAATATATGTTTGTATTCAATGTAATTTTAGTATATGTTTGAGGTGACCTCCTTAGGGGAGATTGTTAGGATTTAGTAAATCCGATTATTAAAGAGTCGGTTACCTCAAGTATATGTAATCATTAGAAAGCTCGTGAGTCGAGATTACTATTAGTTAAGTAGTATTTAGTTTAAGTAACACCGTGGAGGACTGGACGGTCTTTACCCACCTGTATGCCCGATCCACGGCCCGATAGGTGGCGATTTATGTAAAGACTATAAATACTCTCTACCTTCCAAGGTAGAGAGTTGAGCTCATAATAAGACTTTTCTTTCTCTCACTAAAGTTCTCAAACCTCTAACTTTCTCTCTCTAGAATCATATTGTACGCCTATTTGATCTTATGGTTTAGTGTGTTTATGAAATCCAATATGTTACATTATTACTTATAAACTTGTGGGACCCCTTTGTAAACTCTGATGTTTTATCTTAATCAAATGATAAATTATTTCAAAACGCCTCATTTAGAGTCGTTTTCTGTAACTTGTACTGTGTGCTAAGAAGTAATACCCTAGTGACACTATCTTTCGCTGCGATAATTTTGGGGTATTATGCACATGTGACGCGCCTGTTTCTTAAACACGCATAGTTCCTCACGACCCTAAAATGTATTTTTGCAACATTGATAGTTAGATCCATGTGGTTTTGGCATTGGTCGAAGCGGTGGTTCAACGTCAGCTAAGTGATACCATTCTTGAGAGCCTTCTACTTTCAATGGGTAACGAAATGCATGATTGTGATTGTTTACTGCTGATTTTCTAGATTGTGCATCCATGGTCAGCTGAGATGAGATGAGATAGGCAGGTTTGAGTGAAACTATGACACTATATTTGACTACATATCAAAATAGACTCAGACTACCCAAAAAGTGCCATGACTTATTTTCAAACTAGGTTAGAAAGAGTTTGTGATACTCTTGAAGTAAATTCTCCTACCAACTTATATAGTGAAGCAAAAACTCCTTCCAGCTTATCTACCAATATAGATATGGCATACCCTTCAACAAAAAAATGAAGAGAAACAATATGGCTGGCAATGATGCAAACGTAGAAATGTGGTATGACATCCGTGAATCAAGTAAAATGGCATGCATTGGTTGCTATTTGGAAGATCAAAATAAGTTTGGTTTAACTTTTGATGCAAGGCCTAAACCTAATAGAGAAAGTATGTGGTATTCCTGTTGGAGGCATGGTTATAGAGGCAGAGGTGTTGTTGCAGCTGGTAGAGGTGGTGATGCAGTAGCTATAAGTGGTGGTGTTATAGGCTTAGGTGTTAGAAGTGAAAACATAACTAGAAGGGGTGGTGCATGAGGTAGTGGAGATGGAAGTGGGACAAAAACACCACCTGAAGATTGGGAAGAAGAATGTATTGAAGTAGACGATTGTAGATCTCCCCAACCTAGTGAGAGTAGTGAAGAAGAAGAAAGTGTAGGAGCAAGTCAAGAAAGAAAAAAAGCCAAGAAACTTCATTACAAAAAAACAAGAATGTCGCATGTAGGTTCAATCCATGATTATTTTGATGAATGCATGTTACTGTTTCAGAAAAATAAAATGCTTATTCCATGGTTGATCATTTACCTATAAAATTTGCACGCTTATACATCTTATGGAATGCCGATACAACCAACAAGTATGCAAACAATCGATATACAAAGAGTAGGGAAAATAACAAATATAACCAAACCAAGTTGCATTACTAATAGAATGGAAAAGATAAAGAACTGTAACAACAACTGCTATCGAAATACATAATTAATTAAAAACAACCTAATACAACCATGTCATAAAGTTAGCAAGAAATGTTTCATTTTTTTACTCGTTCCTTCAAGAACTCCACGAGATAGTTGTGAATGCTTGTCCACATGAAGCGCGCCTCTTGATTAAACACACATATTTCCTCACGAAGCTGAAATGTGTTTTGGCAATGATGCACGTACAAAGCGCATTCGGGGTCAAAGGAACTTCCTTTTCATCGAGCAAGTTTTTCAACACCCTAGGCAGTGAACCTAATCGTTGTAGTGTAGTATTGGGTAAGCCTCGGGTATTGATATCATTCTCTAGGGGAATAGGAATGCTAGCAAGAAGTGTATTACGCTAAGGTGGGGTTGAGGATGATTATTTTTTAATCTTTTATTGGTTTTTTTAGAAAGCTAAGGGTAAAACTCGGGGCAATTGGTTTGGGGGTGGTACTTCTACCGATTACTTCTACTATCTAATTATCTATTACCACGGGTAGCTATGTCTATTTGATTGTGTGCTCGTATGATGATTTAAAATGTGTTTAACTAGATACTATTACTCCCTAGTTATCTTTTATTGTTGGTTGAATTGTCACGTCCTTATTCTGAACGCGTTGTGTTTTCTAGGGTCGTAGGGTGTGCCTATGCCCTAACTCTTTGAGATTACCTTTAGGTTATTGCCTACGAAATCCACTAGATTAATCATAAACTAACTTTAAGGTTATCTTTGAATTTTAGACTATGAAATCCGCTAAGTGATTTATAAACTAAGTTTCACAAAGATTACTCAAGCATTTAAACACAACGATAGCCTAGTTGCATTCCTAAGCCAATTACAATTAAGATAAGAGACAACCAATCAATAATTAACAACTAGGTTTCATAGATCTAAGCAAACACACAAGAAATTTAGCTAGACATGTTAAACAAGCAACCATACACACATTCAATGGAAGACATAATGATACTATTGGAGTAAAACACTTATCTTGATGTGTAAAATAGGGTTTGGGACCCTAAGATATTGTCCAACTCGGACTACAAACGTTTAGGGTTTTACTCCAAAAGTCTACCTCCTAAATGCGAAAAATCAATTATATATAGATTTACACTTGCGACGGCGCCGCCTTATAGAGTGGGACGCCGCGATGCCGTCATTAGGGTTTTCGCCTTGGCAATTTATCGATGGGACAGCGTCATGTTGTGGTTGTGACGCCGTCTGGCTTCGATGGGACGTTGTCTTGGTTCGGATCCGGGCCCGAGATGAAAAGTCCGAGTGACGCCTTCTTTCCAAAGCCCGACGCCATCAGTGTTATGAGCAAAATTCCACCGAGCCGTCCGGTGCATGCAATTATCAAACCAGATAGAGTGACGCCGTCGCCTTTGTTTGGGACGCCGTCAGTTCTTTTAGCACTTGAGTGGCTTCGATCTTGACTTTGCCGTTTTCTTCATGTTTTCACTCCTTTTCGTCCAAATATGCATCATTACAACATTTTGCTTCCAAGAGACCTAAAAAGTGAAAAGGAACGAAATTAAGCAGTAACGGTTATAAAAGTGGTCCTTAAGGGCTTAAATGACCCCTTAAAAGTGTACGTTTTAAATCCTTATCAAATATCCCTACACTTGTTATTTGCTTGTCCTCAAGCAAATGTGCTTTTGGCCAATCAATTTATAAGTTAGGGGGCATGAAGCATAGGTTTAGAATAACTCATAACAAGTAAAAGCACCGCAATAGTCATAACAAGCACGGAAATTATATACTAGCACCTCACAAGGGGTGTTTGGATTCTCTCATCTCTCGGGTTTATATGAAATATAGTAAATGGAAATAGAAGATAAACACTCATTACCTAGCATAGTACATAGATTACCATAGGCTTGAGACTAGATCAAACCTCCACCGCTTTGGCGTAAGCACCTAGGAACAACTATCTAAGAGGTCTATTCAAGGGTTGTAACGTTAGGCTTACGGTAGGGAAACAAAGGGTTTTGTTGGATAGGCGATTTAGTGGTAGCAAGTCAAAATCTTATGTAACAAGCATGAAAAGCATGGTGTTGCTAAGCCAAGACTCGACTCACTAAACTCTATATAACTTGAAACGAACATACATAAATTGAAAAACATAAAGATGTAGGATGGTAGCCCGTATGTTTTTCTTCATTATATATATATATATATATATAGGTATTGGTTCATTTGAAAAATTGATCTCGGTGGAAAAGTGAGAGAAGTGATCTCAACCATTAGATCTCCCTCCCATCCCTTCCCTTTTTTGCACCAAACTACAGGGACCCAATTGTAACTTATTAAATTATCCAAGGTTTAGTATGTAATATTTTCAAGGATCATATATAATGCCTAAATTTTTTCATTTTTTTTCTTTTTCTTTCTTTTTCTCTGGTTTATCTCTCTCAGTAGCTTCTCATTTTTTTCCACAAAAAACACGCTTTACTTTCTTTCAAAATTTTCCCAGTGATTATTGATTATAATCTCCACACGATCAAATTAACAAACACGATCTGTTATAGATTCAATAATCATCTCGTTCTAAGGCATTAAATCGCCAATCAAAGTAAGTTTTAAGACCTTTTTTGATTATAATTTTGTTACACTTTTTATCAAAGATTGAATATAAAGCTTAGGGCGTTTGTTACAGTTTTATTTGCACATATTAGTGTTTGTTATGAGACAATTTTTTTTTGTTTGAATAAATTTGCTTCGGTAATCATCATCTTTGCATGTAATTGTACCACTTTTAAGAGTTTATTGACATGATTCATTGTTTATAATAGTTATTTGTGATGAAATTGAGAAATAAATATATGGAAAACATGTTTACAAAAACTGCACATCAAGTGTTTGATAAAATGTCTGAATGGGATTTTGCAACTGCGATGCACTAATTTACACTAAGATTTTAATGAAAAACACTCGGTAAGACAATTGTATCGACTTCAGGTTTGTTGCTACTGTATGTATCACCACGTGAGCATAACATTTGCTATTACACATATAATTGTTTGTTTATTATGATGACTAGCTCTGACAATAAAGTTGGTTTCATGGTTGCATTTTGTACTTTCTTGCAACAATCTATCAAGAGCAAATGAAAGTTCCACGTGTAGAATATAAGATCACAACCTTCTCTTATATGTTACGGTTTAAATCAATGGTTATAAGATATTGCTACATGCAACTTATTGGCTCTTTATAGTTCTATATTGCAATCTAATGCTTAAAGTTTGTTTTAATTTATGTTTATAAGCTTCGACAGTGCCTAAATATTTGTCAATCTCATCGTTGATCGTGCAAGTTATCATCAATAGTCACTGGCAAAATATATTAATTGAAACTTTATATCTCACGCGTGTTGGTGATTCTATCAGATCAAGAGTTTAGCTAATTTGAAGAGAGTCATGCAGATGCTTTTATTTTGTTTAGTAATTGAACCAAGGGACTACAAGGGGTAACTCTGTTATTATGCGATTAATTTGGTTGTTAATCTTAAAAGTTTTCAAGTTTTTATTTTTTTTGCCTAACATAAAAATTAATTTGGTTTTGTTTTAGACGCTTTTATTTTGTTTAGAATGATTGTTATGCATTATATTTTAAGGTACTCATTTCTTTTGATTTCATCTATATTATTGTCCTAGGTCATCAACGTAACACTTTGTTATCCGAAGCAGCATATGATTTCTTGCTTTTGCCTTTTTTACATGATAGTTGCCGCTTAATGCCAATAGGTTCTTGCTGATAAATTACCTGAAGTCGTTGATTATAAGACCCAAACTACAAACAGATGCACTAAATACCTCAAACGGATGCACTAAAGTACAAACGGATGTACTAAAAAATTACCTCAAGAATTTCCAAGGATCTTGGAAGTTTGGAACATGCGCCAAAGGTAAGCTATTTGGATTTTTAAGAAGTTCTTATAAGAGAGCTATGCTGGATTTTCGTTAAGTTTGATGATGTTGATTATTTTTGTCCAGGTGCAACTGAAATTATTGGTAGAGAAAATGCAAGTGATTACAGGAGGATTGTCTACAGTGATTTGGGAAAAACAATTTGCCCAAAAAGAGGGACGTGTATCAAAAACATTCTAGAATTGAAGACAATCAATTAATCACATAGGCTTACTTATCTAGTTACTTATCATATATCATGAGTACTCAAGAGGAACAAAAAACTTGTGATTACAACAGTTGTTAAACACTTATATCATTATTCAAATATTGAATGAGTTAACTGTTTAAATTACCCATGTTGTTCAATCAAATTTAACACTAATGACCCATGTCAAAAAAGCTATAAAGCAAAATATGAGCCCTGAGGGTATGATTATACATGTTAAAAACCCTCCATATGTGGATCAACAAAGTAACAACTTGCAACAAAGATTAGAGTAGAGCTCATAGGCAAAAGTATTAAAACAAAAGTAATATGATTTCATATAAGATTAGGCTACAAATCTCAACTTAGTCCAAAAAAATTAAACGAATGCCCTAATGTACTACAAACTGATGCACTAGAGTACATCAAACAGATGCACTGAAATACAAACGGATGCACCAAAATATATTTATGGTTCAAATATGTTTCACACTAAATATAAAATACATGCATTAGGATTACAGATTATTTTCCTATACCACCATGTATACAAAGAATTTTATTCTCAATAAGCATTGCAAGTGGAAGATGATTAAACAATGAATACCATAATTGTCACTATTGTTCTAAATTTCAAATATTTTTTGAAACAATGTTTTGCATATTGTACGTATAGTAGAGCACAAACCTGACTGGTAAGTTTATGTGATGTGAATCTAGTCATTTGAGCAGGAATACAGTGATGCTACGGATTAAATTCTGCTACGAGTATTTGAAGATTTTGGAAGGTATATGATGCACTTGTTGTTAACCAACTGATACCCTGAATTAGTTAGTGTGATGCATTACTTTATACACTATGATGCATTAATTTGCTGCACTTTAGACTTTGGTTTTTCTACTATCTAGTTTTTCTACTTTGGACTTTGGTTTTTTTTCCTATATGTTCAATCGATAACAAAAACTGCAAATAGAACAAAGAATACTTGACTACTAATCATATACCATCTCAATCTAAATATATGAATTTAGAACAATAGTGACATAATAATAAGAACATTACTAAATAATTGATGCAATAAAGTACCTCAAACGGATGCCCTACTATGATACAAACGGATGCACTCAATTACATCAAACGGATGCACTAGAATATGTTTATGGTTAAAATGCGTTTCATACTGAATATAAAAATATACGTGTTAGGATTACAGATTATTGATCTTCATATACCATCTTGCATACAAATATTTTTCTTCTCAATAAGCGTTGCAATTGGAAGATGGTTAAATAACTAATTGAACCGCATCCATGACCAGATCCCATCATTCTCACCCTATAGAGCAGAAATTGCCAGTAAGAAAATTAATCAATGAACGATAAAGTTTCAAAAGTCAAAATGGGTCAATTCGGTATGCTTAATACTAGATTAACTAAAAGCATTTCAAAAATTGTTACAAGACTACCACATCCGCTAACCATACACAACGAAAAAACTGATGTTTTGCTACTTACCATTATTTCAATGAATTCAAGATGGAAACCAAAGAGGGCATTTATATCAATGACCTCATGATTCGCACATATCAAGTGAACATTCTCGAGATCTTGAATCGAAAAACAAGAATGGGAAAGGTGTGAGGCTTCAATATGACACAAGATCAGCATGTCAGTAGTTGAAATAAAACCTTACATTTAGAGCAAGAAGCACTTAGGTATGTAAAACATATGCACTAAAGTATGTAAAAAGGACGCACTCAATTATTCCATACAGATGCCTTATTATTTCAATACAATATTCCATAAAGATGCCTTATTATTTTAATACATATGCATTAAACAAAAAATTAATGCCCTAATACAATATGAAAATAATTGCATTAAACAAACAAACAAACAAATTGATGCTCTATTTAGTTTTAAAACAGATGCTATGTTTCATGATACCGTTATTCACTAGTCAAACAATCAAACAAACATATGACTTGAATATTTCCATACGCTATTATCTAACAAACAATGCTCTTTAGATGAAACTTTGATGCACTAATCAAACATACAAAGGCTCAAACAGATTTTAGTGTTTGACGGATTAATCGTATTGTCTAATTATAATCAATTGGATGCAGTAATGTGTCACATGATGCACAAATAAAAAATAATGATTCCCTAATACAATATTAATAATGCATTCATGGGTGTGTTTGGCAATACACTGCTAAAGAAACTGTAAGCATATTATAAGTTATTATGCCCCTTATGGGAACTAGATGATGGCATTCAATCTAGATCTACAGATGCTATGTTTAGCCCACAACCGGTTTCCGAACTCATAGCAAGAGAAAAACAGCATAACCGTGTTCTCACTTTACAAAATTCAGCAGAATTTGCTAACCCAACCTATCATCACAAACATGTTTGAACACAGCTTTTAGGATTTCTAAATCCAGTATATGTAATAACTCTGTAAGTATGGGCTTAGTGGTCCTAACACTTTCGCATGCCAATGGAAGCCGTCGATATCTGTAACTTGCCACTGGAATGGGAGAAAAACATGAGCTGTAACTATGAATTGGTCTCTCAACTCAACCCACCAGAGATAAAATATGAAAGTCATGTGCAATAATTATAATGTTTTAATCAGTTTAAAAGCTTCCGAATTCTAGACTGGTTATAAGTAGCTGACCTAAGTCAAACAATTATGCGACTTCTTCAATTTAAGCAGGAAGCTAAAATTAAGAGTATTTCCTTTAGTCATCTCTTACAAATAAAAACTATATGATTAAACATAATATCCTGCAGCTAAGATCAGACTACTCACTATTAAGGACTACGTGAACTAGAAATTGTTTTAAAAGAATATCTCCACCTGAACTATTTAACAAGTTTTTCGGTTGATGCAAAGCGCAAATAGTAAATAAATAGAAAAGTTCACATGGTTTTATAACAATTCTTAACACCGAACCGGTTGAGATTGGATTATAAAGATAAGGCAAGTAATTTGAAGATTGCGTTTGTCTTAAACAACTATGCAACTCTAATACTTGATCATTTTGTGAAGGGTATGTTTGTCTCGAGCCAAAGTATTTTTCCATTGATGCACTAAATATACAAATAAACCATTTTATATGGAAGTAAGCTAAATTTACCCCTCTCTAATTGTACATGACTACCCGAACAGGACCAACTAATTACGGTCGGACAAGTCAAGAGGTGCCTAAAAAAGGTATTTTGTAGCTCTAACACTATTGGTTTGATGCACTAATCACACATAACATATGACTCATTCATACAAACAGCTGCTTTATCACATACGGATGCCCTAATTATACGAACAGATGCCTTAACTTATAACGATATTATTTAACCATGCATTAACTAATTACGATAGTAACAGATGCCTTAACTTATTATACTAACAGATGCTCTAACAAATGATCATACGTATGCTTTAACAGATGTCGTAATGTTTAGATGCCCTGATTATATTGGTGATGCAATGATCATTTATATAGATGGTCTAACACTTTTGTTTTGGTGCACCAAACACATAATACAGATGCCTCATTCATACATGCGTTGCTCTATCACTACAGATGCTGCAACAATACATTTGATGCCCTAATTATCCTAATAGATGCCTTAACTAATTACTACTCTATAACAGATGCCTTAACTAGTCATATAGATGCTCTAATAAATGACATACGTATTCTTTTACAGATGTCGTAATGGTGATCACTACAGATGATGCAACAATACATTTGATGCTCTAATTATGCTAACATATGCCTTAACTAATTAATATAATAGATGCCTTAACTAGTCATATAGGCGGTCTAAGAAATGATCATCGTGTGCTTTAACCGATCTCGCAATGGTGATGCGATCATACTTGTACAATGGTGATGCACTTACCCAAGTTCTAAAGATGCACTAAACAAACATGTCAAATGGATGCAACAATACATTTGATGCTTTAATTTTGCAAAAGTGTATTACGGTGTTTAGGATTGAATTTTGAGGCAAATTGTCTAAGAAAAATGTTTTCTTAGATGCCACATGGTTGAGACATGTGAAAAGGATGGTTTAGACATGTTTTCTTAACGCCAATTTGCATCGCAATCCCAAACACCCGATTTAGAGCTGACTTAGTGTAGTGATTTATTAGTGAGAGTTGTTGAACTTCCACATGGTTTTTATCAAGTGGTCCAGTAGCATAAAATTATATTACAATTAAAAAGTTATAGTAGTAAAAATTCAGTCATATCTATCAAAAGGAAAGTTAAGAGCTCGCAATCAAATTAGTATTTGAAAATGAAAAATGAATACGGAAGTACTATCAAGAACATACCCAATCCCAAGAATTCTTATCGTTGGGTTCATTGAAAGATGCATATATTGCTGAAGTTTCTGTCACACTAGATCAGCAGTTCCGAAAAGCAATCCCAACCGCTCATTTATCAATATAGAATACGCGCCTTATATCTACAGGCTTCAGGCTTGGGAATGCAATCCCATATCTACAATAAATAACATGTTATCATAAGTGTCAAGTCATGCTATTTCTTAAGGTTAACAAGACAATAAAATAAGTTACCTTATGGATATCTTTCCTCAATTCTGATTCAAGCCAGATTTTGTTACTTTACACAAAGTACAAATATTTCCATTTTACAAAAGTTATACCTTTGTTTAATCACGTATGACAAACATTAAAGTTGTTTTACGTGGACCAAATAGACAGAACATAGCCTGCAAACAACCATAATATTAGAAAGAGTATATAGACCATAATATTTCAAGTCCTCAGCACTATACACTAGAGCATTTGAAAAGCTAGAAAGAGGGCGTCAACGAAGACATCTCCAACAACATCTAAACCCAAACCCCTCTCATTTGAAAATAACACGGAAACTTCTAAGTCCTTATTAGTAATTCTTTTAAACATATACACCCATGCCTTAATATGTTTGATGATGCACTAATCTTACTTATAGAATGATCTAATATGTTCAGTGATGCACTAAACATATAAAGAGATGCCCAAGTATTTTCAGCGATGCACTAAACATACAAATGGATGCCCTAATATGACCAACGATGCATCGAACATAAAATTGATACACTAAATACATACAATGATGCCTTAATATATCTAATGATGCACTAATCATACCTCTCGATGCTCTAACATGTTCAATGATGCACTAAACACGCAAACCTTTAAAGCGATGTAGCAACTACAAACACGGATGCACTAAAACAACACGAAGCCCTAACGTGTAATCTGATGCTGCAAATTTACACACAGATGTCCTAATATGTCATATCCTACAATAATAAATACATATGTGTAAATTAGTGCATCGCATTTATAATAATCTTACTTAGACATTTTATCAAACACATAGTGTGCAACTTTAATAAACACACTTTTTATGCATTTTTTGTCAAATTTATTATAAATAATTAAACATTAAAATGCTTAAATTATTCAGTTTATATAAATTATATAATTAAAATGTTATATATAATTAACTAACCTGAAGAAGATCACTGATGATGTAGCGTTTGTAATTGAACAGCACATGACCAGCGGTGGTGTGGCGCGGTGGATGCACGACGGAAGACGGTGGCAACGGTGGTGGTGGCGATGGTAAGTCATCTCATCATACAAATAGATTAGGTCATCTCACTGTTTGGCGTCGGTGTGACGGTGGCGGTGTAAAGATTGAAGCGGTGGTTGCACAACGGAAGACGGTGGGGATAGTGGTTGTGGTGACGGTGGTCTTGATGAGTCGTCATCTACAAACGTATATGTTTTGATAATGAAAGTGAAAGTGACTATCTCTTTGATATTCCTCTTTGTTTATTGTTTTAATTTTACCCTAAACTTTCAAGTGTTTACATAATCTACCCTTGTAACTTTTTTTCTCACTTTTCTATCTAATTATACTTTTCTAGATCCGGACTCTATATATATATATATATATATATATATATATATATATATATAACTCTACCATCCTCTACGATAAAATCAAAATATAAGGGATTTATAGGAGCATCCCTACACTTGAGTTTGTATTACTCTAACACTAATTGACCCGATTTGAAAAGATCAAACACTTGGAGTATTTAATTACGTAGACATTTGAATTTAATGCTCATTCCCGTTACTCCATAAAATATTACTTTTGCCCATGAGTCCAAATCATCCCAAAACTGTGTACAAAAGATATGACTCGACTTAGCAACCATGCAAGTAACTAGATAATTGAACTAAGGGTTTAGTAGTGATAACAATAATGCACTAAATATGAGTGCATACAAGGTAGACTAAGGCGATTTGGGTGTACATTTGGGGGTGGATTGTAAACAATGCTCTTCATTGATATTTCAGAAAACCAAACATCACGAGAACCGCAAAAGGATAGGCTCGAGGGTTAACTATGGGTATCGTGTACTAAAGATGAGTACATCGCAGGGTGTGGGGTAATTACTCAATCGATGTGGAAGAAGTAATTATAATACGTGTTTCAAACAAGGGTTATCCTAATGCCTCTTATCATTTAGTTATTCTTAACTACACAAGTGTAGTCTCACTAGCGATCTCGAATGTATCACAAAACAAGTTCTAGAATCTATTATACTACCGGTACACTCTTTAAGCATTAAAGGTGAATGCTTTATTCCTAAAGATCTAGGGGCGAACCTCATATTTTTGGGGTGGAATTTGAGTGGTAAACGGTTTTTGTGCTAGTCATATAACTCCTATCCATGAGACGCTTTATTAAGACTAAAGTTTTAGGTCGTACATGTCATAAAAATATTTAAATTTGGTGATAAAATTGCCCTAACAAATATTTCTCATAGTTTATTACACAAATGACCAAGGACAAAACAAATAATCAAGGATAAGCATAGTTTCTAAGTTCCCGTTTTATTCTCCCTCCCTACATTTAAACTGAACATTGTCCCCAATGTTCCCCGAAAGTATCAAAGTTATGATAAAGGAAGGTAAGTAAAAGAGAAAGAAACTAGTACTCCCCTAATTAGCTCGGTAGGATCTGTGTGAAGTTGTGGTTAAATTCTTTCCCAATAAGAATGTAAACGTGATAAGCTCTACTCAATGTTGTGTTTCTTCTTCTCGCCAAATATAACCTGCACACTCTAAGAAAATGATTTAAACCTTCGAATCGGTGGTAAACTATATATGACACAACTACACTAGGATATAATGCTTGTGGAATGGATGTTTATGATTTTCTAAAAATTAAGACACGGAATTTCCAAAATTTATACATAGCACAAAAACTAATAAATTTTGATAAGTTGTTTACCTTGACGACGTCATCGGGTTCTAATCCCGACGCCGTCAGTTGTCATGACGTAAACAGTCTGCTATGCTTTTCTGGAAAAATTACATCTTTAAAACATGGAAAATTCCGCAAAACATCCATTATGACTCGATACAAGCATTTGACTCTAACAAACACACATATACATCAAATTCACTAATTTTAATTCTCATGTTCACGTTCGTTTAAAAACGTATGTAATCTTCCCTACACTTATCTTTTTTGGAAAATACCTTTATATGTAATTAAGACGAGGTTAAAGACAAAATAAAGTATTTTCACAAAATCGAACATGATAATAAACAACAATGAAAAAGATGTATGACACACAAACAAGCAAACAATTAAGCATGAGTTGCCTCCCACGAAGCGCTTTTCTTTATTTATGAGTCTTGTAGCTAGACTTGAAGTCGTGCTCCTACGTGACTTCCTTATCGTTATTACTTTCATTCACTAAGCCTTTATCATAAGGTTGTACACGTTGTATGCTTACCGTGAACTCTCTCCCATCGTCGTATAATATGATAACGGTTTCACTTTTTAGATTAGTCTCTTTCACTGTATAGGGTCCAAACCATTTTGGCCTATTCCTTCCTCTTAATGCTTTTAATCTTGATCTATACAAAAGCACCTTTTCTCCTTTCAAAAATTCTTTAGGTTTCTTTTGAGGATGTGTGGTGTAGTTGTTCCCTAATTTTTTATCATGTTTCCACAATGTCACATCTAACCCTTGACTCACGAAATCTCTAAGCCCTTTTTCCCATTCATTAATTTTCTTCTTAACAGTATTATTGGAGACCTGCGAATTCTTATCATTTATCTTCTCCATAATCTTCAAAGGATATCTCGGAACAATAGGTATCTTAACTTGTCCTTTGCCACTTTTGAGTATCATGATACCCTCACCGCATTTGATGGTTGCCTTGGCGGTGGCCAGAAAAGGTGTTCCAAGGATTAATGGCATGTTTTTATCTTCCTCAATGTCTACGATTACGAAGTCTACCGGATAGAAAATATTGGCAAGCTCAATTAAGACATCCTCCGTTATTCCTATGGGATAAACATATGAGTGATTTGCTAAGGAAAGTCTAAGATTGGTCTTGGTTGGTTCCTCTTTAGTCAACTTACTATAGACTGATAGCGGCATTATGTTTACATCGGATCCTTGATCGGCTAAGGCATTTATATTCTCGAAGTCACCTATGCTACATGGTATTACAAAGTTCCCAGAGATCTCTTGTTTCTTAGTTACTGGTTTTCTCAGAATCAACTCGTACATAGGTCCCATAGGCATGGTGTCATATTCTTCTTCTTTTATTTCACCTAAGAGTGGTTTCCTAAGAACCTCATTGTACCTAAAGTTGTTCACTTGGTTAACAATTGTTTTCTTATTGATCTCATGCTTAAGGTAGTGTTTAATGATTTTGGGTTCATTATCGGCCTCATTTCATCCTTGTCCCGACTATCCTGCTCGCTCGGCCTCCTTCTTCTCAACTACTCTACCCTCATCGGAAACAATGGAAATGGCGTTAACAAACGAAGTGGGGGAAGCGTGCTCATCTTTTCTCACTAACACCTTCTCGGGAACCTTCGTCTTAGTGTACTCTTTCACCAAGTTCATCATCTCCGCCATTTTTTCCTGCATTTCTTCCCTTTGCCTATAAACCTCTTCTTCAAATTTGGCTTATCTTTCCGAATGGACTGCCATGGATTCTCTCATTTTTGCTTTGAATCTTGGTGAGAGCGGAATTGGAGAGGTAGAACGGAAGCATCGTACGGAATTGGGATTTTGTTCATGGCTTGGTGATTCAGAGAGAGGTGTTGGGTGGTTGGCGGAGTTAATGGAATTAGCCGTTGCTCGATAGATTGGTCCAGGTGCTTTCTTTTGCCTCTCAATTAGATAGTCGATCCTTCTCTCAAGAGCACTAACTTGCTCTTCGGTAATGTTGGAAGGCTCATGAGGAATTGATATGGCATTTACCATTCTTTTGGGGGTTTCATGAGATTCACTCCAATCTTTGTAGCTTTGACTAGCAAACTCTTCTATTATATCCCATGATTCTTTCGCGTCGAGATTGCTGAGCCTTCCACCGGCCGCTCGGTCAATGGAACGCTTGGTGAGGAAGTTGGCATGATCGTAAAAGATTTGGACTTGGAGCCAAAGATCGATGCGGTGATGAGGGAATTTATGGAGCAAGTCCTTGAATCGAGTCCATGCCTCGTAGAGAGATTCACCTTGACGTTGTTGGAACATCAAGAATTCATTCCTATGTTTAGTAGTTCTCCCCAGTGGGAAAAATTGGGCGAGGAAACGAGTGGTGAGATCATCCCAACTTGAGAGGGATCCTGTGGGAAGTCACTCAAGCCAATTACTAACTTGGTCCCGTAGAGAGAAATTGAAGAGATGCAAGCACGTGGTCTCCCGTGTGGTAGCATCAAGGTCGATGGAATCAACGATTTTAAGGAAGTCCTTGAGCTTATGATTAGGATCTTCGGAACGAAGTCCATGGAATGCACATCCGTTTTGCACCAACCGGATGGTGTTGGATCGCAGGGCCGTAGTTTGAGCTTGATCGGGGAGCTCAATCGTGTTCCTATAGCCTTGGTGGCTTGGTCTAGAGTATTCACCAAGAGTACGGTCTCTTGGCGGGTCAATTGGTGGTGGGTTGATGGGATTGGGTTATGAGGTGGGGGGTTATCACCTTCCATGATGAAAAGTGATGGCATTACTAACAAAGTCACGAAGAGGGGGATAGACTACAAGGAAGCTAAAAATGAGAAAAAATCTTACTTGATAGGAATCAAGCAAGGGAACCTAAATGAGATAGAAATCTAACTAGCTATTCTATTCCCCGGCATCGGCGCCAAAAACTTGATGCGCATACGAAGCGCGTTCGAGGTCAAAGGAACTTCCTTTTCATCGAGCAAGTTTTTTAACACCCTAGGTAGTGAACCTAATCGTTGTAGTGTAGTATTGGGTAAGCCTCGGGTATTGATATCGTTCTCTAGAGGAATAGGAATGCTAGCAAGAATTGTATTACGCTAAGGTGGGGCTGAGGATGATTATTTTTTTTTATCTTTTATTGGTTTTTTAGGAAGCTAAGGGTACAATCTCGGGGCAATTGGTTTGGGGGTGGTACTTCTACCAATTTTTTCTACTATCTAATTATCTATTACTACGGGTAGCTATATCTATTTGATTGTATGCTCGTATGATAATTAAAAATGTGTTTACCTAGATACTATTACTCCATAGTTATATTTTATTGTTGGTTGAATTGTCACATACTTATTCTTAACGCGTTGTGTTTTCTAAGGTCGTAGGGTGTGCCTATGCCCTAACTCTTTGAGATTACCTTTAGGTTATAGCCTACGAAATCCGCTAGATTAATCATAAACTAACTTTAAGGTTATCTTTGGATTTTAGACTACGAAATTCGCTAAGTGATTCATAAACTAAGTTTCACAATGATTACTCAAGCATTTAAACACAGCGATAGCCTAGTTGCACTCCTAAGCCAATTACAATTAAGATAAGAGACGACCAATCAATAATTAACAACTAGGTTTTATAGATCTAAGCAAACACACAAGAAATTTAGCTAGACATGTTAAACAAGCAAGCATACACACATTCAATGGAAGACATAATGATACTATTGGATTAAAATACTTATCTTGATGTGTAAAATAGGGTTTGGGACCCTAAGATACTGTCCAAGTTGGACTACAAACGTTTAGGGTTTTTACTCCAAAAGTATACCTCCCTAAATGCAGAAAAATTGAATTCTAAATATAGATTTACACTTGCGACGCGACGCCTTATAGGTGGGATGCCGTCGATCGCCGCCATTAGGGTTTCGTCTTGGCCAAGTTATCGGCGGGACGACGTCATGTTGTGGTTGTGACGTCGTCGAGCTTCGTATGGGACGCCGCCTTGGTTACGGATCCGGACCGTCGAGATGAAAAGTCCGAGTGATGCCTTCTTCTTCAAAGCTCGGCGCCGTCGGTGTTATAATCAAAATTCCACCGAGCCTTCGGTGCATGTAATTATCAACCAGATAGAGTGACGCGCCGCCTTTGTTGGCAGCCGTCGGGTTCGGTTTAGCGACTTGAGTGACTTCGATCTTAACTTTGCCGTTTTCTTCATGTTTTCACTCCTTTTCGTCCAAATATGCATCATTACAGCATTTTGCTTCCAAGAGACCTAAAAAGTGAAAAGGAACGAAATTAAGTAGTAACGGATATAAAAGTGGTCGATTAAGGGCTTAAATGACCCTTTAAAAGTGTACGTTTTAAATCCTTATCAGGCAACACTAACAATGAGAGAAATGTGTTTCTAGCATTGGTCGAAGTTGTGGTTCAGGGAGACGGGTGTGACACCAGAGAGAAGAGCCTAGTACGATTCTTTCGATACCATAAGGGTATGTTTGTGATCTTTTGGATTGTGTATAAGGGTGTGTTTTTGCTTTTGAGGATTGTGCATCCATGGTGACTGGATTTGATGAGCAAGGTGTATTAGATGAGAGTTGAGGATGTAAGTGTGGTGCGGTGAATATAAAGGGAGAGACCTTTGACTAGTCAATGTGCAGGTTTGTGTGAATGTGTATGAGAATTTAATGATGCCATTATAAAGTTGCTAAGTGAATGGTTAGATTTTGGTATCCATTGACTTTTAGAAGTCAAAATGGGTAAATCAAAACACCCAAATATATTGCATATTCAAATAGAATCAAAACGAGTAACCAAACTATTTTTGTAATGTTTTTGGAATGAACAAAGTTCATTTTAGGATCACATGTGATGATCTGGTATCAGTTGATTTTTAAAAGTCAAAATGGGTAATCAAAACACCCCCATATACTGCATATTCAAACAGAAGCAAAATGAGTAACAAAACTGTTTTTGTAATATTTTTGGAATTAACAAAGTGTTCATTTGTGTGATCACATAGGCATTTGGTATATGTTGACTTTTAAAAGTCAAAATGGATAAATCCAAACACCCGCATATACATACTACATATTCAAACATAAGCAAAATGAGAAACAAATATGTTTTTGTAATATTTTTGGAATGAACATAGTGCTCATTTTGTGATCACATGAGTATTTGATATATGTTGCCTTTTAAAAGTCAAAATAGATAAATCCAAACACCCCTAAACTGCATATGCAAATGCATATGCAAAATGCAAATACCATATACTACAAAATGCAAATTACTAATTAAAATAGACCAGTTAAATTAATAATATACAAGAAAAAGGATGCCTTAAAAGGTTAAATATCCAACTACATAAACATGTCTTAAATATCCAATTACATAAACGAAAGGACATCACAAAACAAGGAACGTTATCCTTCACTTAGTTTCTCTTTTTGGAATGTAATGAACAACACTTAGAGTCTCTTTTGAGAGTTGGTTTTTTCAGCTTTGCTCTTAGGCCAAGGACGCAGCCGGTTATACTCAGAGACCTTACCTTCCTCTGCTCACTAGTACCCTCATCTGGCCTTGCCTTCAATTATTTACCATCAACTTCCTTCCTCTTCTTTCTCGTACCCTCAGTTGCCCTTCCCTTCCTTTATTTATAGGTACCCTCATCTGATGACACTTATAGAGTGTCATCATCCGTGCGGAAATTACCAAAGGACACAATATCACCATCAGATGACACAGAAAGAGTGTCATCATCAGATATATTGATCACTTCTGATGACTTGCCCTTGGAATTGATAACTGCAAAGATTATACAACATAGGAAAACTGTAATACAAACTGTAATATTCACTTCCAAAAAGAGTATTTAAATCAATAACATCTATAAGGTAGAAAGACATTCCAAACACCCCTTTAATAGCTTGAATATATTTACCTTTTATCATTTCCTTCTTTCTGCTGATAAACAGGTCAGAAGAAGCTCTGCAGTTACTTTTGTCTTTCTCTTGTCATCTATAAAGATAGCCAAAAATGAAATAAATAAGACTATTTGCGTTTCCAAACACCATTTTAAGAGGTTGAATACTTTTACCTATCATTTCAATCTTTGTCCTGATAAACAGCTCATCAAGAAATTCATCTACATTTTCCTCTGTGATGCTTTTGTATGGCCCATATCTTGCTTTCAGTTGATCCAACAATTCATCATTAATTTATTGCCCATGTTAGACCATACTTGTGCATCATCCTCCAAACTTTCAATCACTTTTTGCCCAATCTTGTATTTGATATCTGCAAAGATTATTCAAGATAGCAAAACTGAAGTACAAACTCCAAAAATAGTATTTACATTTACATCATAAGAGGTTGAATAAATTAACCTTTCCAGATTTTTTCCCTGTGCAACATATCTTCAAGATGTGTTATACTATTTTCCAGATTATCACATAACATATTCATATCCTGCTCCCGTTTTCCCTTGTCATCTATAAACATAGCCAAAATAAAATAAATAAGACATTGTGTGGGGTAACAAGTCAACCATTCACCTAATGCTGAGAGTATCATTCCTCACTGTTGGAATCACTCCTAAACCTTAATTCAAGTGTTAGTGATTCATATGTAATAGTTAGCTTAATATGGCCTTTATGTTTGTTATTAAGCTAAGGCTTATGTAGAAGGCCCATAAGCCTGGCCCAAGCCCATAAGAAGGGAAGGAGTCTAGATGTGTTGCCCCAGCTCCTTACCCTATAAATACTCTTGTAAACCTTCTATTGAAGGTTGGTCATTCAATTCACACATTTCCACCCACGCATAACTCTTCATATAGTCATATCGTGTGTGTGTGTTTAGTTCATCCGATCTCTTCATTCTATTTCTTCTATTGATGCTTGTGTTACTAATATGGGAACCTAACAGTGGTATCATTCGCCAAATAGTTGGGTGAAAAGCTTTTGTTTTTGAAGTTAGTGTTTTTGGTCTTACGCGTAAAACTGTTTCTCACTTTGTCACGCTTAAAAACTTATTTTTTACACATTTTAATCCAAGATTCTTGTACTTTCAACGTTTTTAGGTGTTAAAATATCTGTTTTTGGCAAAAAGTTTCAAACTTTACGTGTGGATCATTGTTTTAAGCTTGGTTTTATTCGTGGGTTTATTTCACGCATAAGGTGTTTCAAGTTTTGGATCATCAAGTTTCAAACTTTTGTGTTATTTTGGTGATATTGAAGTCGTTTCATTACAAAATCTAGTTTAGAAACATCATTGGGCATAAATCATTTTGGTCAAGTTTTACGTGTATCAAAACCCTAATTTTACGTGTAACTTTTCCTTGGATCGATCTTCGCCAGGAGTTTACTCGGTGTTTTCTTGCTTGGATAAGCCCGAAAACACTTCGATTTGGATATCTTTACATCGTGATAGTGTAAAGGATTTTTAGGCAAACCCTAATCTTACGCATAAGCTCAAACTTATGCGTAGAACTCTTCCGCATAAGATTTTTCTTACGCCTAAGCTCATCTTCACGCATAAGCTAATCCTACGCCTAAGGTTTTCACGCCTAACTTTCGGCCACGCATAACTTTAGTGTTTCTCAATTCTTACGCGTAAGCTAATCCTACGTAAATATCACTTTTAAGCGTAAGTTTGGTGTTTTTACGCTTATGTTACTTTGCCTACACTTGGTTTCTACGCTAAGGATACTTCATCAACAACGTTTCATTCGACTACAAAGATCCATTTAACAACACAAGTTTTCAACATGTCACAACCACCATACTCTAGCTATTTTCCTTATACTTATAATCAACAACAACAACAACAACTAAGTCCACAACATCAACAATTTAATCAACAACAACAAATTCATCAACAACAATTTAATCAACAACATACTCCACAACTAGGAGCAATTCCACCACAAATGGTTCAACCACTACCTAGTCTTCAAGTACAACCTTACACAAACTTCTACAATCAACATCTATCCAAGAGTACTATGAAGGAACCGACATGGTTTGGCAAGATGTGTGAAGCCTTAAGTAGCCAACAATCAATTCATGAAGCTGGCTCACTTGATAGACCTCCAATGCTCACTCCCGGAAATTATGATCAATGTGTGATAAGGTTCTTTAGGTTTTGTGATCTAAAGAAGCCACATGGAAAGTTCTTAAAGAAGGTCATTATGGAAGGTCCATTTCGGATGCTCACTGTTGTCACACCCGCAGATCCAGATGCCAATCCACCAAGAGATGTTGTCACCAACATTGAAACTATCTCGCACCTCACCGATGAACTTCTACATTTTGAAGTCGATAAACTTGCAATGCAATACATCCTTTTAGGATTACCCAATCCAATCCTTCGAAGTGTTGATGCTCAAAAGACTGCAAAAGCAATGTGGGAACATATTCATCTTCTTATGGAAGGCACAGCACTTAATCAAGAAGACATGGAATCCAAAATCTACTTGGCTTATGAACACTTCATGATTGAACCAGAGAGACATTAGAGTCATATCATCATCGCTTTTGGATATCATTAATGATTTGGACAAACACAACATCATCATGCCACGAATTCTTTGCCAACACTAAGTTCCTAAGTAGTCTTGGTCCAAATGGAGAAGTATGTCATTTTTCTCCGTCAAGCTAAGAATCTTCATCATGCTACATACGGATTGTTGTACGACTATCCAAGCCTCACCAAAAAGAAGTTGACAAAGAAAGGGCTATCCGTGGACTCCGGCCCACAAATCACTTCCGGACAATCAACAACTTACTTTGTGGGCTCAAACTAGTTTTCCTCAACTGCTCCTCAACCCGCTCCTCAACCAAGCGCAACAATTACACCATATAATCCGTCACAAGAACAATATCACGAAACTCAATTGGTTCCATACAACAACATCGATCAAGCACTTTACGGTGAAGCTAATGAGGACTCGATGCTTTCGATGAATTGCAACAAGGATTTGTTATGATTGCTAAAGCCTTCGCCGGTATACAAACAAATCCAACAATCGCATTCGTTCCTCATCAAACACAAGGAATCGGGTTGTTGTGAACAATGGAAGCGTTGAAGTTCGAATCGTGGTTATGGTCTTGGATGGGAGGTGGTAAAGGGTTTAATGCTATGGGAAGGAATAACATGGGTGCTCCGCAACAACAAAGGGCTCAAGTGGTTGAATAGGGAATGCTCGAGAATGGGGTTAATGGTCTTGTTGTTATAAATGTAATGAGAAGGGTCATCCGCTAATGCATGCCCTAAGCCGAGGACAGGCAGGTTGCTTATCACAAAGAGGCTTTGCTCTTGGCTCTCAAGGATGAAGTCGATGGAACTCTTACCAACAAGGAACGAGCTTTATGGCGATGCAGATTCGATGATGATATGGAGGACTTTCGTGCTAATGCAGCAGTTGATGTTGATGGCACAAATGCAAGATCTACACATGAGTGACACAGGCCCAGTATGACACCGACGGCTTGTCTCGTGTACGGATCAAAATACACTCATTCCTCGATTCGATATCTCCGCCAATTTCTCCATCCGAAAAGGATCAAAGTGTTCAACATGAGCCATCCACATCTCATCTCGATGATTATCAAATAGATCCCGTAGTTATATTTGAAGATCAAGATAACCTTATGGTTAATATTGATAATCAAGTTGACTCGTGGTTATATTTGAGGATCTAAATAATGATCATGTTGAGACTCACGTTGAACAAGATGAGCTTTTGTCTAATAGAGAAATTGAGCTCGACCTTAATTAAAGACCAAGAATCTCGTTTGGAAATTTGCAAGCAATTAAAAGATAAAATGCATCGTTAATTAGGGATAATGAATGCTTAATTAGACAAATCAACGTTTTTAAAACTCAAGAAAACGTGAACAAGGTTTTGAAGTTGCCTTTGCTAAATCTCATCAAAACGAAAAATCATTAGAACGACAGACACGTGATCTAGCCGCATCCAAGAATGCTTTGTTGTCTCAAATAGAACAACCGAAACATGAACATAAACAACAAATTAACGCTCTTACTTTGAAACTCAAAAGCCAAGGTGAGTTGTTAACTTGTCAAAACAGTTCCTCGAGTACAAAAGCATTCC
Source organism: Chrysanthemum lavandulifolium (assembly GCA_022545495.1). Lineage (NCBI taxonomy): Eukaryota > Viridiplantae > Streptophyta > Magnoliopsida > Asterales > Asteraceae > Chrysanthemum > Chrysanthemum lavandulifolium. The sequence continues at coordinate 82,066,022 of CM040238.1, read as the reverse complement.
ACGAAACGAATAGATAACTATCTTGAAGAAATTGTCGACTTACAACACAAAATCAAATAGTTTCAAATGTTGTTTATAAACATGGTGAGTCAATCACAATTATTCAAAAGTTTACTTTTAAACCAAATCCAAATGGATATGGACCGATTCTTGCCGATTACAAACCTAAGTTTTCAAACAGAGCATTCAAACCAAATCTCAAGTTTACAAATCAGAACATAGAATTGATGATTCAATTATGTTGTTGAATATAAACGCATGGAGGAATTAGATTCGATGACGAGAGTCGGTCAAAAATGGAAAATGTCGCTTATAACAAACCATTTAACTATTCAAAAGTCGTAACTTTTGTCACACAACAAGATACTTCTAACAAACCTTTGGTTATCACACCAGTTTCTGAAGTTCGTCCCCAACACAATGGTGCACAAATTAATGGTCCTTTACCTTCACTTAGTGAAGTTAAAACAAAAGCCGAAAGTTGTCGCGTTATCAAATATTTTGACACTTTCTTATCTTACCTCAAAATTTTGGAACGTGAGATTGAATTTCATTACGAAATAAAAGTTGAACATTTTCACCGCGTTGCGCGAGAACAAAGAGATATTCTTCGTAAAAGAATTTTACCCCATGTCAAAATTTTGAAAACTTGTGCACTATATTGGGAAAGGATTTTCATAAGGAACTTGGTCTCATGAAAGCAGCCGAGAAAACGAAACATCGATTTCAAATACTAAACGTAAAAAGAAATTGTTGAGAAAAGATGTTGATCGACTCTTGAAAGATGTTATCTCAGGCCGATATCAATAATCTAGTGTTATTACAATCTGTTGCATATGCATATGATCATATCTCTGTTGATTTAGTTGATTCTGTTGATATTGTGGAGAATACTGATAATGTGCCTCAGATCGAGTCTTTAAAAGTTGGAAATGAACGACTGTTAAACGAGCTTTCGAATGCAAAACGTCGTCTTCAATGGTGTCAAAAAGATTGTCAAAATCGTGAACTTGCTTTGCAAAACAAAATCAACCAGTTGCATTCCAAAACTTTTAATCCAAAATTTGAGCAACTGGATGATCAAAACGCGTCTTTCAAGTGTCAAATCTCAAAATATGAACAAGAACTTGCAAAAGTTAAACAGGAATATCGTGTCATATTTTATTTACTCAAACAGACTCGTGGTGAAGCATCAAACGAACTTGTTCATTATCTTGCACACACTAAAGAAGTAATGAATTTTTCTGGAAATCTTCGTTCTGAAAATCAAGAACCTGTGCACACTATCTTTAAGTTAGGGAAATGTTAGGAAAGTATGAACAAGTTCGGCCTAGAATCATTAAGAGAATTGCACCGTAACACTTAGAAAACGTGAACCCGAATGCCTCTCGACAAACCACAAGATACTAATGTGATTCCTCTATCGAACAGAATAGTTGATTTTTTCCAAACGTCCGCACTTCACACCTAGGAGCAATACAAGGAAGAATAGGAAGTTGCGACCTAAGAAAAGAACAATAAAGAATGTCAAGTAGAAGAACACCTAGGACTTTGAATAAGACTCAAGCTGCACCCACTTTAGATATTGCGTCGAGACAAATGTAATGGAAAAAGTGTTGTAACGAATGCTAAACCTTTAAGTACTTTTGATATTTCGATGCTTCTTGTGTTATTTGTCGAAAAGTATGCTTCGATTGTCATGATAAATGTGTTGCTAAAGCTATCTTGTCTCGTTTTGGAATCCTAAGAATCGAATACCTCTAGGCCCACTAATGCTTCTAAGTCCGTGCTTGGTAAACCGCCTTCTTTAGATTCTAAGAAACGCATTAATGTCCTCAGAGCTCGGTTTCACCTCCAAGGAATGTAGTACCACCTAGTGCATTCACCAAGACTAAAGCTAAGACTAGTTGGAGATGGCGAAATGGATACATAATACACTAGGATTTAAATGGATGCCTAAAATCATTGATGTGTGTATTTCTACTATAAGCGCTTGAACCCTCTAACTCATCGGGTTCCACATCTACTTCTATTCCATCCGTGTGCTGTGTGTAATGCAGTGTCTGATCATCCTTTGGATTGTTGATAGCGGGTATTCCCCGCACATGACAGCAACCTTAAATCGTTATCAAACTTTGTTACAAAGTTCATTGGCACTGTCAGATTCGGAATGATCACTCTGCAGCCTATCATGGGCTACGAGATTACATCAATGGCAACATTGAAATTAGCGAGGTTTACTATGTGGAAGGCCTCGGTCACAATCCCTTCTCTGTTGGTCAGTTCTGTGATGGAGATTTGGAAGTGGCCTTTAGGGAGAAAACTTGTTTCATTCGTGATCTACAAGGAAACGATCTTATGTCTGGCACTCGCAATTCTAGTCTCTATACAATCTCAATGCAAGACATGATTGCGTCATCTCCAATCTGTCTACTTTCAAAGGCAACATCAACAAAATCCTGGCTATGGCACCGTCGTCTCTCACATTTAAACTTTCAAACCATAACCAACCTTGCTCGATACAAACTTGTTGAAGGTCTCCCGAGATTCCGGTATTCTAAAGATCACCTATGCTCAGCTTGTGAACAAGGGAAAAGCACTCGTGCTCATTTTCCTTCAAAGGTGGAACCTGACCTCGAAGATGTGCTTCATCTTCTTCACATGGATTGTGTGGCCCGATCGCGTGCGAGACGATTAATGGCAAACGCTACATCTTGGTAATTGTTGATGACTACTCAAGATGGACTTGGGTTTATTTTCTTCAAGTAAAGATCAAGCTCCACAGATGATCATCACCTTTCTCACTAAAATTCAAATTCATTTCGGACACCGTCGAGACAAATTAGAACAGACAAAGGAACTGAATTTGTGAATCAAACTCTTCGAGAATATTATGAGAAAGTGGAATTGAGCATCGACATCTATTGCACGCACACCGTAACAAAACGGAGTTGTTGAAAGACGAAACCGCACGTTAGTGGAAGCCGTAAGAACAATGTTAATCAATGCTAAACTTCCATATTACTTATGGGCATAAGTCGATTCATCGCATGCTATACTCAAAACCGATCAATGATTACAAAACGCCACAACAAAACACCTTTGAGCTTATCCACAACAAAACCGAATCTCAAACACTTTCATGTATTTGGATCCCTTTACTACCCAAATAATGATCGTGATGACTTTGGAAAGCTCAAAGCCAAAGGCGATATTGGAGTCTTTATTGATAACGCGAGAACTCTAAAGGTTCTGGGATCCGGAATCTTCGTACAAAGCGGTGTTATGGAAATGATTCATGCTAATTTTGATGAGCTTCTTGAAATGGCTTCGAGCATAATGACTTGGAACCCGATCACAATCTAAACTTCCTCAAACCCCATCATCACCGAACCAAGCCCCCAAATTTTACTCACAACAAATGGAAAAGATATTTGCTCTGTTGTTTAGTGATGACATTGATGAACGTGCTCCTGTGTATCCGATGTTTCACTGCTCACCGATCATATTCCAATACCCGATACACTGCGAATAACAACCATTGTTGAAGAAGCACCACCGATTAACTCTACAACAACAGTTGAACAAACCGCATCCAACGACGAACCAAATGATGATGTTCTGAATGAAGTACCCCCACCTGCAGATTTTGATCCAAATGCGTTCTTTAATCCATTTGCCAATGAAACTGTTGCACCTGATGTCGCGGAATCATCTACAAGCCATTTGAATCCTCAAAATCTACACAATGTATACCAACATCAACCCTCTACACATCGTTGGACAAAAGGCCATCCTCTAGAGAATATTATTGGTAACCTGAATCAACCAGTCGTTACAAGACAACGTCTTCACACAAATGGTGAACACTGCATTTATGCACTCTTTGTCCGCTAACTGAGCCTAAAACATTAAAGACGCAATGACAAAAGAAAACTGGATTGAATCCATGCAAGAAGAACTCAACCAATTCAAACGTCTTGAAGTATGGGAACGGTTGAAAGACCAACAGGGTCTACGCCATTGGTCTCAAATGGATTTGGAAGAACAAATTGATGTCAAGGGAACGAATCGTAAACAAGTCACGTCGGTGGCTAAGGGTTATAGACGGGAAGAGGGTATTGACTTTGAAGAATCATTCGCTCCGGCTGCTCGCCTTGAGGTCGTTTCGATCTTTCTCGCATTCGCGGCTCATATGAATATCACGGTCTTCGGATGGACGCCAAACCGCTTTCCTCAATGGTCAATCGAAGAAACGGTTTATGTCACCACCGTAAGGGTTCGTTGATCCCAGTTCCCGAACCATGTCTACAAACCGAACAAAGCTCAGACGGACTCAAACAAGCTCCTCGGGCGTGGTACAATAAGTTATCATCCTTTCTCATTGCCAATAATTTCACCAAAGGTTCGGTTGACCCAACTCTTTTCATACAATATCACGGGCACACATCTTAATTGTTCAAATTTACGTGGATGACATCATTTTGGGTCAACACATAAAAGTACTTAATCGCTTTTGCAAAACTAATGAAGAAACATTTTGAAATGTCCATGATGGGTGAACTTACGTTCTTTCTAGGACCGCAAGTTCATCAATCACCCCGTGGTATTTTCTTGAGTCGGCCAAATATGCCCTTGAATTACTAAACAAATTTGGAATGCAAACTGTGACACCTATGCCACACCAATGGCTCACACCAAGAAGCAAGACGATTTACATGGGAAATTGGTGGTCCCTATTAAATACCGTAGTATCATTGGGTCTCTCATGTATCTAAAAACAAGCAGTTCGACATTGTTTTTAGTATATCCTGCTCCCGTTATCGGTCAAGACCAATCGAAACCCACCTCTCGAGGCTAAAAGAATCCTCGATACATCAAGGGAACCATTAACTTGGGGATCCGTATCCGAAGGATTCGGTTTTGAACTAATAGCTTTTTCGAGACGGATCACGCAGATGCTTAGATTTCTGGAAAAGTACTTCGAGCATTACAATTTCTTGGTGATAAATTGGTGTCATGGCAATCGAAGAAGCGGATTGTACATCGTCGTCCTCAACCAAGTAATATGTAGCCATGTCGGCGTGTTGTGCTCAAGTCATTTGGATGAGAACACAACTCAAAGACTATGGTTATGTATTTGATGTAATCCTCGATGTATCGCGACAATCGGAGTGCTATTGCGATCTCGCAACTCGGTTCAACATTCAAATCAAAGCACATCGATCTTCGATATCATTTCATCAAGGACCACGTGGAATGTGGTCTGTTGAATTATACTTTGTGGGTACAGAATACCAATTGGCGGATCTCCTCACCAAAGCCTTAGCTCCCGCTAGGTTTAATGAGTTGGTCCACCGGATTGGTATGCGGTGTTTGACTCAATAGGAACCGGATGAACTCTTAAAACATTATTAAAACCGGTCAAACACCAAAACCTCTTTTGTAAATATTTTTCAAAAACAAAATACAAAAATATAAAATCAGATAAAACAACAAAAAAAAATTCTTCTATTTATATTTCTTTTCACATGGCAAGTACAATTCTTCCATCAACACTCTATTCTTTCAAAATTCATTATTTTTTCGATCAAGTGTTGAGGGGGAGAAAACAAATATTTTTTCGGTTTCATAAAACCTTGTACTTGCATGTTATCTTATCCCGGTTGTTTCTTTAATAATGGTGGTCACATTTACGGTTCATCGACACTCCTGACTCAATCTTATAAAACTTCATTATTTTTTAAGTCGAAAGGGTGAGTGTTGTCAATTTTTTTCAAATATCATTTCGTTTGATAACCAAAATGGAAAATATGGGCGTTGGATGTAAATGGTTAAGGTGGAGGGACCAATGTTGTCAAAAGGTTAAACTCATTTTAATAAAATCTCCTCACCTAACACACTTAACACATTTATTACTCTCATCCATAAACATCCTACGCCTAAGAATCAAACTTTGAATTCGTGCTTTAAACTCCTGATTTGTAAGTTGATTTATGTTCTTAATACGTTTACAAACATTGGTTTTTAATTTCATAAACAACCAACGGCTTGATTTTAAGTTATGAGTGATTTGGTGTTCTACGCATAAGTGTATGAACACGAAATCATCAAATGATGTTTATGAAGAAACAATTGTGTCTAAATGCTTCAAAACATGTGTTATAAACATTTTCAACTTAAAATTCTACCCAGAGAACGTTTTTAATGATGTTTTAAGGATTAGGGTTTATGCACAACTTTGGGGGTTTTCAATTGTGAATGTTTTTGGTTAAAAGGATTGTCATATGATGTTGTTTACAAGGCTAATTGACCATAATCATGCTTGGAATCAACCCAGAAACACCAATTGATCTTTAATTGGAAATTAGGGTTTAAGTTCATAAGTATTTGGGTATTTTTGATTCGCTTAGATTCTGATGTTAAAACTCGGATAGAACAACTCTATATGCTTCCTATACATCCCAGAAAAACTTTGGTGCAATTCCTATGGCTAGAACACTTATTCGTAAAAATTAAACTTTAGGGTTTTAAGCTTACGCAGAATCTGCTTTACGCATAACCGCTTAATGAGTATTCATGGTTTGAACTCATAAAATTGAATGTATGTGTTAATATTGGTGATATGATGAACTTATTTCGTGTTTTCACGCGTGAAAATTCAAAATCAAGGTTACTTGCCATCTCACGCGATAAGGATCACCTTACGCCGTAGCATGTTATCGAAGAGAAATCTTACGCGTAACGCTTACGCTGCAAGGTTCTACATTGGGGACTACGATATCCCGTGAAGGATATGCGTAAACAAAGAACCTCACGCATAGGTTGACTCTTACGCGTAAGGTTCCATATACGCCACGTGTAAGCTCCACGCATAAGGTCCTCTTTTCCCACGCGTGTAATATTTCTTACGCGTAAGTCAAGAACCCACGCATAAGCCACGCCACGCCGTATAATCACTCCTGCTTACGCATAAGCTTGCCATTTCTACGCCTAAGCCTAGTTTTAACATTAATTGTGAATTGTTACGCGTGCAAACTTGTAAATAAATAAATCATAACGCCACGAAACCAATAATGTCACTAATGAGCTTAAATATTTAATATGTTGTGAAAAATAAGTGAAAACATCAACTTTAAAACTTGAAGTTAATCAACTCACGAAACTTATCACGAAGTCTTTGGACTATTGGACTAACAAGTGACATTGGACTCGTAACAATCATCGACATATCACATTCAATAATTAGTCAATAAAACCATATGTTGACTAACGTAATGTCTTTCGATATGTTGGTTCTTTTGGCTAAATATCTTTCAGATCACTACATGGACGCTCAAATGCAAAACGTGGAAGCACCAAACGTTCTCACCGTTGAAGATATCTTCCCGAATGGCTATCCGGTGAAGATAGGAAAGAACAACCTCGTGTTGATTTTGATAGTCTCACCTACTCGTAGTCTTCTTGTTTAATAGCGTGGACATTCGAAAAATCACCCTTATCGTAACATGCTCACTAATTCGCTACGCGTCTTCGAGATTTACATTCACCGCCTGCATACAATGCGAAAGATCAAGGACAAAATCTGTGTGACGGTGACGCTCAATGACAAACAAGTCACCATCACACCTGCAGACTTAAGGGCGTTCTCCTCATTCCCGCCATCGAGCCAACCGAATACAATGCCACACCCATCAAGAGGTCTGTTCTACAATTCATGATCGACATTGGTTATGACGAAGCTACGGAGTAATCACAAAGCATTCATACGTGGATCTTAAGAATATTCCTCACCATGGAGAACCTACACATTATCATCACCAAATCCGTTTACGGACGTGATAGTGGCTATGAGCATCACAAGCTCATGGAACTACAGATCTTTGGGCTTTGGTCAACATGAAACACATTGAAGTTGAAGCTCGATATGGGATGACATGATGTCATTCCTCAAAAGCTTGGCTCCAAGATCCCATATATCGATATACCAAAATTTTGATCCAAAGAGCTCTAGGGTATAATCCGGTATCCTCTTGAGAACCAATGACCCCAACAATCACTCCATATTGTATGAGCCTACACTCACGTCGATTCAAGGAATCTACAACAAAGAAACAGTGCGGTGTTGCGGATCACCTTCTAACCGATGCGTATCAAACAACTCTATTCATACAAAAGGTCTCAGTAGCGGTTGATGAAGGCAAAGTAGGTTTCTTGATGAAAAGTCCTCCGGTACACCTACTAGAAAAACCGAGGAGGCGGTGCGAGAAGTGTTACAAGCACCGAGAGTCAAAGAAAGTTCCCAAGAGGAAACTCCACACTCAAAAGGAAAGTTCCCTCTAAGGAAGCTATTCCTATTCCTATTCCCAAGCATGAACCGCAACAAAAGCTAGTGGATGAAAGCTCTGAGGATACTGAATCAGACGAAGAGGCCTTCTACTCTGAAACTCCAACCGATGAAACTCAAACAGTAACAAAACCTCCCAGTCCAATAGCTGATACAAGAAAAGGGAAAACTCCTGTGCTTGAGCATGATAAGGAAAGTTCTGAAGAAGAACCAGTTGATGAGGAAAGAGAATATCAAAAGAAGTTGAAGAACCTCAGACTCAAATATCTTGCCGATGAATTCGTAAAGGATCAAACTCGTGGCCCCGGAGGTCAGTGGTGGAACTCGAGCCACACCGGTTCCGGCGCGGTTAATCGACCCGATAAAGGAACCGGTACCACCACCACCCACGAACAACAACAAAGGCGATTGAGGATTCCATCAACTTTGACATAGAGGAACCGAACACGGAAAAGGCGAGAAAACTTCGGTGATGATACTAAGGTCGATGAAACGGCTAAGTGCGGAAATGGTGATGATCTTGATTATGATACTTTTCTTCTAGACGGTCCCTTACGCTCAAGGAGGAAACTTCGAGCCACCAAAGGACTCGAGCCACCTCACGACTCCTCATCATCGGACTCGTCTTCTCACTCTTCACCTCCACCATCCAAAGGCACAACGGATCCACATCTAAATGCGTGAAGAAACCAACCGACTCTTGGTTATCCGGGCTAAAACAAGGATTGTTAAAGTCAAGCAAGTTAGGAAGAAAGACGTGCTCAACAAAAGCTAAATCAACTCACGACAACATCAACTTTCTTCATGCCGAGATAGACAAGATGTCTAGTGAAAGGGAATGCGTCCGAAGTTCATACAACGTGATCTTCAGGGGAAATGAACGAGATGATCAAGGATAGACTCACAAATTCCTTCGACACCGTTCACGGAGTTACAAGGAGATGTTTACAGACGGCTCTATCCAAATCTCATGAAATTGGTCAAGCAAACAATGCAATCCACTCGGTTACAATGACGATCAATCCAATGGAGACTGCAGTTCTCTCTGATGTAGAGTTGATTTCCAAGCTGGTGCTACAAATGGGTAAACGATCTGCAACCTTCACCTCTGACAAAGGTAAACTTTTTGAGGCATTACTGGAATATCAACCCAAAACTTCATGCAAGGAACAAGCTGAAAGGCCTAAGCGTCCAAGAGACGATGACGATAAGGATAAAGATAAAGATAAAGAGCCTAAATGCCCGAAAACTGGTGAATCATCTTCCATGCAACCTCCACCCCAAAGGACTCCATCTCAACAACGATCTCCTCCACGCTCTTTCTTCGACAAACTCGGGACTCGAGTCACCACCCAGACGGAGAAAACCGGTGATTATTTGAATACCTTTGGTGGTGACGATGAGGAAGTCCCCGAGCCCCAACAACAACCCACCTCTCGCTTCATCAAAGAAACCGGCATCCTCATCTAGGCCAAAGAAGAAGAAGAAGGCGCTAAAGGCGATGCCGTCTCATGGCTAGGCGAAGATGACCAGATTATGAATGGTTCTCACACTAGTTGATGCTACTCCCGCTCTAGCGATGATCCGGATATGGTAGAAGGTCGTGCGTTGGAGCATGCTAAGTTTCTTGCAAGAAAAGTTCAGTGAAGAAGATGACGAAATCGAGTTGAGGCGAATCAAGAATGAAGCCTTTCAACTACTCAAAGACGACTCGGAAAGTGCTATTGAAGTTGAATATCACCTTGAAAACATAGCACGAGCCATGTCTAACAACATTGATTGGCTCAACCCTTAGCAAACATCGACTTCACCGGAAGAGACAAGGCTCCATACTACACCGACCGGTCTAGACCTCTACCAACAATTGGTGACCGGATCAACCTAAGATTCCATTCCGCTACTTTTCAACAATGACTTGAATTTCTTCACACGGTAGCGATGGTTCAAAGAAATACGCTACATCACTTACACTTCCGTTCCGTGACCATATACTCCAACTTCATAGCCATCGAAGAAAAGGCTACTCACATGTTTTCTAACCGTGTGGAACAGTATGACATCGATGCAATGTATGGGATTCACCATTGGCCGGAACGCCGAAGAATCTACTACAAAAGCTGCCAGGTTCGAAAATCTAAACCTGAAGTGCACAGTGATAATGGGATCGTTGCTGTTAAGCATGTAGCTCTTTCGTCTAAATGGGATTACACCTTCCTCAAGAATATTGTGGTCAAAAGACAAAACGAAAGGGACTATGAATTCTGTGAAGCGGACTTTCAGAACTTGTCTCTCAACGACATTGAAGATCTGTATCTTGCCATAGTACAGGGAAGAATGAGACAATTCTCATTGAAATTCAACGTGAATACATCAAGTCCTTGCTCATCTTCATCGAAGCATAGTGATCCGAGGCGTGTAGAAGATTTACAACTTGTTGTTGAATCGTATCGGACACGTGTCAACCTTACGGACCTCGCCTAGCACTTCCCGACATCAACCAGCTTCACAATACACTCTCATGACAAACCGTTTGGAGTAGTTTACCGCGGTGAACTACAACACAATCGCTTGATGGCGTGTAGAGATATTCATAAGTTTAGGGATCACACACTAAAGAAAGTCGGGGCGGCTTGGCTTATAGGTTGAAGGCGATACATGAAGGCATTGGGTCACCAAAGCGATGGAATTCTCGAGAGGCGAGATGTGAAGAGGATCATCACTCGAATCGATGAAAGGTTGTCTGAAGGACGATTCGTAACTCTAGAGAGCTTCAGGTGGTCGTCCCAGATTACTCTCACAGGCTATCAGCATACATTAGCATTCCCGAAATATTGCTAGACTACGGTACCCTTAAAACTGTTTCATTCTCTATATTGATTTGGATGTGTGATTATTTTATGTCTATGGCTTGTGCACACATATCGATGTACAAACCGTTCTTGTAATGAAAGGACCACGTAGTGCGCTTGGTCATAATCCTTACAAAAGGAGAAAAGCTTCTTACTTTTGAGTAAAACCTATCAAACCTTTCGTTTTAAAAGGTTTTGCTCAAAGAACAAGTACTTCCCCTTATAATTTTCAAAACCTCAACCGTTCATATCACTTGTTGAGGGGGAGTATTTCTGAAAAACTTTGTTCACAAATTGTTCATTGTAGCAATCTTCCCACAAAACTCAAAATGGTCATATTTATTCTCAACATTTCTTCAAAAATAACATATTTATATGCCATTTTTTAGGGGGAGAAAAATTACGTGATAAGAAATATGTTGTGTAACTACAAATGAATCATTGTACTATAGACTTAACCAATGAATTGACGAGATCTTAAATGTTAGTAACTCGAAAAGACTTGTCCGGGATGGGTAATAATTTCAAGCTAGTTCACTAGTGATGTAAGCGTGTCTCAAAGGACTTGTCCGAGTAGAATGTACCATTGAGAAACTCTTGGTAGACATGAATTTTGTGGGTTTGACAACCTTTCGAGGTTGTCCACACCTTCAAGGTAGTTATTAGAGCTAGTTGTCACCTAAAAGCTGACAATATATCTCTTTAACTACACAACGCAATCGTGTCTCGCGAGGGATTGTCTATCTTGAGTTGATCAATTCAAAAGTGCGCGCTCTTCCCTCACCATGCAAATTTCTATCAAAACACTTAAGCATGTGTGGAGGGGGAGTATTTCTGCAAAATCTTAAACTCTCACAGTGGCTCAAAATGGTTTTACTCATAAACACTTTGAGAGATTTTCAAGAAATTGGTTTTTATGGCAATGGAGTTATAAGGTGATTAAGTTAAGGAATAACCATCCTATGATCCGCCAGAGCCGGAGGGATCTACCCAAGGACACTACCAATAGTTAGTATTTGAAGTCCTTAGGTATGATTATCAAAAAGGAGAAAATGAGAATCGGAGAAAGGAGTTGAAGAATTAAAAAAAAAAGAAAAGAAAAGGGTGAAAAGAAATACCCCTCCAAATTGTTCAACTTAGAGGCGGACACGGGTTCAATTCATATGCTCTTGGTTGTCACTTGATGGCGCGGTATTGAAGATTAAAAGTTGTCATGGACCCGTGGCGCATGCACTAAACCTTCTTTGCCACTCAAGTTTTCTCAACGAGCTTGTTTCATTCTCACGGGGAACCCTACGTAAACTATCGGCTTTCTCTTAGAGATTCTTTGGTATTGAAGCAAGGAGACCTCTCCTTGTCTCCGCTCAGAAAACCAAAGCGCACTATTGAGTCTAGAGCCACGAGATTCATCAAAGATCTCTTAGGTACACTTGACATTTTATCGCTTGTTGTTCAACAATAAGAAGCAGTGATACTTTATCGTGTCCTTCACGGATCTTAGCAATCGTCGAGAACATTTATGAGAGGTTCACACATGTGATCCTCGGTGATTGAATGGAAACTCCTGCCGGTCAACATCAAACGCCTCGACAAGCAGTCATCGGTAACTCCTCGTGGATTACGCTTAGTGTGTTTCAAACGGTCTGATCATGAGGTGATGCTTGGTGTACCTCGGTGACTCATCGAGCTGAGGTGTGCCGGTACATCGCGTTATCTCACAATGGGACTCCGGTTCGAGAACAACCTTTGTGAGAATTAGAGTTGTGTTTTCACACTATCTTTGTTAACACTCTCGAGTTCGAACTTGTAAGTCTTGGAACCGCTTATCACTAACCATTCTTATGTTTTCTTATGGAAGCTACGGAGGCGGATGATCGTCGATTCTTCACATGCTCATACCAACAACATCACTAATGGAAGTTCTCTCAAAAGGCAACACAAAGTCGAATGATTCTTCGTCAAGTCAAAGAATCTACAAAGTTTAAAGACTAAGAGAACTACATCAAGATCGAAATCCAACGTTAAAGGCGTGTGAGCATGTTGAAGAAAGGCGTGGAGACACCTTTGAGCAGCGAAGCGGACTGATGCGCACAACAACAACATACTATCACTACCATCACAAAGAACAAGGATCAAAGAACAAAAAAATGATGGCGTCAAAGCGAGAATACTTCAAAGGAAACAATTTCTACACTTTGGGAGATTGTTCGAATCAAGACACTTCTTCTCACAAGAAAGAAGAATGTCGGGAAGATGTCAAAGCTACTATTACATCGGCACCTACAACGTTTATCACTCTTTCATTCATCACCAACACTTAGGGAGATTGTTGGAATCACTCCTAAACCTTAATTCAAGTGTTAGTGATTCATATGTATAGTTAGCTTAATATGGCCTTTATGTTTGTTATTAAGCTAAGGCTTATGTAGAAGGCCCATAAGCCTTGGCCCAAGCCCATAAGAAGCGGAAGGAGTCTAGATGTGTTGCCTAGCTCCTTGCCTATAAATCTCTTGTAAACCTTCTATTGAAGGTTGGTTGTTCAATTCACACATTTTCACCTTACGCATAACTCTTCATATAGTCATATCGTGTGTGTGTGTGTTTAGTTCATCCGATCTCTTCATTCTATTTCTTCTATTGATGCTTGTGTTACTAATATTGGAACCTAACACTCACAACCATATACACTCACCTATAACAAGTCATGTGGCATCATTCTTCACACATATACATTTCCTTTAATCTTCCTAAATTATGCTAAACCGATATGTAGTTTCATCCCCAAACATAAGAAAACATAGCAAAGCATATATGGGACACCCTCCCAAAACCATAATGCATAAACTAACATTAGCACAACATTCTACAATTACGAAAATCAGGCTAAGCTTAATTTAAAAGACAAAAAGGAACTAAAAAACATAAACTTACCAACATCCGAAACCCGTTACATACTTCCACTCCCAATAGGGCTTCCACTCTTTTGTTGTGGCGTGAGTGTACTCGGGTTAAGGGATGCAACCGAAGGCGTAGGTAGCGGACCGTATTTTCTAGGCCTCTCTTTCCATCACTTTTTCTTGACCACAACCCCATTCCGGCTTCCAGTTCCACCACCATCCATTTTAAAAAAGTAGACTTTGTGCATGTTGAAACAAGCAACTAGGGTTTATGTGTGTATGTGTTAGACGAATAGACAACGTGTTTATGTTTGTGTCAGTTGTTAGGTCAAGAAACAACCCCAAATGAAGCAGTTTGATATGAAAGTTTTATCGTGAATTTCGTCCCTTTAGGATTGGAGGGTGAATAAGTCATTTTGCATATTTGCGGGAAAGAGGGCAAACGGGTGGCATGAAATTATTGAAGAAAAGGAGGGTAAATTAGTCATTTCATATGGCCACTAAAGGGAATAGTTAACGATTGTTAGCAAAATGTGGGGATATAACGACTCAAGGACATTTCTCGCAAAAAACAGAACGTTAAAGACACAACATGCATAATTTTTCGTTAAAAGACATTTCTCACAAAAATAAGAAAGTTTAAGGACATTTTTTTAGTTTACTCTAATTTTTATTTGCACACATTATTTTCGTATAAATAGTTATAATGCGTACTATATGCGCTGCTTACTCATTTTGTTAGTATTTGTGGACAAATCAAAGTTGAATAAATTTATGGTGCGTTTGGTATCCGGAAATGAGAATGGGGAAATGATTTTTCATTCCATTTAAGTGTTTGTTTAAGAGGTAAATCTATCAAATATTGTAATGAATGATGGAAATATTCCATACTTTATACACCTTAAATAGGCCAGGTCTGGATCTTTCATAGATAAATGGCCTACCACTACTATTAAACTCATATCTATTACGATTCATGACAGCATACCAAACGCACCCTTAGTATAACAAAAAAATGAGAAGATTATTAAAGTATCATTAAATGTTAGTTTATTAAGCCGAGATATTATTATTATTATTATTATTAGGGATGAGCACGGTACGGTTTCATGTCGATCCGTGCATGAATTAGTGGTACCGATTTTTCCCAAGCATAAATTAGTAGTACCGTCACCGTGCGAGCAGGATTCGGATACCGATCGGTGCGGAAAATCGGGTTTTCCCGTTTTTAGGAATTTCGATTTGCACCGGTCCCGTGCGAATTAGTGGTCCCGATATTTTTTACCTTATTTCGTAGTCCGACACTGCATCAGTATTTCAAGATCCAGACCATTTCTAATCTGATGCAGTGCACGGTTCGGTTCGTTCAAATGCCCATCCCTATTATTATTATTATTATTATTATTATTATTATTATTATTATTATTATTAATAAATGTGATTTTATTATTATTATTATTATTATTATTATTATTATTATTATTTAGTTGATCAATTTTAATTTAAAATAAAATTAAAATATTTTAATGTAATTTGTTTTTTCTCATTTAATTTTCTTCTAACCAAACGTGCATCAGGTTTTGCAAATTTTATTTCTTTTAGATTTTAAGGGCCCGTTTGGTTTGTAAATGAGTTTAGGTTTAGGATTTGGATTTGGATTTGGATTTGTATTTTGATTTGGATTTAATATATGTTTTAAATTAAATGAAGATAGAAAAAATAAATGATTAATAAATTTGTTTTATATATTTGTTTGAAATATAAAAATGAAAATAAGAATAAAAATAAATAATATATGTGGCTAAGAAAAAAGCATCGAATAAAAAAATGCATTTAGTTGATAAGTTTTCTAAAACCCACTAAATAGGCCGGATTGAAAACTTGGAGTGAAAACGTTAAGTCAATGATGTGTCAGAGGATTAGATACAAATCAAACATATCTGTGAAAAATCTTTTAATCCAACCCCATGAAAAATGTGTATTAAACGGGCCTTAAATCTTTCACATTTCAACTTCATAGACAGATTTCAATTTCATTAAAAAAAAATCCGCTAACAAACGGAGCCTAAGATTTCTCAAAGTTTAAAACCAAATGCAATAATTATCATTAGGGCTAATAATCAATTGACAACCAAACTACCGTATAATTTGACTAAGATGCCTCTTTTTACTTATCAGTCACTAGCTTATAAGACCCGTTGACACCGGGTTATTTTTAAAAAATAGATAAATGAGATGATAATAAAAGTAATAAGATGAAAAAGATGTTGCAAAAGATGAAAAATTAGTATGTAAACAAAATAAGAAAAATAATGAAAGAAAACAAATAGTGAATCATTATTTATTAATATGAAGTCATAAGTAAAACATTTGTGTGAATTACAATAAACATGTAAAAACAAATTGTATCACATTAAGTGAATATCCGAACATACACAGTGATAAGCGATCAAAGACCATGAAGAACCTCTTTATAGACTACATTTGTAGTAGTCTTCAATAAATTACTATCGGCATCGAAATAACAACCTTGAACCCTTTTTGCTTTTACGCGTGAAAGAGCCACATATAATTGTCGTGTGTGAAAGCAGGACGTGGTAGGTATAAACCAACTTTGAAAGTGATTGTCCTTGGCTCTTGTTTATCGTCATGGCAAAAGAAACCGACACAGGAAATTGTTTCTTACGATCTTGAGTGGTAAATGTTTATCCGATGGAGTAATTTTCAACCTTGGAAGTATAACCGTATTCCCAAAATGTGTTCGTTAATTATTTTGGCTTGAATAGACGACATGTTAATTTAGTCACTGAAGCCTTGTCCCATTACATAAACCTTGTGATTCATTAATGTTTCTCAACAACATTATTGGGACACCGACCTTCAATGCGAGCCTATGGTTTGGGACACTCGAAAATTTTAAACCGTTGATAAATTCGGTGAAAACACGGCTTGGTCTATAGCACCACCACGGTCATTTTATCTATGTTTTCACAACTAAGATAAACCATTTCTTCACCGGAAAGGTTTGAAGCAAATGATTGTTAATACTATCAACCACTTCATTGGTTGGAGCAAGAATAGCCTTTTCACGGAAGTAAGGCGGATCACCTATGTTATCCAAAATGTTTGGGTAAGTGAAATCTATAATAGATTATGCGGGATCATTAGTTTCATGTATTAGAATATCTTGAGTATATCTATCAAAACCTCCGTCGTGTTGTCCTCCAATATCTCCATCTCCTACTTTCAATATCCATTCGACAAATTCCTTTATCTCGGTACATCCTCGGTAGTGATCGAACCGTAAGGCGCATATTAGCGGTTAATTTTAAGAATTTGCAATGATCCCATAAGTACGATTGTTTTAAAGATGCATTTACAATGTCTTGCAGGAACCTTTTGGAATAACAGGCAAGACACACCTAAAATCACCGCCAAATACTACGGTCATATTACCAAAGGCATCAAAGCATCATACATGTTCTTACGCAAGATATCTCAATGACCTATCTAAAGCCTCAAGCCTGACTTATTTGTCATGGGAGCCTCATCCCAAATAATAAGCTTGCATTTCTTCAACAACATGCCCAGTCAGCTGCGGAGTTATTGAGCACGTAGAAGTCTCATCAATATTTATCGGAATATGGAACCTCGAATGAGCGATCCAGTCCACTGATGCAACGATTAAGTGTCATGTTACCAAAGTCGGCGATGTAAGTGTCATCGGATAAGGAAGTTCGGAAAAGCCTTCAAAGTGGTGCCTCTTGGCGCATAAGTTGTTCGATATAGAACAAACAAACATTCTTTTTCTCGTCGTCGCTTAGTCGTAAACCTGTATCAAATTAGCCATATATGAGGCGTAGCTTATGTATGCAAATAACAGTTGTCAAAAATAGTGAATGTTGTGTAGCCAGCCATCAATATACCATTCATGTTCTATCTTACGAAGACTATCTGCTTCTTCCATTTGTTATTTTTAGATAAATTGTTATTTTTTATTTTGCATTTTTTAGATAAATTGTTATTTTTTAGATAATTGTTTTTTATAAGTAGGACTGGATCTACTTCCTATATGGTCCATATTAAATTTTTTATTTGGCATTTTTTAGATGAATTGCTATTATTTTTTGGATGATTGTTTTTGATGAGCAGGACTGGATCTACTTCCTATATTGATCATATTAAATTTTTTATTTGGCAACATTAACCATTTAGTGCAACACAATCATGAGTTTTATGTCTTGCATTATATAAGGAGAATAGTAACAATAATGATCTAATAACTTTTTATCGATATACGCAACATTAACCATTTAGTGCAACACAATTACCGCTTCCTACTAGAGCAAGCAATTTATAAAAGTCCATATTAAACTTTTTATTTGGCATTTTAGATGAATTGTTATTTTGAGATGATTGTTTTTGATGGCGAGCCGGATCTACTTCCTATATGGTCCATATTAAACTTTTTATTTGACATTTTTAGATGAATTTTATTTTTAGATGATTGTTTTTGATAAGCGAGCTGGATATACTTCCTATATGGTCCATATTAAACTTTTTATTTGGTATTTTTTAGATGAATTGTTATTTTTAAGATGATTATTGTTTGATGAGCGAGCTGGATCTACTTCCTACGGTCCATATTAAACTTTTATTTGGCATTTTTAGATGAATTGTTATTTTTAGATGATTGTTTTTGGTGGCGAGCTGGATCTACTTACATTATATGGTCCATATTAAACTTTTATTTGGCATTTTTAGATGAATTGTTATTTTTAGATAATTGTTTTTATGAGCGAGGATTGGATTGTTTTACTTCATATATGGTCCATATTAAACTTTTATTTGGCATTTTTAGATGAATTGTTATTTTTAGATGATTATTTTTGATAAGCGAGCTGGATCTACTTCCTACGGTCCATATTAAACTTTTTATTTGGCATTTTTAGGCAATTGTTATTTTTAGATGATTATTTTCGATGAAGCGAATGGATCTACCTCCTACGGTCCATATTAAACTTTTTATTTGGCATTTTTTAGATGAATTGTTATTTTTTAGATGATTATTTTTTGATGAGCAGAACTGGATTTACTTCCTATATGGTCCATATTAAACTTTTTATTTGTCATTTTTTAGATGTTATATGATTGTTTTTTGATGAGCAGAACTGGATCTACTTCCTATATGCTCCATATTAAACTTTTTATTTGGCATTTTTGAGATGAATTGTTATTTTTCCGATGATTGTTTTTTTATGAGCATAACTGGATCTACTTCTTATATGGTTCCTATTAAATTTTTTATTTGTCATTTTTCGATGAATTGTTATTTTTAAATGATTGTTTTTATGGCGGGAGTGGATATCTTCCATATGGTCCATATTAAACTTTTATTTGGCATTTTTAGATAAATTGTTATTTTTAGATGATTGTTTTTATGGCGGATGGACCTCTTCACATATGGTCCATATTAAATTTTTATTGGCATTTTAGATGAATTGTTATTTTTTGATCATTATTTTTATGAGCAGAACTGGATCTACTTTCTATGGTCCATATTAAACTTTTTATTTGGCATTTTTTAGATAAATTGTTATTTTTTAGATGATTGAGTAATTCTCAGCCTTTTCAACTTTGATATGATAGCCTTATTTCCAAAATGTGTTTCGTTAATTATTTGTGCTTGAATATAAGAAGTTCGTAATCGAAATGATGCTTATTAGCAAATTGTTCATTTTTTGTATGACAACCTTTTTCTAACATGGTTCATTTTGTCCTTGAATAAAAGTTTTGAAGTTATTGATAAATGTTACTACGTATATAATACTATACAAAGCATAAAATAAAAATGATTATCAATATCAATCACGCTTAAAGACTTGTATACTTTTTGGGTAAAGGGTCTTAAAACCGGTAAATATATCCAAAAACTTTGAAGTACAATTGACATAGGTGACTCCCGTGTCCTCGGCCCGTTACATAGGCGATTGACTCTACAAATGTAACAAAGCAACATACAAACACTAAGCGCTAACAACGAATAGAAACCGATTACATTTAAACAAACAATCTAAATGTAAGGCGACCGAGGTTCATAGAACCACTTCCATGGTGAGTGACTATGTCTTCAATGTTCTTCATTGCTTGACCTCGAGTGCACCACCTGACTTCCAGTGCAATAGCAAAGAAACATACACCCCAACCAAGCGAAAACCGGCCTGACCAGCGGCATACTTTGCATGGATCCCACAATCCACCCAAACCTAGCCGTAACAAACCTAGCGAGTACCTTGCGGCCATTCGATCCCATTAGCACCGCAACCACCCAAGGACCACCAAGACTTCGACTCTTGGTAACAAAATCTTCACCAAGAACCACACACCACGACATGCTCACGGTACGTAACCACCGACGACCGAACCATATGAAACCCTAATTAGGTTTACTAAACCCTAGCCGTACCATTGGAATATCATCGCCACCATGCGCGGGAACCACAACCAAGGTAATGTTGAATCGCTCAACAAAACCCTAGTTACATCAACCGGCCCTAACCACAGAGCCGCACCACCAAACAACCAAGGCCAACAAAACCCGACCCTAGGCAAGAACAACCCATCGAGGAGGATGATCACCCCGCAAAGAGATGATAAATCACCACTAACGCACTTCGAAAACTCCCTAATCGGCCGGAAACCTAGCACGATCCAACCCACAAAACCAATTGGTTTTGTGACCAATGATAGGGAACAAGTCGTGCAATGATTACAATACAAACACGAGCGGAATGAAAGGAAATCAAGCGTGCAACAATCTCAACTCGGACCTAAATCGGAATGAATTAAAATTGGGTTCTCTATATCAAAACCCTAACCGGATTAAGATAGATTCTTGGAAAACATGAATTAGATTGAAAGAATTGAAACCCTAGGAAGAAATAGGCCCTAGGGACCATGCCTCAAGAAATCGCCTAGAGGGCTAGAGAAGACTTGTATACTTCAAAAAACATTCAATGATTGATTCGATCTAGTTACAAAATAACCAAATATATCATTCGAGAAGACAAACATGATATGCCACAAGTTTGTGAGGACCTTTCACGTTATCTTGTAATGTTGGTTCAAAGAGCCTTTATATTTATGAAAATGATCAAAGTCGCTGCAAATTTGGGATTAAAAGTTATTAGTGATATAATTGGCTATCACAACTGATAAACATACGAAAATTAAATGTTACATGTATTAAACTATAAAATAGAGTCTTGTTATTGAAGGCAACTACTAACATACTTGACAAATAATCATGTTTGTACCTTGATAGCTTATTGAAACAATAATAGAGCTACGGTGGTAGATTTGAACATTCATAAGATTGGTAACATCCACTGATAATTCAAAATGAAATCAAACCGTAACATTGGTTTACATATAAGTGTGATCCATTAGTCAATTGTAGAAAATAAATTGTATAACAATATATTATGTACTTACCTTATAGTCCATAACCCAGTTTTAAAGTAAACATGAGTTGAAAAGTAAGACAATACCACTACAGTTGGTCAATTTGATAATGAATCTTGTAAGAATCAGTTTTGCATAATATAAAATACAGGGGTTTGATCAATGGATTGTAGTAAATATCTTCAAAAAACAGTTACCAAAAAGAAATTTTGTTACTAATATTAGTATGCTAATGGAAAACTAATAAATAGCCACATGAAGTTTTCAAGATCACACCAATGTTGATCATTAGATACGTTATTTTCTACTTACAAAGAAGCCATATCACGTTTAATATAAGAGTGACCACGTGTACTTGAAAAAGAAGAGCATTTATCTCATCAAACATGATATGCCCAATCAAGTTGGTGACAATGTGCATTAGGATAAAGCATCCGATTAAGAATCTCTTTGACTATTACAACCTTAAGTGGCAACTCCTCTAAGATATGATAAAAAGAACGAAAATACTTTAAGTAAAACAAATGCTTTCTATAAGATCAATAATATTACACCCAAACCATCCCAGCTTCCACGCCAAGAACCAAAATCAATATTAATCCATAAGCATGAGACTCTTAAGACAATTGTACTATACCTCGATACCTAACGAAATTCTAGAACACTTATTAACAATTACAAAATAAGTATGAGTTTTTATCAAGTGATCCAAACTTGCGAGACACCTTTCCTATGACGAAACACGTTCCCTATGGCACTTCTCCTTAAAATGATCCAAATTTGCTATGTTAACTAATATCTTATAAAAGAAAGTATTAATGCAAATCTATAACTACAAACAAATAATAATACAACCAAACTTCATTATAAGTAAAAAAAACAATTTATGCATTCTAATCTAACTCCAAACAACCCTACTACAATGTTTGAAACTGCAATTTTGCAGCAGCCACAAACGCCCCTTGAAAAGACCCAAACAGCCCTTTAAAGCATAATTTTTTGCAGCCAAATACCCCTTAAGACTTCAGCATACACTCATTTTAAACTTTTGTCTTGCAGCTGACTTAAACAACTAATATAGTGTGGTTTTTAAGCAAATCGAGACACCCGTTAAGAAGATCACAACACCCCTTGAAAACTTAAACTTTTACCAAAAAAAAACACTAAAAATGACCCAATCACCCATTTAAAACTGCTATTGAGCCCCTGAAGAATGACAAAAAGAAAATCATTAGGGAACTGTATCGTATAAAAAATAAATAAATGAAACGATCCAAATAAATGCCACTAATTTGAGTACCTTTCTATTTCCAGGATGCTGCCGGTAGAGCCAAAAAATTCCATGTTTATGACAATGCATAAGAATGTTAAGTGGCAGAAGCAAGAGAGAAAAGAAAACCCGGCCATAAGACATACTTTGTTAAGACAAAATATCTACTCAAAATACATATTATCACTTTCATTTTATAATAACTTCAAACTGGCTTTTGAATATAAACTACATGTAACAATTCACATATTCATTCGCATTGTGAAATAAGATTAGATTGTCTGTCCTGCTACCAATGTAATAGATTAGTTCAAAATCAGAGTTAAACCTTGCTTTCCCTTCTAATCCTAATTCTGATTCCAGGTTCAGGCAGTGTAGAAACTGAGATTCGAGTAAGAGAAACCTATTTTGCATAATAAACAAACAAAATTAATTTTTAACCGCAAAAAGGGGAGTATGGGGATCAAGATCACTAATTGACACATTTAAGATAAGACACAACCCAAATTGACCCATTTATAATAAATGGACCCGTTTCGGTACAACGTAACATACTTCGTCTGTACAAGATATGTAAGACTCGTTTCCAACAAAAACGTAATATATCACAAAGGGCCATTTTTTGGTTGGTCAAAAGTTTGATAGGGCACATAGTAGTTAACTTGTAAGACCATACATATGACTTGGAAACATAACTTATTTGAGAGGCGATAAATGCATTGTATCACATTAGTTAACTGCTTGTATAGGTGCGCAAGAACACATACTAAGCATTTAGGATAGATCATTGTAGAACAATATGTGGCGGACTATTAACTTTTAGCAATAGTTTAAGCGAATAATGGCCAAAATTCAAGTTCTAATTAAATAATGTCTATGGCCCATATTCGGAAGATAAATAAGCATCTTTTTTCTTCAAAAGCCATTCAAAATTTTGTACAATCCTTTAAACTCATACAATGAAAAGAAGGTAAGTGAAGATCCAATATTTTATGCGTGGTGAGGAAAATAAAGTTTCACCATAATAAGATATTAATCTAAATTATATCGAATATTGTATCTAACACAGTATCCACTTTGACATCTATAGCTTATGCTTTCGTTTGACCCGTGCAAAATCTCCTTCAAAGGAACAATCTTCACAATAGCCTACACAAAGAAACAAACAATATGTTACTATTTATTCGAGAAAAATCATAACAACTGATAAGAGTGAGCAAGATTTTGAAATTCAAGTGCAAGAGTAAGCAAAAAAAAGGGAGCCGGATCGTTGTTGCTTTGTTCTTTTGGTACCCGGGCCTGCGTCATTTTTTTTTATCTTCAACAGTTGTTTGCGGGCTGAATTTTTGGTGCTTGACTTTGTCCATGATACTTCCTCGTTATGGATAACTTACATACACGTTTATATGCTAAATTTTGTTGTATCGACTATGTTTATAGGTGAGAATGTATCGACATTGTTCTAACATTGGCCATATATTTCATGAAATAACAATACAAAATGGTTTGAGCATACCTCGTGTGGCCAAAAGTGTGAACCTGAGAAAAAGTGTTAGACACTGCGAGCAATATTAGCATTTGGAAAACATAACATCACATAATAAAATCATTTTGTAAGTTGATGCCAACCCTTAACTTACGGATAAGCTGCATGTCGATGGTGATTAGCGACAAGGCGTATACCTATCATTCTTTTACTAATTTTAACAACTCTTAATTAAATACAATACTATTATGCAAAAGATAAATGATTAAACAAATAAAAAATCTTGATATCTCTAGGTAAATAGTATCGGTACATTTGTTTCAGCGAGAAATGCTACACATTCTCGGGTCTTTTCTTCCTATCGGGGATATATGTCTGACCCACAAAACCTGCCGACAATCACAAACATTACTACATTCACAATTTAATCTGAAAGGTCTATTTTATTAAAGGTTTATTTTATTTTGTGTTCATATACCAGGAGAGTAGCATCTCTTGTAGCAATAGTAAAAACATCACCACATGAAACCCTTTCAGTAACCCTTTCAATGCGGCTAAACTCGTGGAAGCGTTCTTCTCTTCTTGAAAGGTAACCGTGCCCTCTTGCTTCACCAACCCGCAACAACCTTATACCAATATTTCATAAAAACCGAAAATGGCAAAATGAGCATGTAAATCATATAATAAATCATAAAAAAAAATATGGGTTCGATTAAATATAAACATTAAAATTAATTCATCAAGTAATTCAAAGAAATTTCACAAGATATAATAAGAACTCTAAGGTTTACGAAAAATAATTGAATTCGAGAGATGTCAAGGTTTTAAACAAATATAAAAGTAGAGCATATCATAAAGCATCATAAGTTGCAGAAGCGACAGCGACAACATAAAGCATCATAAGTTGCCTGTGAGCGATTAAGGTCGACCGAAAGATCGATTAAGAAAATAACCCAAAACATAAAAGCTTACTTACGGTGCTAAGCTATTTCAAAGACTAACCCGATCCATATTAGTACATTGGTTAGGCCAAATATAGAACTCACGGAGGCGGCGGTAAAGCCATTGCGGTGGACGTTTGGTACACGGATCCGCAAGCGCTTTCCGGATCCGCCAGCGAGGCGAGCTACTGGAAATTGCTTCCACATCATACCGGTTCATCTCAAAGTTTGTCATGGCATTTATGCCTCTGAATTTGATTGTTGCTATGTCATAAGCCTCAGCTACTTCCTCCTCGGTGGCTACAACAAATTTTACCAAGAGTTAACATACATAAACATAAATAAAGTTGGAAAAAATCAAAACGGATGTTAGGGACTAAAGTGTGAGTTTTAAAAGCGTAAAATGGTCACTTCCATATATTAACATTTCAGGGTCGATAATGGGACCAAAGTCATAGCAAAAAGTGCAATCATGGACCGTTTATTCAAATAGTGTTAAGGCAGGACAATTTATCTAATTTATTCAATATAATAAATTGAGTGAATATCTGTAAAACACCGACACATGTTATAACTTACCAAAGTCCCCAAATAAAGATCTTTGTGCCCACAACACGTCCAATTCTTGCTTGCCAACGACCTTGTTGGTGATGCCTTGTCACACCTCTATAGATTGAGGCTCCTCGGAGAAACCATCGCTTTTCTGTGTAAAACACGAACAAACATCTAAGAGAATGATAAAGCGTATATTTTATTTGTTAAGCGTCGAAAAAGTTAAGACAAGATATTGAACCTTATTAATGGCGCAATGAATTCTTGTTTAGTTGCATTTTCATGTCTTGTAATTCTTGTGCATAATTTGCAACTTTGTAACACATAAATGTAATCCATCATAAAATTACTGACTTGTCTACGTACAAATGTTTGGACACCATGACTTAAAGAATTATAAAAAATTACGGAAAGTTTGTTGTGGCGGTGGGACCCAGTGCTTCAAAGCGTCTAAATCATATGCTCGTGCAGCCTTGTCCTCCTTATCATAACCACCTAATTATTAACTCAAACTCTATCGAATCATGTTTGCGACATATCATCTTACCAAATAAGAACAATACATACGGTAACAGAAATACAAAAGCTGGTTCCATTCTTGAAAATAGATCTATGTGACTTTATTCGACCCATTCTCTTTTAGCTAAACCATCTATTTGACCCAATCTGACATGTTTATACCCAATCCCACCCATTCTATTCGAGTTTTTGAATTGAACTGCATAAAAAAGTTTACTTTCACAGCAACTTCAGTTCCACTTATCACTATCAGAAGATTGCGATAAAAATGCTAAGCTAAAATCGCTTTATATATCCAATATTTAATAAGCTTAGCTAAACATAATCCATTATATTTTAAAACATAGCGTGCACAATCTATGGCTAGAGGGTGTGTTTGAAATAACACAATAACTCCACTACTGACATAAGACCCAATCTCACAATCTTTAATCTTGCATAAGCTGAGCTGTTGAACACACAAAATGAATACCGAGACCATCTTGTATAATCACATTTCCAAATCATTATCTTAAATTTGATACCATAAGATGTCTGTCATAAGTCTTTATTGTTATAGTATTTTTAGAAGATGGTGCGCAAATGAGTTCACAACATAAAATCCAATTTGGACCTATAGGAAGCACCACACTAACTCAAGTATAATCAAAGTGCAAAGGGCTCTTTGTGATTGCTTATTGTAACTACTATAGGATTGTTTGGGTTGCTTACACGTAACGACCCGCCCATATACAATAATAGTCACATTCCTACAAAATTGTGTAAATGTGTAATGGATGTGTTGGATATATAAACAGTAGCTAAGTTCAGGCACTTTAATCCATTTGATCCCATGTCTTTTTTATACCAAACAATATAGTGACCCATTCCAACCCATATATTGTTATGTACCTAAGCTTGCTGATTTTCTTTTAAAATTAACATTTCATTTATAAACAAATTCTCACCCATTTGCTTTCAAAAGCTTATTCTAGATACTACTAAACCTTAAATTACGGCTAATAAAACTTGCTAACTACATGATCCATTTACAAAATATTCAATAAAATCACGGTTTATAAAACAATTGGAAGCCATGCACTAACTCCGGTTTTAATGACCGCAACTCAAGATCCATTTTGAATAAAAGATTAACGTAAACCTCGACCTTAATGATCTAACTCCTTGAATTCTTGAAAATTGCCTCAAACCGTCCCAAATATCAAATTAGCGTAATGGAATTCATTTGAAGGCCATTAGAAAATACATAACAAATGTCTAAATGGATGAAAATGTGTTACCTCTGCACATGTGATTGATGTATGCAAACCCATTGGTTCTTTCAAACCTGTTATATTACACAATCTAATATTTGTATTAAAATAAATGAGGTCATTGTATGGCCTTTCAACCACCGTTTCATTTAATACAACTTTATCCCGTTTGACCCGTTTCATCACCAAATAAAATCTTGGTGATATTGCAACAATTAATTAACTACATGTTTTTTCGATTATAAATGAATGAATATATCAAGTAAAGAAGAAAATTATAGTACCTTTTACACATGATGATCTTTGCTTCTAACTCGATCACATCTGAGATATGTATATCATAAAAATGATGTGGATAAATAGAATCGGTAAATGTATCTTTGACTTCATAAAATAGAAAAATGAACCTTCTTTTTCTTTTCTTGTTTTACGTAGAGCAAAATTAGCATCATCCACAACGACATCAACGTCTTCCTGTTTTCAATTTCAAAATCTTAAAATAGTAAATGAGAAATCCAAAGATAACTGAAAGAACATTCACTTAATCATGACATCAATTTTTAATCATTAGGAGCATGTTTATGGTTCTCAATCCAAACTCATATCAGATATAACAAATAATGTCTACCATTACTAAAAATTTTCATCATAAACATCAAAATAAATTAACATAATATATGAAAATCATTACCGAAAGGTGACATTCACAGGTTTACATCATAAACATAAAAATGAGCAATAATATAAACCAAATTGATTCAATACAATTAAAACTTACCGATATTATTGGGTGGATTTCAAGATCATCCATGGTGATTTTGAAACTGGTTGAATCAATTATGGGTTTTTTTGAATCGGTGATTTAGAAACTGAATTGAAACTTGATTAATTTGACTAAGATGCCTGTTTTTACTTATCAGTCATGCCAAAAAGTCATGGGACATTATTTGTCACATTAAGAAAGTAATTAAATCAGAAATCAATTTGTTAAACTGACCAAATTTGTAACCATTAATTAAATCAATGGATGACATGTAAAGACAAAACTCTTTTTACGAAACCAAACATACAATTATTCAATATCCTTAACTTTATTCGATTAAATATCAACCTCTTAAATATAATACCAAAAGTGTTGACTCTTCCTTTATAAATTAGTGTCTCAACCTTGCATTTATACTTTGTCTCAAAATCAACACTAGCACCTTCCACTGTGTGTTTTTTACTACTACATAGATGGGGTTGTACGTGTGTTTCTTTGTTGTGGTGTTAATGTTGTACCATGGGTCATTCATCAATGGTGGAATTACAAGTTCTTTTGTTAGAAAAGAGGAGAAATCTATAGATATGCCATTTCATAGTGATGTGTTTTCTCATCCTCCTGGCTACAATGCCCCTCAACAGGTATTCTTTTAGCATGTTTTATAGTATACCAAAAACCATCTATCTTAAAGTTTCAGAGATGATTCATGCAAAAAGTTTGAGGAAACCAACTTTCTCATGGATTAAGGATGATTTTTACCTTTGGCCCATCAAAAGTATTTGCCCATTATATTATTTGTGTCAAAATGTACAAAGCAATAGCACAAAAATAATCATTGCAGTTTACTTTTAATAGTAAATCTTTAGATGAATTATGTAGGAGTGTGAAAATAGTTGTGTTTATTGACTTGTGACATGTGCTAGGTGCATATAACACAAGGAGACCATGTGGGTAGAGCAGTAATTGTGTCTTGGGTGACTCAAGATGAGCCTGGTTCAAGCATAGTGGTTTATTGGGCCGAAAAAACAACCAAAATACAAAGCCACTGGGAGAACAACTACTTACAAATACTATAACTACACTTCTGGATTCATTCATCATTGCAATATCATGAACTTAGAGGTAAGATTTTAGATACAGTTAATAAGTTACAAAGATTCTCAAAGATAAAATTTAATTTGATGATGATTGATGCAGTTCGACACCAAGTACCATTATGAGCTCGGTACCGGTCAAACCACCAGGAGGTTTTGGTTCATGACTCCACCACCGGTGGGGCCCGATGTCCCGTATAGTTTTGGGCTCATGGGTAAGGTTTTATTTCAGATTGAATATGAGAGAATCTTAATCCGTGTATAATACGATGAAATTGTTTGTTCTATTAAAAAAAACTGTGGGCCTCTTATTCATCTAAGGCCTACAATGTGGAAAGTGGACCTCTTATTCTATTAAAAAAAAGTCACAACCTGACTTAATACGATGAAATTGAAAATGAGAGAATCTTAATCCGTGTTTGAGGCTAGGTTTGACTGAAGTGATCATATATTTGTGCAGGGGATCTTGGTCAAACATATGATTCTAATGTTACACTTACACATTACGAAATGAACCCTGTGAAAGGGCAAGCCGTGTTGTTTGTTGGTGATCTGTCATATGCAGATTACTACAAGTTTCATGACAATTCAAGATGGGATAGTTGGGGTAGGTTCGCTGAACGTAGCACTGCTTATCAACCTTGGATTTGGACCGCTGGAAATCATGAGCTTGATTTTGAGCCAAGTATTGTAAGTACCTCAGCACGTTCAATGTCGTAAACAAGTTGTCAATTACCGGAAAGACGTCCCTTTCAAAATTATTGTCCGAAAAAACACACATTTGTTTTAATATATACTACTACTTCTTAGTGACGAGAATGATAATTCTACACTTCTACCTGGAATTTTGACATGTTTGTGAGTGCATATGAGCATGCAAGACAGTAGATGAACAATTAAATGCCAAAATAGTTTTTTTAGGTCGGTTTTGGTAGATAAGAGTATGTTTGTCTTTTTGTTCATCAACCGATATAATTGTAAAAAATTTGATGCAGGGGGAAACCAAGCCATTTAAGCCGTTTCTTCATCGATACCGTGTCCCCTATAAAGCATCAGGAAGTACAGAACCACTTTGGTATTCAATCAAGAGAGCTTCAGCATACATTATTGTATTGTCTTCCTACTCGGCTTTTGGTTAGTACTTGATTCTCGTGCCTATTTTACAATTAAAAGTTAATATTAACAAACAAAGTATAGAAGAATGATATAATGTGACTTATGTAGGGATGTACACACCACAATACCAGTGGCTACTCAAGGAACTACCTAAGGTGAACAGAAGCGAAACCCCATGGTTGATTGTTCTAATGCATTCACCATGGTACAATAGTAATAGTTACCATTATATGGAAGGTGAGACCATGAGAGTCATGTTTGAGCCATGGTTTGTGGAACACAAAGTTGATCTTGTGTTTGCTGGTCATGTCCATTCTTATGAACGCTCGGTAAGCTATAACTTAAAGATACGTTTACTTATTACATGGATGTGAGTATACGTGTATATAATACTTTGTATATTATTATGTAGGAACGTGTATCAAATATTGCTTATAACATTGTGAATGGGGAATGCTCTCCGTGAAGAACCTATCTGCCCCAGTGTATATAACCATTGGCGATGGGGTAACATTGAAGGCTTAGCAAGCATGTAAGAACAAGCTACAATTTTAATGGTTTTACATTTTATACTAAAAGTGCACGCTTGAAATCATAACATAAATGACTGTTTCAATTTTATGAAGTATGACGAGCCACAACCAAAATATTCAGCATATAGAAGCAAGTTTTGGTCACGCGACACTAGAGATCAAGAATAAACACACGCTTACTATAGTTGGCACCGCAATTCAGATGGATATGCAGTTAGAGCCGACTCTGTGATGTTTACCAATCGACATTGGCATCCTATGGATGATTCTACATCAAAACAGAATGAAAAGATTGAAAAGATATTAGAACCAACAATTAGAACGGGAATCTACAAAACGTAGATCATGAGTCATTTTAATGTATCTTTGCAGTGCTATTTGCTTTAGTTTGCATAATTAACCTTCATTGTTTTGTTTTCTCATCATTGTATCTTTTCTAGAATAAAAATACAAAAGGTTTTAATTATTTATACAAGTTTGACTAGAAATGATTTGAAAGAACTAAAGGGCATTGCCAATATCATTTTCCGCAAACGCATATTTGTTCCAGTAAATGATGTCTTATCCGAAAAAATGGTTTTGGATCACATTGAACTCTTGCCCACTGCGACAACTGAACATCATATGAGTGTAGTCCTTGAAAAATGGTCGATCAACTTCTATGAAAGTATGAATACACGAAGTCAAAATTTCTCCGCCTATTTATACTTTTATGGAAATAACTTTAAAGAAATTTAAAAAAGTTAAAGTGAATGAGGAAAAAGCCTACACACGAGAATAATTCATCGTTTTTGAAAAATGACAGTTTTTGAAAAATAAGTTTTTAAGAAGAGAAAATGGTCACGAACTTTAAAGCCCTTTAAAAAGCCGGTTGACACTCTTCTGAACGGATGCTATCCCCATATTGTCTTTAGGGTGTGGCTTATGAGTCCGTCATAAGCCCTCATTGTTGCCGGTTATCAACATTTTTACAAAAACAAAAATTTTAGGTTTTAGAATTTTAAACAAGTTTGACTAGAAATGAATTGAAAGATAAATATAAAAGTTAGAATGGAATGGATGTGGAAAAGGCCCAAAGATGTGAATAATTGATAGAATGTGATAATAAAGTGTTTAAAGTTACACCACTAGAGGTTGAGACAGGCTCGGGCTTGTGGACCAGGCCACATAAGCGCACACGATTCTGGTCCACCATGAACCGTCACCTTTTGCCCACGACCCTATAACTAAAAAGTATGCAATATAGCAAAGCTTTAATTCTATTATATAGACTTGATTTTGTTATACTTGTTGCTTTGCGAGTGTTAAAAGTATGCAAAGCTTTGAATCTGTTAAAAACTGAAGTCAAGACCTAGCTAGCACTAAACCAACCTTTTTAGTCTCAAACTATACCAAATTTATTTGAGTTTGGCTTTAAACCTAAAAAAAAAAAAAAAAAAAAAAAAAAAACAATGAGTGGATTTGTTGGTGTATGTTAGAAAATACACCGAACAAAGAAAATTGTGGTTTCTTAATAGCATGAGGCACATAAGCAAGTGTAATGTATATTTTTGCGGAAGTGATTCGGAGATCAGAATTAAGTTGCGTATAGTAGCTTTTGTACTACATTGATAGTAGCTTAATGAACAAAGAACTCATGAGATTAGGTGTTTATAGCCTATAGATTAAAACCCTCAAATTTGAAGGGATAAAGATTTTGAGTTTTTGAGTGAAATACATTAACTTGAATTATAGCATGTAGAGTAAATTGCAAAAACCGTACTGGTATGCCCAAACTGGTGTAGTCTTTACGTCTTCAAAAATGTATGTGGCATCCCTGTAGGGAAAGTTTGATGTGGGTATCGTCTTTGGCTAAAAATGAAATGAGTAGAATGTCTCAAAGTGAAATGACATAGTTTCAGTGAAGGTAATAGCATTTTAGTTATTTCGGTTTAGAAGATAACATCCATAAAAGTTTCACACAAGAACGACGAATGCACTTTTGAAAAGGTAAAGATCACACATGCAATTTTAACGTAAGGATGGTTTTGCAATTTACTCTTATATGTATCAATAACAAGTTAGGTTTAAGTGATTTTCGATTTCAGAAGAATAAACATTTGACAACTACATGTGTTATGACAAGTCGGCACCTTTTTTATTTTTATTTTTAGAATTGGCAACTACATTTGATAGGTACGTATTTGACTAGTGATATGCGTATTTGACCTATTTTAGAGATGACAAACCCAATACGTTTTTGCCACTTTATTCTCCATGATGCTTTAATTCCAACGTCGGGATCAATCATATAGTTATTTAATCATATCACGTTAATACGTTACATAAAACATTTGAATTTAGTTGTATATGTGTTGTTACTTGTTAGTAAT
Source organism: Chrysanthemum lavandulifolium (assembly GCA_022545495.1). Lineage (NCBI taxonomy): Eukaryota > Viridiplantae > Streptophyta > Magnoliopsida > Asterales > Asteraceae > Chrysanthemum > Chrysanthemum lavandulifolium. Next base: position 82,032,566 of record CM040238.1, on the reverse strand, counting down.
TATAGATCAATCAGGTGGTTTCATATCCCGGACGGGATCTGCTGACTACATACATTAGTTGGAATGGCAATGAATGGGATCCACCCTCCTTTGGTGTCACTTTTGGGAAGATTTTCGGGAGCTCTTCCCGATTCAAGCGTTATGGGTTAAAAACTATCTTATTTTACTAAAAATTAATGTGTAATAATTTGATCAAGTAGCAAGATTATTTAAAGGGAATGATAAAAATGCCCAATTTACCAAATAAAAACATAAAATCTCAATTTTATTTAATAATAATAATAATAATAATATAAAGAAAAAACCGAAATACACACAAAATCTGTAAGGTTTGCAAATTTTTGATAAAAAAATGCAAGGCTTGATTTTATGAGGTCAAAGCGTGCGATTTTTAAAACCTTGCGAATTTTTGGAAATTGCTCTATTTTTTTTCGGATTTCACGCTTAGCTTAAAATATGAAAGTTGTAAATCTCTCTTTTCTCGTCAAGTGGTTTTTTGAATCACGCAAAAAAAAAGTTTGTATGAGAAAGTTATGGCCAAAATACCACAAAAACTAAACGAGAAAAAGTTGTTGTGGTATTTTGGCCATAACTTTTCATACAAATAACTTTTTAGGTGATTGAATTCAAGTTTAATTTTTTGAGCTAAGTGTGAAAACCGAAAGAAAAGAGAGCAACTTGCAAAAATTCGTAAGGTTTGGCTTTGCGAGGTGAAACCTTGCGATTTTTTTAAACCTTGCGAATTTTTGAAAATTTCTCCCTTTTTTTGGGTTTTCACACTTAGCTCAAAATAGAAAAGTTGTATATCTCTCTTTTCTCATCAGGTGGCTTTTTGAATCACTCAAAAAGAAGTTCATTTGATAAAGTTATGGCCAAAAACCACATTGACTTAACGAGAAAGAGTTGATGTGGTATTTTGGCCATAAATTTCTTATACGAACTCCTTTTTAGATGATTCAAAAAGCTACTAAACGAGAAAAGGGATATCTACAAATTTCATGTTTTGATCTAAACGTGAAAAATTAAGAGAAAGGGAGCAATTTTTTTAAAAAAATCGCAAGGTTTGACTTTGCGAGGTCAAACAAGGCAATTTTTTTTTCTTTTTTAAATTTGCAAACCTTGCGGATTTTGCGGGTATATCGGCTTTTTTGATTAAAAAATAGGGTAGTTTGTGAAGCATGTTAGTAAAATGAGTATTTTGTTATTTTCTCATATTTAAATGTAAATTAATGTAAAATCAAGAGTGATAGGAATACAACAATGTTTTAAAACCGGTTTTAATCGGCCGGTCAGTCACCGATTCTGGGTTCGACACGGTCAATCTTTATTTTTATTAAATTTTTTCAATCGGTTCGTGGGAATTGATTCGGTTTTATAAAAAAATGACAAAACTAAACCCATTTGGGTTTGGATAACCGGTCAATTAAATCCGGTAAGTCTAACAGGTTGATCCGTTTTAAAAATCCGTTTTTTATCTTTTTTTTTGGGCTGGTTTAACAGGTTAACCCGACGGATCAACCCGGGTTTCAAAACATTGGAATATAGTAGTTTCGGACAGTCTCATATATGAATGGAATTGTGAAAATAATGTGATTACAGTATTGATAGAAACGAAAAATACCTAAATCACTAGATGATCTAATGTGTTATATCGATCTTTCACAAACAAATATTATCATGAAAATTGTGTTGTATCGATCTTTCACAAACAGATATTATCATGAAAACGCTTTATTTCAAACTCTTACATGTACGCTTTTCGCATGTGGGATAGAAAATGTAATATCCCAATTAACATTGCCCTATCCCATCATAAGAAGCCATTCACTTTATCCAACCTTGACTTCAAAATATTCTGTTATAGCCAACAATCATCAACAATGGTGGCATCCTTTCCCATTGTGGTTTTCCCTTTTTATATAATATAAATATCTCAATATAATAATTAAAAAATTGGTCCAAATCATGGAAAATAACAAATAAAAACTTACCCAATCTCAATTGTTATTATCGAGGGCAATGTTGTTAAAATCAAAATCTTGCTATAGATTATTTTTATTTTTATAAGAACAGAATTGTAAGATTAGATCGAATCAAAACAATGATGCTTAATTGTTCAAATATCTTATTCATTAAATAATTTGTAGTTAATATGACGATATAACAATTTTATAAAAAAGAAAGAGTTCAAAAGTTATAACATAATGGAAATGAAACTCACATGAGTTTAGAATATTCATTTATCTAATCACTAATTCAAAACAATTACTTTTTAGTCTAAAATCTATATACTTTACTCTTACATGACACTTATGTTTGTTCATGCTTGTTTTATTATTCAACAAAATACATTCATTTATAGTTTCTTTGTTTAATAAAATTGAGGAAGTAGGATAAGATCGGATCGGATCGAGATTTTACGATCCTATGGTAAGATGAACATCCTACATAAGATCCTTTGTCTTGAATATCCTCGTAAAGATCGACACATTATCGCTAATAGAATCGTAAACTCGTAGGATATTAAGAGCTAAAGGCGATCTTAAGTTCATCGTAATCCATCAAAGCACTATGGGTGAATTAAACATCAAGTTATGACACTGTAATAAGTAGTCTTCAATAATCAAAGTTTAAAACTGGATAATCAATATCAAGAACAAGAACAAAAGATGTTGAAATTTCAATGGAAAAAGTTATTATGAATTAGAAAATTAAAAATGCGTTTTTCGAGTCGAACCGGGTCTATTGCTTGAAGGCAATTATCCTTACCGTTGGACTACAAACGCCTTGTTGAAAGTTTTCTTATTAGCTGATATTTCATTTAACTTTTATATGTATTGTTGTACTCACACACGTTTTATCTCTTTAACGCTTTTTCTAGTTAGCTATTTTAGCTAAAAATGACAGTATATCCTCAACAGTGTGTGTTACAGTGTTAAAAATAACCACCATCAAATCAACCGGTGGTAAGCCACTTTCTTATATGAAATTTAGAGCTCACTAGGTACATATTTAGGGATGGTCAGGGAAAGTGTTGGAATCAGTTACGAGGATACCTCACTGAAGCCGCGTACATTTGAGTAAAAAGACTCGCCCTTCCCAATAAGCTGAAGAAGGAAATCCTCATATGTTTACCATTATTGTGTGTTATAATCGTGAAGTGTTTCCATTGTTGTCGAGTAAAGGAATTGTAAAGGAACTTGGAAGAAAAAGAAACTAGTTTTAAAACCGGAGCAACAGAGGCGGCATTAGGCGAGCAACCCAAAACTCAACATCGAATATCAAGACAAGATATTTCCACCCACTTCCTTGACCACCATATGATAGAAAACCATTTGAGACACCAACCAGATGACTAAATCCAAACCTCTTATCGTATATTTTGACACTTGCCATAAAACAGAAGTGCAAGTTTGCAACACAAGAAGAACCAAAGCAAACAAGATTATATATTATGAAGAACCAAATTAACAAGATTATCATAACCATAACCATCGAAATAACTGGTCCAAACACCCCCGAGGCCCGGACCAGCTTCAATAACAATAAAACAACCTTCTAACTAGTAGTATTTCCAAACTTTAGCAGCTTCATAAACAAGCTTAGAACTTCTTATATTTAAAACTCATAAATCTGGATCTCACCATATATACCTTTAATTAACGCACACACATCCTCAACCTGTCTTGAGCTGCCTTGAAAATGTCGATATTTCTTTCTTGGCTTCTTGCCCGATGCACAATGACCCCAAACATAAATCTCGAATTATACTACAAATAGCCTTATTAATGGGTCTATTTGAAATATATTCAAAAACATATCCTGTAGCCTATTAGGAGTCATGTGTACCTTTTAAACCCGAGGGTAAAGGCTTAGGAGGTCATAATAAGATGTCCCAATATAGAATCCCGTAGGCTCGAAGGGCCTTAAGGGATGGTCTATGGAGTCCAAGGTTTACGTGCCACGTCCATAAATGTGGCACGGATGATATTTCCGTCGTAAATAAAAAATAAAATAATAAATGATGCCTATGTGTGAAAACTTCGATTATGAAATCCACCTTTAGACGAAACAAAATATCTTAGGATCCACCTACTTCAAGCAAAGATATGCAATACTAAACAAGCTCAAAATATAATGACTCAATTCAATCAAAAACCGTAAATCAAATACAGAAAGTATGAATTGTGCGAAAGGAAAAAAAATGCAGATTATACTTCGTTTACTAGGCTGTCATGATGTTACAGTCTGCTGATCAGCCAAGCGCATTTGATCATATCAAGCAATTAGTATTTATAAATAAGCATTTTACACTTAACAGCAGTGCCATTTCCATTTACAAATTCAATCTATATAGCTTCCCATATATAGATGAAATATAACAATGTAATGTGACAATATGGATGGTGTAATTCGGAACATCACCGCAGAAACAAAGATCTATATAAAATCACATGGATCTATATATGCAGCCATGCAGGCTTTCTCATAGCCCCAACTTTTCTTATAAGAAACAATCTCGTTTTGAAAAATAAACAATATATGTGTTACATAAAGAGCTTTAATTTATTGACTCCCAAGTAACACCAAAAATTAGGCAAACACACACAAAAAGAGCAAAGCATAAGATGGTTAAAATTCTTGGTCTAAAGTTTGTATTCAGAAGAACTAACAAGATATTCTTTTCGATCCAACTTAATTGTCATAGTTTTAATAAAGATGATATCGAATATCGGATCACCATAAGTAGAACAAAATTCAAACTACACAACTTAACATAAACTACTAATAATAACAACATGAATGTATATAAGAAACTTTTTAAACCACTAGCTGTTGGAATTATATAACATGACTAATCATAAATATAAACAATAAACATCAAGTACACATGCACATGCGGAAGCGTGTAGGAAATATTAACGAATAATTAATTAATCATAAACATAAAGTATGCGTACCTTTCTTGATTCTAGCCGAACAAGAATCAAATCCACAAAACTATATGAATTACCCCTTACCGTTTTGTAATTCAATCCAAGAATACTAACAATAATGTGTTAGTACCACTTTCTTGTACACACGTACTATACCGAATTAAAGGAATGCTAGTTTTAATCAAACAAAACAATTTGGTTTGGAAAAGTTTATGGATCGACATCCTTGGTGTGATTGTCGACCGAACACAAGCAAAAACACACACAAACTATTTTAGGTTTTAGCTTATGAGTACAAGAGATAAATTACAAACACCCTTGGTTTTGTATTTATACCCAAACTAACTTGGTGAACAAGTTTGAGTTGTAGTTGGGTTGGGTTTGGTCTCCCTTGGCCGATCGGTTAGTAATCCCACAAGGGATTCTGGAACCTTCCCAATATTTACAATCTAGTCCTTTTCCAATTACATTTAACGACCGTTAGTCCATTACAACTAATTACTTAACGCCCGTTATGTTATTTCCTTTAATTAATAAATAAATATAACTATTACATTTAATTATTAACTTTAATTCTCATACGCAAAGTGTGCAATCCCGTGGTCTCGAGTTCGATCCTAACACACGTCTATTAATTTATTGTCCATTAAACCAACAGCTCCCACTTGGACATAATCTTAATAGAGTGATCACATCGGTTAGCGTCTAGCAACACTTCGATGCCTCTAGTACAACTCGAGTAAGGCTCCTGGAAAACCTTTTAATGACTTCTCATTATTATAATCCTTTTGTTTCTAATACCATGTTAAATAAAGATATGGAATTAAGTCATTCTTTATTCAACCATTCTGTTTCTCGTTATAAGTGATTGACCAAGATTACCAAATCTTCTAAACATATTTAGGGGAGATTTTGGGTGTGGCCACACAAACATCTTGTCAACCCCTACGAGGGCCCCAGTGATATTAAACTCAAATAAATTTGAAGGAACAAATTCTATCTTGGCTACGAGAATAACCCATGAACTTTGCAACACTTCAGAGCTTGACCCTTATGACTACCGAACACGTATAGCGTTAAGTTGTTCCACGAAGTGCACTACATTCATGACACTTATCCGGTATCTCAAGTCCGAGGATAACTATTCATGATTTACTTAATAACAATATCCATAAAGTAAAATCATGTAGTTGGGATCATCCTATATTCAATTCATTGAATATCATCCGAAATTGGTATGCATTCTCATCAATATACTTTCAAGTATATTCTACCATATCTCTCGATTTGTCTTAGTTTAATGATACTCCCATATCATTAATTGACAACGGACGATTTAGAATAAATAAATTTATTCACGGATTAAACATGCAAATATAGGATACAATATATTATAAAATCAAACATACCAAGTACTTGATTTATTATAACAATTGTTTAACATCCCTTATCCAAATACTAAATAGATCAATGCATGAAAATTCCAGTTGATGAATTATGCCTCAAGTAATGATAATCATACTTTTTGATAAGGCATAAATCAACCAATTTGATCTATCGTAATTTTGAGAATACATATTTTAAGAATTCAATTAGTGAAATCCTTGTATGTGTGCATTCACTAATCCACATAATAATTCATAAAGTGTGTAACATCCTCTATCACCAATTTATGACAATTTAAACTTTCAAACATTTTAAAGTTTAAAGTATTCTTATTCTTTTAATGTATAATGCAAGCTGCGCTCTTAGTAGCACAACTAGTTCACATGGCCATTAACAAGGATGAAATCCTACCATGACTAGTATTGAGTGTCATCTCAACTAAACCAAACATCATTGTATACAAACAACAATATGCTCATTAAAACTCCGTAAACTTTAATATCTATTGTGTAATGTTTAATGTCTTCCAAACTTTCAAGTTTGAAGGCGATGACAATTGCACAACAATTGACATATTGTTCATCCATATAATCTAGGAGCAATTCGGATCGAGGATGTAATTCTATTAGAATATTCATTACACAAGTTATCTAACAACTTTTAGTTAGATATCAATGTTGTCAAATCACTTCTTATTCAAGAATGATACAACAATTTTAATATACACAACATGATGTACATGATGAATATACATGTCAAACTTAGAATTCATTCATGTTCTATCTTGTCAAAATATATTTATCCATTTCCCAAATGATATATCATATTTTATTAGAATCATTTATTTTAGGGAAAATGACAAAAAAATGCATCGAACTTGACACTTGTTGTGATTGTGTGTAGCAAACTATTTTTTTTTCATTGTAACACAAAACTTTTGAATTTTTGTCATTGTATGTACGATTGCCAACGTGTCACAACACGTGGACTGCCAACTCATCCGGGTGTTACACGTGGACTGCCAACTCATTTCCTCACTATTACTTTTTAGGGATAATAACAAAAAAATGTATCGAACTTGACCACTTTTGTCATTGTAACACAAACCTTTTGAATTTGTGTTAATGTATATATCCAGTCAATCTAAACTTGGCATCGTTAGTCCTTTATACTAACGGCCGTTAGCTATAACTTAAAAAAAAAAATCTTACGTTTTCATCCCTTTTATACGTTTCGTTCGTTTTCTTACGTTTTCATCCGTATTTATACATTTTCGTTCATTTATTATGTTTTATCGTTTTCGTCTGTTTTATACGTTTCGCCAATTATCTTACGTTTTATACGTTGTCATCCGTTTTATATGCTTTCATCCGTTTTATGCGTTTTCGTCCGTTTAATAGCTACACGTCCATTTATTTTATTAATGCAACGTTAGTCCATTATACGTTTTCGTCCGTTTTACGTTTTCGTCCGATTTTACGTTTTACGTTTCGTCCGTTTTACACTTTTCGTCCGTTTTGCGTTTTCACCGATTTTACGTTTTCGTCGATTTTACGTTTTCGTCGTTTTACACATTTTCATTTGATTTTACATGTTTTCGTCGTTTTACACGTCTTTGTTTGATTTTACATGGATGAAAGCATATAAAAGCGGATGAAAGCGTAATAAAATCGGCGAAAAAGTATAAAACGTAAGAAAATTGGCGAAATGTATAAAAGCGGATGGCTAAATAACGTATAAAAGGATGAAAGCGTAAACGAAATTTTAAGTTATGTGCTAACGGCCGTATGTATAAAGGACTAACGATTCCAAGTTTAGATTATTTGGATACATACATTAACACAAATTCAAAAGATTTGTGTTACAATGAAAAAGTGGTCAAGTTCGATGCATTTTTGTTATTATCCTTAAAAAGTAATAGTGGGAAATGAGTTGGCGGTCGCGTGTAACACCGGATGAGTTGGCGATCCACGTGTTGTGACACGTTGGCAATCGTACATACAATAACAAAAATTCAAAAGTTTTGTGTTACAATGAAAAAAAAAATAGTTGGCTACACACAATCACAGCAAGTGTTAAGTTCGATACATTTTTTTGTCATTTTCCCTTTATTTTACTGCACATGTTTATTAATAATAAACATATATTCCAAGGTTGTATGTTTTAATGCTTAAATCTTATAAGTGAAGTTTCATTCCAATCTAAGACTTAACATTTAGCTTACAAGGAATGTTACTTCCTATATGTTATACAACATATAAGTTTCAAAAAACCTTTCGATTACTTACCGTCCTCGCTCAAGTAATTTTTCAAGAAAGAGTTTTGATATTCCATTGTCATATTTCATATTAATGAAAACAAGTATGACCATTATCATCTTTATATATTTAATGTGTCTAAAAAGAATATTCAATCACAATTAATTGCTTAAGTATGATTAATAATTTTGTCATAAAACATGCATTAAATATGTGTACAATATTGTCCATATGATTTCTACATAGAAATTCAAACCACTAGGGTTTTTCATCTCTTTGAAGAAACTCATTTCCATTCTCTAGTCTAACTATTAAGATAAATCAAATTTCCAAAATTGATTATCTTTATGGACAACCTCTTTAACATTCATAGTATGAGTAATTTACCAAATTCAATATTTTGTAATCCATCATAATGGTTATCAGGTTTACTATACTCCTGTAACTCATGTTCTTTTCAGCATATAAATCAAATATCTGATATATCCTTGCAGATCTATGAATGAAAATTCCATCATCATGAGTTCTATCATTTACATGTCTAACCTCATCATGATATTTACTAGTGTGTTTTAGAAGATTATGTATCTTGTAATTTTATCTTTCAAGATAAAAAACTCCCACTTGCCTTTTGTAATATATAGACTATCTATATATACTTAGCAATTAGAGCAAAACTACATTGTTTTCTTTTGGGACATTACAAATACACATTGATAATTCCCGACTTTAGTTTGTTAATAACCTATTCATAAGTAGTTTAACAAAGTCGAATCTTCAATTTTAAAACTTAATGTGATTCATCACATTCCATAATAAAATGGTGTTTTATCAATCTTCTAGGTTGGAGTCATATTGAGTATATTCAATCCATACTCAATTTTCTAACCTTGTTACTTTTAAAGAAATAAGTTATGGTTATCTTGAATCAAACAAATCAAATAGAGTTTGATTCTCCTAGCTCGAACATACCATCAACTTGTGGTATTCATTAGAATTAATATTGTAAGACAATCTAACAATATATAAGAGAAACATATTCCTTTTGGCTTACCTATTTACCAACTAAGTCAACTTAATGGTATAATAGACTTTCCAAGCCAATTGCATGCTTTATAACACAAGTACTTTTTTGACCAAGTCACTTCATATCCATGTCTCATCAAAAAAACATAAATTTGTTATATTCCCATTTAACATTATAAATCATTGATCAACTCAATGACTTCTTGTATATGTCTTAATTAAAAAACCTAACAAGTTAACGTCTTACTTTATTATAAGTCTTAAAAGACTTTATGTTTATGTCTCTACAATGAATCATAAACATGTTTAACTAAAGTAATTATGAACACATCTCTTGGTTTCAATAGTAATTTCAAGTTAATTTATTTACTTCACAATAACGTGGGACTACATTATTTTTCATTTATGTTATTCCAAAATACATAAATAAACAAATTGAAGTAGTATTAGATTATTTCATTTATTTATGTCATTCTAGTAATACATAAATATCTAATTTGAAGTAGTCTTATATATAATTTTGACACATGTTCTAAATACTTGTCTAATTTAGAAGCGCAAATATGTCCATGCAAGGTCGACTTCACATGGAGATTTACTTTGTTGTTGCAATCTGCCAAGTTCTCACATGACGTAAATTGCAACATCAAATGTTTCTTGAATTAGATATGTTCAAGTTATATTAGAACGTTAGTCTCTTACCTTGCGGTCAAGAGAATCCGTTAAATCATATACTTATATGTTGTACCTTGCACATAATATAGATTTCTCCCACTTGTGCATGAAAAAACATCATGTAGCGGATAAACAACACGACATATGTTTGTTTATGTGATCAATATGATTGTGTCATTGATATTAGCATAACTAGTAGAAGTAGAACCACTTCATTGTCTAACAAGGAAGCGTACATGGGTATCCTTGAAAACATAAGTGTCTACAAGTGGAAAGTAATTATCTTAAGACATTCTAGAGATAATCTGGGTTACTACCAAGATGACAAAGCTTGTAACTCCCACTGAATTAGAGGTCATTACATTAATTCCTTATTCAGTAATAAGAACACAACACTCCCACTGGATTTGACAACATTGAAAGTGTTTCATTAACTAGTGAAAGAAAATAGTGTTCTATTTACTTCCCTACACTTTTGAGAAAGTCCATACATAACAATTACTTATGTACTAAAAGAGTGCATTCTACTATGTAGATGATGAACTATCCATCAATGCTATTAACTTGAAATTTTGGGCATGCAATTTCTTTCTTAATAGTTCTACTATTCCAAAAATTGTAAGTAGTACTTTTAAATGGTCAAAACAAAACAACTAGATAAAATAAGTTAGTTTGTCTTTTACCAATTATACGAGATATAGTCTAGCTTCTAATTTAATAACTCGGAAAATATGCAATTTTCTTAACTATTAAAATTTGCTTCTGAGTTATATATTTAGAATTTAGACAATTCTAATTTGTCTTATCATACCTTTCTTCATTCATGAAAAGAAATATGATTGAATCTCACTCTTTCTTATGAAAAGAGGACTAGGTTTATTCTTTTAGTAAAGTTGACTCTACCAAAAACCCTTACAGGTGTAGATCAATTTACCAATACAGGATAACCTTCGTTTACGGTTTAATGTTGCATTAATACATTTAAAGAATTAGCAAACTTCAATTTTAGTATTTTTGATAATTAAACTTTTCAAGAAAATAAAATACCCAAGGTAATATTTATATAACCATAGAATTTTCTCGAAAACTAGGATCCAAATTATCATAGGTTCATTACATGAGTTGATCCGCTAGTGACGAAAGCATATAATAAGGTAATGTCGAACAATAATCGACAAACAATTTCCAATTCCTAGATCATTATAGGATTTATATTTTCCAACGCTATTGCAAATATAAACATGTTTCATCCCATCTTATACTATGAGTCCGGTTCTCACTTCCTACTCAACTTAAGTGTCTAACTTAAAGAATTGCAAATATGTCCATGTAAGGTCGACTTTACATAGAGATTTACTGTCCATCACAATCTCGCCAAATCTTGTCATGACGCAAATTGCAACTTCAAGTGTTCCTTTTAATTAGATGGCACATAACTTAATTTATAAGGGTACTAGTTTTGATTTTATATGGTCGAATCAAATATGTACAAAGATGTCATGCATTCATCTTGTAGCATAATTTTAATAAAAAACTTTTTATTACCAATTCATAAAGATCAAATTATCAAAGTTTTGATTGAGGTATTGGGTTCACCAATCAAGGAATTTAGCGTTAATTATCGTCCATTATACCGTACTTTTGCATAAGTGTAAACACTTAGTGTTTCGGGTAATTACCACCAAAGTGGCGCATGGAATTAAAACTAATTTGCCCTTAAGATGATTTTGTACGCATAGCCTACTTGGTAACTCCAATTTGACTCGCAAGCAAGCGGAGAGTTTGGTCAGCGCTGAAGCAATAACCTCCCTCTTTAGGGTCACAATTTAATGCGCTCCCATTCTAATACTTCCCACATAGTCCGTCAAATTGGATGCGCCGTTCTCACTTTTTGTACCAAAATCATCAATCAATTAAACTATTGAAGACTTAACTCTTCAAAAAACAAATCAAATTTCACCATTGTTTAGTCCGTATTATTTTTCTATTCAAAATTACCCTTTGCTTAAAAGCATCTAACATAATAAACAAACAAGTAAACAAATAAAAAATAAACAACTAAAACAATGCGCATAATAAACAATTTAATACATGTAAACAAGTAGCCACATGCAACTTATTGGATAAAACACTATTAATAATCAATTTCTACGTTAAATTAATGTATATATTAATTAGGGCTTTCACTCTCCCAATTGAAAGTGAGCCACATACATCGATGAATCGATTGCGTAAACCCATAATTAAAATATACCAAATTGCACATAATTGATTCATTAATGTATATAATTAGAGTCTTCCCCAATTCAAGATTTATCGTAAATAAACATGTGATAAATACATCTTAACAATTAAACAATATCAAAGCAACTATCCATGACAAACATGCATGTATCATCATGGATATACCATAACAATTATACAAATAGCAACAAGATCGCATATCAATAATCCCATGTCACATATCAAATTATTCATGAATTAATCACGTAACATATATATTAATTCTATGTTTCGATAAGGTTAGCAAACAATTCTCAAACCCTAAAACAAATTTAAGCATGTCGACTAAAAAAATTAAGGGGTACGCCCCATAAAAAAATAAAATCGACACATAAAAAAAATAATCCAAAACCCTAGATTAACCATATCAAAAAACATACAATTATTCATTTTTTTACGCGTTTAGTAATTAATTACTCATTAAAACCAATGTCTCTGATACCACAGTTGGAATTATATAACATGACTAATCATAAATATAAACAATAAACATCAAGTACACATGCGAAAGCGTGTAGGAAAGATTAACGAATAATTAATTAATCATAAACATAAAGTATGCGTACCTTTCTTGATTCTAGCCGAACAAGAATCAAATCCACAAAACTAGCAATTAAGATGAACCCTAATTAGGTTTATAGGATTATATGAATTACCCCTTACCGTTTTGTAATTTAATCCAAGAATACAAACAATAATGTGTTAGTACCACTTTCTTGTACACACGTACTATACCGAATTAAAGGAATGCTAGTTTTAATCAAAAAAAACAATTTGGTTTGGAAACGTTTATGGATCGACACCCTTGGTGTGATTGTCGACCGAACACAAGCAAAACACACACAAACTATTTTAGGTTTTAGGTTATGAGTACAAGAGATAAATTAAAAACACTCTTGGTTTTGTATTTATACCCAAACTAACTTGGTGAACAAGTTGAGTTGTAGTTAGGTTGGGTTTGGTCTCCTTGGCGATCGGTTAGTAATCCCACAAGGATTCGGAACCTCCCAATATTTTCAATCTAGTCCTTTTCCAATTACATTTAATGACCGTTAGTCCATTACAACTAATTACTTAACGTCTGTTATGTTATTTCGTTTAATTAATAAATAAATATAACTATTACATTTAATTATTAACTTTAATTCTCATCATAAAGTGTGCAATCCTGTGATCTCGAGTTCGATCCTAACACACGTCTATTAATTTATTGTCCATTAAACCAACACTAGCTTCATGGGAATTAGTCAACCTAACAGACAAAAGATACAAGTATGTAACATGGTTAAACGCTGGAATCTCGGATCACCAAAATTTGGACTCTTGTTAAATTGAGCACATGATGGATTGATGTTTAAAATCAAAGAAACTAATTAATGCAGTTTTAACTTTTAACATCATAAGAGAATATAAAAAAACATGCAACCGTAGTCTAGAAAACGTTTAGAAACACAAAGTTTATGAATACCATCCAAAACAAAATACTAAAAGCGAAATGTAGATAGATCCCTAAAAGAACGACATATTTTAAGAAAGGGTCCTAAATATTAAGTAAAGTTCATAAAACAATCTCAAGTCCGATTGACTACTTCAGTAGCATCAGAATATGGTACTCAAAGGATCGCCCTTGATGAACTGAGAAATCGGAACGTAAAACAGGTAAAAAAAAGTTACCATTGAAGGACTGAAATGTAATGAAAGTTATGAGTTTCTGGAATCCAAATATAGATTAATAGGATAGAATCATGGAAAGATGCAGAATCACCTAGATGAACTTCAGTAGGTTGAAATATGTTAAAATGTATAATCCATATTCCTGTGTGTTTCTTGGTTTTGTGTTTTCTGTTTCAGGTTTTTTTCAGTGCAGCCCGGCCCAAGTTCTCTTGTCTTTGCCCAAGTGTCTCTCAAGCCCAGCTTTTCCTTGTGACCGTTGTTGTACTGATATAAACGGCTCTCTCCTCTCATCTGTGAGGGTTAGAGGAGTATATTGGTTCTTTCCAGCCGCTACAAAATATCTCACTCTCATTTCTGCTGATCTTGAGATTTTAACTCAAGATCCTCTCTATCCATTATTATTATTGTTTATCTTGTAAAACTATTATCAAGTTAGATAATAGGATCACACGAGTAAATTGTGGTGATCTTTTATGGTTATAAGCTTCATTGTTGAACTTTGAGTTGTTTGATCTATATAAAGTGTTTTGGTTTCTGCATATCATGTTTTTCTACATGGTATCAGATCCAGGTTCGTTTTAAAGAAAAAATGGTTTCTATTTGTCTGGGGATATTGGATCTGGTTGTTCATGGCTTGGCGGTTCTGTTGCCTCTTAGACTAAGTGAATCTAGGAGAAACAGTTCGATTGTGCTGCGGAGATAGCGCTGTAACACCTCTTGTCTCTCTCCGGTTATTTATGTCTTTTATTTTTTACATTTAGAATCTTTGGAGGATAGGTTGAGGGACATTTGAGAAGTTTTTGATTGGTTGTTGGTGATTAATTGTGTTGTGGAGGTATAAGGTGTTCTTTGCTTTTATTTATCTCTGTTTTTGATTGTTTGTTTGGTTTTTTTAAATTTTTGGTATTATGTCCTGTTGGAATCACTCCTAAGCGATATTTCAAGTATTTATATTTCATATGTAATAGGTAGCTTTATTACGGCCTTTATGTTTGTTTAAGGTCCGACTTATGTAGAAGGCCCATAGTGAGGCCCAAGCCCAATAAGGAATAGGGAAGGAGAGGAGTGTTGCCTAGCTCCTTGCCTATATAAATACATTGTAATAACCTTCATTTGAAGGTTGGTTGTTCAAGTTATTTCTTTCACATGCTCTCTCGCCTAACCGTATACTATATTGTGTGTGTGTGTGTTTGATACTTGTTCATCGCCTTATCTCTTTCTCTTATAAGCTTGTGTTGTAAAACTAGTGACCTAACGATGGTATCAATCGCCAAATAGTTGGGTGTACTCGTTTGTTTTGAAGTTTTGGTTTGGGTCTTCTGGCGTAAAGATAACATCATCTTTGGTTAAGCTTAAAAGCGATTTTTACACTTTTTAATCCAAGATTCTTGTACTTTCAACGTTATTAGGTGTTAAACTATTGGTTTTGGCAAAAGTTTGGAACTTTCGTGTTTTCCTTGTTTTAAGCTTGTTTTTATGCATGAAGTGTTATCCTACAGCGTAACCGTTTTAAGTGCTTTGGATCATCAAATTTCACACTTTTGTGTTATTTTGGTGTTATTGAAGCTATTTCAACACACAAAAGCGGTTTAGAAACACATTTGGATAGAATCAAAGTTACGAGTAGAACTACGCGTTTCAAAACCCTAATTCTCGCATAACTTTATCCTTGGTTTGATCTTCAATTTTACGGTTTATTCCGTGTTTTCTTACTTGGATAAGTGCGAAAATCGTCGACTTTGGATATCTTTTGCCTTTGTGAAGTGTAAAGATCACTTGAGATAAAACCCAATCTTACGGCAAGCATAAAGCTTACGCGTGAAAATCTTCGCTTAAGATTCATCTTACGCGTAGACTTGATCCTACGCATAAGGTAATCCTCGCCTAACTTTCTCGCCTAACTTCTTTTTTACGCGTAACTTTAGTCTTTTTTCACCTTCGCGTAAGCTAAATCCTCTGGCGTAACTATTCTTGTTACGCGTAACTTTTGGTGTTTTACGCATAAGTGCTACTTGGTTCTTGTCATTTCTCGCCTAAGGATACTTCATCAACAAAGGTTCATTCGACTACAAAGATCCATTCTTACTACACAAGTTTATAATCATGTCTCAACCACCATACTCTAACTATTTCCTCACACTTATAATCATCAACAACAACAACAATTAACTCCACAACATCAACAATGGAATCAACAACAAGCCATTTATCAACAACAATTTAATCGACAACATACTCCACAACTTGGTGCAATTCCACAACCACAAATGGTTCAACCACAACCAAGCATTCAAGTTCAACCCTACTGGCGATTTCAATCAACATCCATCACGGACAACTATGAAGGAACCCACTTGGTTTGCTAAGATGTGTGAAGCTTTAAGCGACCAACAATCAATTCATGAAGTGGATCACTTGATAGACCTCCAATGCTCACTCCGAAACTACGATCAATGGGTGATAAGGTTCTTTAGGTTACGTGATGCGAAGAAGCCACATGGAAAGTTCTTAAAGAAGGTTATCTTAGAAGGTCCATTTGAGATGCCTCTTGTCACTATGCGGAGATCAGCTGCTTTGTTCCACAAGAGATGAACAAATCAACATTGCTACATTGCGGATCTTAATGCTCTGAACTTCTACACTATGAAGCGGATGAACTTGCAATGGAATACATCCTCTTAGGATTACCAAACCCAATTCTTCGTAGTGTTGATGCTCAAAAGCGCACAAAAATGTGGGATCATATTAGTCTTCTTATGGAAGGATCATACTCAATCGGGAGGATTTGGAATCCAAAATTTACTTGGCTTATGAACACTTCATGATTGAACACGAGAGACACTAGAATCCTATCATCATCGATTTTCGGATATCATCAATGATTTGGATAAACACAACATCATCATGCCAAGAATTGCGGTGAATACTAAGTTCTGAGTAGTCTTGGTCCCGAATGGGAGAAGTATGTCATTTTCTCCGTCAAGCGAAGAACATGCATCATTCTACTTATGGATTGTTGTACGATTACTTGAAGCCTCATGAAAAGGAAGTTGATCGGGAAAGGATTCTCCGTGCTCAAATTGCTAAGCGATCACAACCGGACAATCAACAACTTGCCTTGTATGCTCAGCGAATTATCCTCTCGACCGACAACTCAACCACGCTTCCAACACACCTTCACGGCAACAACCTCAACCTCAACAAAATCAATTGGTCCCATACGGCAACAATGCTCAAGCATATGTCGGTGAAGCTCTTGAAATCGATCCATTGAAGCATTGCAACAAGGATTTGTGATGATTGCTAATGCTTTTGGCGTTACACCAACAAATCCAACAATCGTATTCGTTCCTCATCTAACACACGGACTCAAGTTGTTGTGAACAATGGGCGTGTTGAAGTTGAGAATCGTGATTATGGTGCGTCGGATGAGCGGTGGTCAAGGGTTTAATCTTGTGGGTAGGAATAACAACGAGCTCAAGTGGTGGAGCAGAAATGCTCGAGAATCGGTTAAATGGTCTTAGATGCTACAAGCGCAATGAAAAGGACACTGGCTAATGCATGCCCAAAGCCAAGGACTAGGGGCGGTGCTTATTTCAAAGAGGCCTTACTTTTGGCTCTTAAGGATGAAGTGGTGGATCTCTTACGGACAAAACGAGCTTTATGGCGGATCGAGACTCGGATGATGATATGGAGGACTTGCAAGCTAATGCATTTGTTATGTTGATGGCTAATATGCATGAGTGCACATGAGTGATTCGAGCCCAGTGTGATGACGATGGCTTGTCTCGGTGCCGAACAAACCATCATCATATCGAACTAATATCTCCGCCAATATCGAATCAAGCGCGGATCGGTATTCAAAATGAGTCTTCTACATCTTCCTCGGCGATTTTCAAGTTAACCACAGTAGTTACATTTGGCGATCAAGATGACCTCATGGTTTCCTTGATAATCAAATTGACTCCGTGGTCGTACTTGAGGATCTTGAGAATGATCATGTTGAGACTCGCGTTGAACAAGATGATCTGTTGCCTCATCCGGATTTTGCTCGGTTAATTCAAGACCATAAAATCAAAATGGAGGAATGTTATGCATTAAATCGGTCCTTAAAAAGTAAAATGCCTTTGTTAACAAAGGATTTGAATGTTTACAAATGCAACTCAACTTTTCAAAACTCAAGAAAACCGTGAAAAAGGTTTTGAAGCCGCTTTGCAAAATCTCATCAAAGCGAAAAATATTTAGAGACGGATCGTGATCTAGCCGCCTCGAAGAATGCTTTGTTGTCGAAATAGAACAAGCTGAAACATGAACATAAAAAGCAACTTAACGCTCTCACCTTGGAACATCAAAAGCTAAAGGTGAGTTGTTAAATTGTCAAAAGCAGTTCTCCGCATACAAAAAGCATTCAACGAATCGGGTAGATGACCTTCTTGCGAAATTCTCGGTTTGCAAAACAAAATTAAAGAGTTTAAAGCGGTTGTTTACAAACATGGTGAATCGATATGACTATTGAAAAGTTTACCTTAAAACCCAATCCAAATGGATATGGAAAAAATCTGGCGATTACAAACCTAAGCTTTCACTAAAAACATTCAAACCAACTCACGAAGTTTCCGATTGCACAATACAAAATTGATAATCTTGTCATGAGTGTTGTTGAATACCATCGTCAAGAGGAATTAGATGCGAGAAGGCGAGTCGATCAAAATTAAAAATGTTGTTTACAACAAACCTTTTAATTATAAAAGCGGTCACTTCGTCACTGCGGATTCTTCTAACACACCAAGGGTTATCATCAAAACACCGAGTCTTCTATTGTTAATCCCAAAGCAGTCTTTGCACAAACTTATGGTCCTTTACCTTCCATTAGCGAAGTAAACTCACAACACGAAAATCGAAAAATTCTTGATATTTTGACATTTTCATGGTGACCTCAAAATTTTACAACAT
The DNA here is from genome assembly GCA_022545495.1 of Chrysanthemum lavandulifolium. Lineage (NCBI taxonomy): Eukaryota > Viridiplantae > Streptophyta > Magnoliopsida > Asterales > Asteraceae > Chrysanthemum > Chrysanthemum lavandulifolium. The sequence continues at coordinate 82,013,374 of CM040238.1, read as the reverse complement.
GAGATAGAATATCGATCGAAATAAAAGTTGAACATTTTCAATCGCCTCGGCGCGAGAACAAAGAGACATTTTCGGAAAAATCTTTTACCTAATGTTAAAAACTTGAAAAGTTGTGCAATTGCACAGGAAAAGGATTTTCATAAGGAACTTGGGGTAATGAAAAGCGTTTTCGAGAAAGCGAAACATCTATTACTAACACAAAGCGAAAAAAAAGCGTTGAGAAAAGATGTTGATCGACTCTTGGAAGATGTTATCGTCTTGATATCCATAATGTTGTGCTATTCTATTCGTTGCCATATGCATCGATCATATCTCTGCGATATTGTTGAAGCTGTTATAGCTGTTGAGAACACCGATAATGTGCTTGGATCGAGTCTTTAAAAGCGAAAATAAGCGATTACACGGAAATTCACAATGCAAAGCGTCGTCTTCATTGGTGTGAAAAGATATTCACAACCATCAACTTAGTTTTCAAAGAAAATCGCTCAATTGAGTGCAAAATCTTGATCCTAAAATTGTTCAAGCTGGATGATCAAAGCGTGTCTTTGAAAAGTCAAATCTCAAAATATGAACAAGAACTTTTAAAAGTTAAGCAGAATATGGTGTCATATTTGATTTACTCAAAAGACTCGAGATGAAGCATCTAATGAACTTGATCACTATCTTGCTCACACTAGAGATGTCATGAATTTTCTTTGGTAATATTAGTTACGAAAATCAAGATCGATTCACACCATCTCTAAGTTACGGAAATGTTAGGAAAGTATGAACAACTCCGCCTCTTGTGATTAAGAGATTAGCACCAGTCACACTTAGTAATCGTGAACCTAGAATTCCCTTTGCCAAATCACAAGTTGCTAATGTGTTTCCTCTCTTGAAGCAGGAATAGTTGCATCTTTTCCAAGCGTCCGCACTTCACGACCTAGGAGCACTCAAGCGAAGAATAGGAAGTTGCGACCTAAGAAAAGATCAATAAGGAATGCTAAAGTAGAAGAACACCCTAGGAATCGAATAAAACTCAAGTTACTTCCACTATAGATGTTGCGTCGGCAAATGTAATAGAAATAGTGATGTAACGAATGCTAAACCGTTGAGTACCTTTGATATTGATCGATGCACCTTGTGATATTTGTCAAAGAGTATGAATTCGATTGTCATGACAAATGTGTTGCTAAAGCTATAATCTCTAGATTACGGAATCCTAAGAATCGGAATACCTCTAGGCCAACTAATCATTCTAAGTGCGTGCTTGGTAAACCACCATCTTTAGATTCTAAGGCAACCATTGCTATCACGGTAGCTCGCTTCACCTCCTAAGAATGTAGTACCACCTAGTGATTTCACTAAGACTAAAGCAAAGAGTAGTTATAGATGGCGAAATGGATATATAACACACTAGGATTTAAATGGATGCCTAAAATTATGAATGTGTGTATGTCTAACATATACGCTTGGAACCCTCTAACATTTGGGTTCCACATCTACTTCTATTCCATACGTGTAAATGCATGTGTAATGCGGTGATCTGAGATCATTCTGGATTGTTGATAGCGGATGTTCCCGACACATGACGAGCAATCTTAAGCTGTTATCAAACTTTATTGCAAAGTTCATTGGCTTTGTCAGTTCGGGAGCGATCACCCAGCGACCATCATGGGCTCGGAGATTATGTTAATGGGAACATCGAAATCGGCGGGGTTTACTATGTGGAAGGCCTCGGTCTGTCTGTTTCGATGGGTCAATTTTGTGATGGAGATTTGGAGGTTGCTTTCGGGGAGAAAACTTGTTTCATTCGTGATCTACAAGGAAGCGATCTTATATCGCTCGCGTAATTCTAGTCTCTACACTATCTCTATGCAAGACATGGTTGCTTCCTCTCCCATTTGCTTACTTTCAAAGGCAACATCTACAAAATCTTGGCTATGGCACCGTCGTCTCTCACATCTAAACTTTCAAACCATCACCAACCTTGCTCGACACAAACTAGTTGAAGGACTCCCCGATTCCGGTATTCAAAGATCACCTTTGCTCGACATGTGAACAAGGGAAAAGCACTCGTGCTCATTTTCCTTCAAAGGTGGAACACGACTCTCGACATGTGCTTCATCTTCTTCACATGGATTTGTGTGGCCCGATCGTGTGCAAGCGATCAGCGGCAAGCGCTACATCTTAGTAATTGTTGATGACTACTCACGATGGACTTGGGTCTATTTTCTTCGTAGCAAAGACCAAGCTCCACAAATGATCATCACCTTTCTCACAAAATATCTGAGTTCGACTCCGCAACACCGTCGGGATTATTCGGACGGACAAAGGCCGAATTTGTTAACAAAACCCTTCGTGAATTTTATGAGAAAGTGGAATTGACATCAAACATCTATTGCGGACACACGAACAAAGCGGAGTTGTTGAAAAGCGAAACCGAGCGTTAGTGGGCTGCAGAACAATGTTAATCAATGCTAAACTTCCGGTTACTTATGGGCGAAGGCGTATCTGCATGCTATACTCAAAACCGTTCTATGATCACAAAGCATACAACAAAACACCTTTTGAGCTTGTCACAACCATAAACCGAACCTCAAACACTTTCATGTATTTGGATCCCTTTGCTATCCGAATAATGATCGTGATGACTTTGGAAAGCTCAAAGCAAAAGGCGATATTGGGTCTTTATTGGATCTTGTGACAATTCTAAAGGTTTCGAATCGGAATCGTCGAACTAAGGAGGTTATGGAAGCGATTCATGCTCATTTCGATGAACTCACGGAAATGGCTTACGAGTATATGACTTAGAACCGGACACAACCGTTTAAACTTCCTCAACCCCATCATCGGTGAAGAAAGCCCTCATTAACTCGTCAACAAATGGAAAGGTTATTTGCTCCTACGTTACGTGGCGATATTGATGAGCGTGCTCTGGTGTATCCATTGTTTCATTGCACAACGATAATATTCCTATACGATACACTGCTACAACAACTCTTGTTGAAGATGCACCTACACCAATTGACTCCAACACAGCAGTTGAACACACGCTTCCAACAATGATGAACCGGTGATGATATTACGAATGAAGTACCCCGCCATGATTTTGATCCAAATCGTTCTTGACCCGTTTGCTAATGAGGCTGCTTGCACGGATGTTGCGGAATCTTCAACAAACCATTTGAATCCTCGAATCGCACAATGTATATCAACATCAACCCTCTACACATAGATGGACAAAAGACCATCCTCTAGCTAACATTATTGGCAACCCGAATCAACCGATCGTTACGAGACAACGTCTTCGCTCGAGACGGTGAACATTGCATTTATGCACTCGCTGCATGCCAATCGAGCCTAAAAACATTAAAGGCGCAATGACAAAAGACAATGGATTGAATCCATGCGGGAAGAACTCAACCAATTCAAGCGTCTTGAAGTATGGGGCGGTTGAAAGACCAGCGGGGTCTCGTCATTGGTCTCAAATGGATTTGGAAAAACAAATTGGATCTTTGAAGGGCGTCATCGAAACAAGTCACGTCTTGTTGCTAAGGGTTATCGTCGGGAAGAAGGATAGACTTTGAAGAATCTTTTGCTCGGTTGCTCGTCTTGAGGCATTCGGATATTTCTTGCGTTCGCGGCTCACATGAACATGACGGTCTATCGGATGGATGTCAAAGCGGCGTTTCTCAATGGGCAACTTAAAAAGCGGTCTATGTCGACCAACGGATGGATTCGTTGATCTGAGTTCCCGAACCATGTCTACAAAGCGAACAAAGCTCTTTATGGTCTCAAACAAGCCCCTCGGGCATAGTGCGATAAGCTATCATCTTTCCTCATTGCCAATAATTTCACCAAAGGCTCGGTTGACCCAACTCTTTTCATACAATATCACGGGGCACACATCTTAATTGTTCAAATTCGTGGATGACATCATTTTGGGTCAACACATAAAAAGTTTTCAATCGCTTTTGCAAAACTCATGAAGAAAAATTTTGAAATGTCCATGATGGGTGAACTTACGTTCTTTCTAGGGCTGCAAGTTCATCAATCACCCGTGGTATTTTCTTGAGTCGGTCAAATATGCCCTTGAATTGTTAAACAAATTTGGAATGAACACTGTGATACTTATGCCACACCAATGACTCATACCAAGAAATTAGATCTTTGATTTACATGGGAAATTGGTTGACCCTACCAAATCTAGAAGTATTATTGGGTCCCTCATGTATCTAACGACTATGAGACGATATTGTCTTTGCCGTTTATCTATGCTCCGTTATCGATCGCGACCAAGCTGAAACCCACCTCTACGAGGCTAAAGAATCCTCCGATACATAAAGGGAACCATTAATTTGGGGATCGGTATCAGAAGGATTACGGTTTTGAACTAATAGCTTTTTAGAGGCGATCACGCGGGATGCTTAGACTCGAGGAAAAGTACTTGAGGCTCTACAATTTCTCGGTGATAAGCGGTGTCTTGGCAATCAAAAAGGATTGTACATCATTGTCATCAGCGAAGCGAGAATATGTAGCCATGTCGCGTGTTGTGCTCAAGTCATTTGGATGCGAACACAACTCAAAGACTATGGTTATGTATTTGTGAGAATCGATGTCTTTGCGACAATCGGTGCCATTGCAATCTCGTGCAACTCGATTCGATTTTCGAAATCAAAGCACATCGATCTCGCTATCATTTCATCAAGGATCATGTGGAGCAGTGCAGTTGAATTATACTTTGTGGTCTTGAATACCAATTGGCGGATCGCTCACCAAAGCCTTGCCTCCGCTAGGTTTAATGAGTTGGTCCACGAATTGGTATGAGGTGTTGACTCAAGAGGCTGGATGACCTCTTAAAAGCAGTCTTAAAACACATCGAACACCAAAACATCTTTTGTAAATAAATAAAATTTTCAAAACAAAATACAAAAATATAAAATCCTATAAAACAACAAAAATATTCTCCTAATCTATCTTTCTATCAACATGGCAAGTACATTTCTTCCGTCAACACTTTAATCTTTCAAAATTCGGTATTTTTCGATCAAGTGTTGAGGGAAAAATAATCCATTGCTTGTTTCAAAACATCGTGTACTTGCATGTTATCACATCTCGGTTGATTCTTTACAAATGGTGGTAAATTTACGGTTCAAAGACACTCCTCGGACTTTAATTAAAACCTTTCACTATTTTCTCAAGTCGGGGGAGTGTCGTCATGATTCTTTCTCAAAAATCTTTGTTTGGTAACCTAAATGGAAGTTAAAGGCTTGGTTTGAAAAAGGCAAAGGTGGAGGGACTAAAGCGCCAAAAGTTTAAAGTTAACTTTAATAAAACACCTCTCCACCTAACTCTTTCACTCACATTTATTACTAAACCTAATCTCATCTCGCCTAAGATTCATTCAAGAAATCCGTTGTTACGATCATCAAATTGTAAGTGTTTTAATGATCGAACATAGTTTTAAGCTAAGGGTTTTAATATCACGCAAATCAACGGCTAAAATGTGTGTTCTGGCGTGATTTTGTGATCTACGCATAGCGTATGATCACATAATCATTAATGTGTGTGTTTTTGGTTAAAAGATTGTTTCAAAGCGTGCCTTTAGCATCAATGATGATATCTTTATCCTCAAATCTTACGAAACATAAATTGATTGATTTTGAAACTTAGGGTTTATCGTGGATTTGGGTTCTTCTAAATGTGAAGTGTTTTTGGTCTAAATATTCTTTGGGTTATGTTCATATAATGTTGAATTAATCATATCCTTGCTCTATAACTACCCGAAACACGATTAATTGATTTTGAAATTAGGGTTTAAGGTTCATAAGATTGGGTATTTTGATTCACCATGAGTTAGATGTTATAACTTGGTATATATGCTCATACAACATCTTAGAGCTACGAGAAAAAGTTTGGTGCATAATCCATGGCTAGATTCCATACTGCGTAGATCTAGGGTTTAGTCTCTGGCGTATGCAATTCTGCATAAGCGTGTAACATATGTTAGTGCCATGTTCTATTGATAAAGCGAATGTATGTGTTAATATTGATGATTTGATGGATTTATTTGAGTTGCTACACTTATAATTGAGAATCAAGGTCATTTGATTATCTCGCATAAGGATTACCTTACGCGTAGATTGTTATCGTAAGACTTGTCTTCTGGCGTAGCTCTACGCAGGTTCTACAATGGACTACGGCGTATCACTGTGAAGGATATCGTGCGATGACCCCTACGGCAAGGTCAACTCTTACGGTAGCCTTACGGCGTAAGGATAAATATATGCCTACGCATAAGCTCTCGCATAAGGACTCCATTTCCTCGGCGTAACATCTTCTTGGCGTAAGATAGGATTCTGGCGTAAGTTTACGCCTAAGCATATATCATTCACATCTCGCATAACTTTGCCAAAACTACGCTTATCCTGGATTGACCTTCATGATGAATTGTTACGTGTACAAACTTGTAAATAAACTAATCATATCATCACGAATCCAAAATGTCACTAATAAACTTAAATAAATCGATATATTGTGAACAATAAGTGATAACATAAACTTTAAAACTTAAAGTTAACTAACTCACGAAACATTTCACGATATCATTGAACTATTGAACATACAAGTGACTTAGGACTCGTAACAATCATTGACCTTTGTACATTCAATAACTAGACAATAAGACCTTACATTGACTAACATTATGTCTTCGATATGTTGGTTCTTTTGGCTAATGTTATTTGAGATCACGACATGGTGAACAAATGAATGTGGATGCACGAAGTTCTCTCCATTCTTGATATCTATCCTCATGGCTATCCAATGAAGATAGGAAAGAATAACCTCCGTGTTGACTTTGACACCCTCACTTGCTCACGAATCTTCATGTCTCATTGCTATTGATATTACGAGGACTCATCCATATCGAACATGCTTACTAACTCTGCAAGCTGTCACGAGATCTACATCCAGCAGTTACGGAACACTATGGAAAGGGTCAAAGGACAAGCTAGCTTGTGAAGGTGACTACGAATCACAAACAAGTCATCATTACACTGCGGACTTGAGAACATTCTCTTAATTCTGAAGTCGATCCAACCAAACTATATGCCTCACCTCTTGAAGAGCTCACTCTCCAATTCTTAATCGATATCGGTTATGGCGAGGCTACGGGAGTAATCAACAAGCACTCTCTAGTAGAGCTTAGAGTATTCCTCAACCATGGAGAACACTCTACATGATCATCACCAAGTCATTTACGGTCGTGGCGGTGACTATGAGCATCCTAAGCTCATAGAGCGCAAATATTTTGGGCCTTCGTCAGCAGGAAACACATCGCTATTGAAGCTACGATTTGGGATGACATGATGTCATTTCTCAACAAACTTGGCTCAAAGATTCCCTACATCGGATATACCAAATTGTTGATCAAAGAGCACTTGGACTTCATCGACATCCCAAGAGGCTCAATGACCCCAACAATCACGACATGTTGCGGAACCTATTCTATCTGTAAGAATCAAGGAAGCGTCTACAAAGAAACAAGGTCTTTGTCTTTGCCGATTTCCTTAGCGAAGATGTCGAAAGCTCGAAGCGTACAAGAGATATCGGAAGCGGTCAAACAAGGCAAAGTTGGTCACCTCGATGAAAAATCTTACGGTACACGGTAAGGAGAACCGAGAAAAGGAAGTCGAGGAAGTGTCACAAATACGAGATAGTCAAAGGAATGTTCCTAAGAAGAAACCCATTCAAAGAAACCCACTCTAAGAAGAAAGTTCCTTCTCTAGAAGCCACTCCGATCCTTTCACTTGAACCACAAAGACAACTCGGGGGCGAGGATTACGAGGATCTTGACACGAGATGAAGAGATCACATTCTACGAAGCGCAAGGATGAAGATCCTCGGTGCCAAAACCTCAAGTCCTCAAACTATTAAAGGAAAAGAAGACTCGCACTTGTACCTCGGGATGAAAGCTACGAAGATGAAGAAGAGCAATTGGATAAATCATACGGAAAAAGTTTCACAATGTCCGACACACTCAAAAGGCATTGAATTTGCTAAAGATCAAATGGGTGGCCGGAGGCTCAAGTGGTCTTGCCACTCTAAACCATCTCTGATGCGGTTAATCAACCCGATAAGGGGCTGGTGCCACCCTCTTGTGCAACAACAAAAGCACATTGAAGACACTATTGAGTATGATTTTGAGAAGCTGGGCGAGAAAGAAAAGTCTAAGGATGGCGAGGATGATTACTCAAAGTTTCTTCTAGGCAGTCCAACACATTCAAAGGAAAACCTCGAAACTCCTAAGGACATGAAGTCTCCTCATGTCTCCTCATCATCAGACTCTTCATCTCATTCATCACCACCACCATCAACAAAGTCAACGGATCATCATCCAAATCGGTGAAGAAACCACCTAAATCTTGGATTTCTCAAGCTCATGAGCGGATTACCAAAGGCTGTCAAACAAGTCGAGAAAGAAAGGCGTGCTCAACAAAAATTTGAATTTCTTTCTTGATCACATCTGACATCTGTATGGCGAGAATGAAAAGATGCAAAAGGAAAGGAAGTTTGTTCGAGAATTCATGAAACAACACCGTCGGGAGGAGGCTGAGCGAAATGATCGAAGGCTACACTAAAAGTACCTTACGGAATCGTTCCTAAAGTCACAAAGGGTTATTCACTAGACAACTTTATCAAATCGATGCGGATCGCCAAACAAACTATTCGATCAACGCCCTTAACCGTCACAATCAATCCGACCGATTCGGTCGTGTTCTCGAATAATGAATTGGTAGCCAAGCTTGTGACACAAATGTCGCCACGATGCGCAATGCTCAATCTTGAAGAAGCAAAAGCGTATCAAGCATTGCTAGACTACCAACTTCAAGAAGCTTGTAGATTTGAAGCGGAAAAGCGAAGCGTCCGAGGCGATGAAGATAAGGATAAGGATAAAGACTACGCACCTAAGCGTCGAAGCGATCGGTGAATCTTCTTGATGCCTCCTCCTCCCAGCGGACCCTACTCGACAAAGGTCTCTACTCGTTCTTCAAGTTGAAAAACCTCGGGACGATTCGAGTTACCACCACGACTCATAAAGCGGTGACTACTTTGAGTACGGGTGGTGGCGATGAAGAGGTCCTTGAGCCCAACAACAACCCACCTCACCCAAACAAGTGCGAAACCGACTTCATCATCAAAGCCTTCCAAAAGAAAAAGCAGACGACTCGGCCGGGTCGTATCATGGCTAGATGACGATAAAACCGAAGAGTTTGAATGGTTCTCCACACTTGTCAATCAAACTCCTACTACGATGAAGGTCAAGAATTGGTAGATGGTTCAACATTGGAGCATGCAAAGCTGTTGCAAGAAAAGTTCCATGTGAAGAAAATGGCGAAATCGAATTGAAGCGAATCAAGAATGAAGCATTTCAACTATGGAAAGCGACTACGAAAGTGCCCTCGGTCGAATATCATCTTGAGAACATCGCTCGAGCTATGTCTAACAACATGGATTGGCTCAATCCGGAAGCAAACATTGACTTCACACAAAGGGACAACCCTCCATACTACACCGATTGGACTAAACCTCTACCAACCATTGGCCAAGCAGACGAACCAAGGATTCCCTTCGATATTTCTTCAACAAAGACACGGAATTTCTTCTCCATGGTGGCGATGGTTCGAGAAAATACACTACATCATTGACTCTTCCATTCCCATGACCATTTACTCTAGCGCATAGCTATCGAGGCGCGCAACCCACTTGTTTTCGACAGCGTGCAAGCATATGACCAAGATGCATTGTATGGGATTCATCATTGGCACGAGCGCGAAGAATCTACTACAAAGCTGCTGGTTCAAAAGTCTCAACATGCGGTGTTTAGCTCGAAGGACATCGTGGCCATCAAACACATTGATCTCAAGTCTAAGTGGGACTACACATTCTTAAAGAATATCATAGTCAAGCGACAAGATGAGCAGGACTATGGATTCTCCGAAGGCGACTTTGAGAACTTGTCCTCAGCGACATCGAAGACATGTATCTTGCCAAAGTGCGAGGTCGTATGAGGCAGATTCTCGGTGAAGTTCAACGTGAATTTATCAAGTCGGTTCTCATCTTCATTAGGCGCATTGTGATCAAAGAGCGTGTCGAAGATATCCGGATGGTTGTTGAATCATATCGAAGCGTGTAAACTTCACTCCACCACGACTTGACCTTCGACATCAACCGGCTCAAACAACTTACGCTCATCGACAAACCTTTCGGCATTGTTTACGCGGTGAACTTGCGACTGTTTAATGGCGTGTAGTGAGCTCCACAAAGTCGGGATCATACCTTGAAGATGGTTAGGGATGGATTGGCATCTGATTGAAGGATATCGCAATAAAATTGGGAATCCTAAGCGTTGGAATTCTCGGGAAAGGAGGGATGTGAGGCGTATCATCACCTTGATTGATGAGCGGTTGTTCGAAGGATCGATTCGAACGGCGGAGAGCTATGTTGGTGGTCGACTCGGGAGAAACATCATCGGCTTTCAGCGCCCGGTGCGCACTCACAGGAATATCTTGCACTTCTGGTACCCTTAATTGGTTTCCTTCATATAATTTTGGATGTATGATTATATATGTGAATGGCTTGTGCACATAACGATGTACAACCCGTAAGTGTCAAGAAAGGACCACGTAGTGCGCCTCGGTGCCACAATCCTTATAAAAGGGCGAAAGCTTCTTATTTTGAGTAAAACCTATCAAACCTTTCATTTTCAAGGTTTTGCTCAAAAGACAAGTACTTCCCATATGATTTCAAAACCTCAACCGTTTATATCACTAGTTGAGGGGTATTTGAATTAAAACTTTGTTCACAAATTGTTCACGATGGTCACTCTTCCCATAACACTCAAAATGGCCATATTTATTCTCAAAATGTTTCAAAAATAACATCCTATATGCCATTTTGAGGGAGAAAAATTATGTGATAAGAAATATGTTGTCTTTGAATGCAAATGAATCCGTGTACCTCGGACTTAACCAACGAATTGCGGTACTAAAGCTGTTTGTAACTCGAAAAGACTTGTCTGGACGGGTAATAATTTCAAGCTAGTTCGCTAGTGATGTAAGCGTGTCTCATGAAAGGACTTGTCTTAGTAGAAGGTACCATTCGAGAAGCTCTTGATAGACATGAACTCGGCGGGTATGACAACCTTTCGAGGTTTGTCTACACCTTCAAGGTAGTTATTAGAGCTAGTTGTCACCTAAAAGCGACAATGTAACTCTTTAACTATTCAACGTAACCGTGTCTCGCGGAGATTGTCTATCTTTAGTGGATCAATTCATAAAAGTCGCGCTCTTTCCTCATTGTGCATTTAACCATAAAACTATTAAGCACATGTGGAGGGAGTATTTATGCAAAACTTATCTCTCTTTGTGGTTCAAACATGTTTTCATTTACAAACCCTTTGAGAGATATTGTTTACTTACGATGGTTATAATGGCAAACATAGGTTAGTCATGGGTTATAAGGTGACTAAGGTTAGGAATAACCGTCCTATGATCCTTGAGCCGGAGGATCTACCCAAGGACACTACCATTAGTTAGTGTTAGAAGTCCTTAGGAATGATTGTAAAAGGAGAAAATGAGAATCGGAGAAAGAAGGAGTTGAAGAATCAAAAGAAATGCAAAGTAAAGGGTGAAAAGAAATAGCCCTCAGTTATTCAACTTAGAGGCGGACAGGGTTCAATTCATATACTCTTGGTTGTCACTTAGTGACACGGTATTGAAGATTAAAAGTCGTCATGGACCCGGTGGCGCATGCACTAAACCTTCTTAGCCACTCAAGTTTCTCTCAGCGAAGCTTGTTTCATTCTCACGGGGAACCCTACATAAACTATTGGCTTTCTCTTAGAGATCGTTGGTATTGAAGAAGGAGACCCTCCCTAGTCTCGCTCGGGAAAACCAAAGCGCCTTGTTGAGTCTAGAGCCACGAGATTCATCAAAAGATCTCTTAGGAACACTTGACATTTAATCACTTGTTGATCAACAAATAAGATCTTGATGATTCGATGGTTCATATCGAGTCCTTCACGGATCTTAGCAATCATCGAGAACATTTATGAGAGGTTCACACTGTGATCCTCGGTGATTAAATGGAAACTCTGCCGGGGTCAACATCAAGCGACCACGGCGGTCGCTTCGGTAACTCCCGTGGATTACGGGTGTGTCTCAAGCGGTCTGATCGTGAGGTGATGCTTGGTGTACCTCGGCGACTCATCGAGCTGTAGATGTACCGGTACATCGCGTTATCTCACTTGTGGGACTCCGGTTCGAGAGCGGCCTTTGTGAAATTAGAGTTGTGTTTTCACACTATCTTTGTTAACACTCTCGAAGTTCAAACTTGTAAGTCTGGGAAACCGCTTATTACTAACCGTTTGCAATGTTTTCTTCTTATGGAAGCTCGGGGCGGGATGATCGTCTTGACTCTTCTCATGCTCACGCCAACATCATCACTAATGGAAGTTCTATTCGAAAGCAACACAACCGTCAGAATGATTCTTCATCAAATCAAAGAATCTACAAAGTTAAAGACTTAAAGAACTTCATCGGTATTGATTTCCACCGTCAAAGGCGTGTGAGCATGTTGAAGAATGGCGTGGAACACTGGGCGTGCGTGAAGCGGACACGAAGAGGCGGTGATGCGGACAACAACATACTATCACTTTCACCACAAGAACAATGATCAAAGAACAAAGTCAATGATGGCGTCAAAGCATAAGCTGTTCAAAGATAACGATCTCTCTACCTTTGGGAGATTGTTCGAATCAAGACAATTCCTCTCACAAGAAAGAAGAATGTCGAAGGCGTCACGCTACTATTACATCAACGCCTTCACCGTTTACATTCATATATACTTGAGGGAGATTGTTGGAATCACTCTAGCAGATATTTCAAGTATTTATATTTCATATGTAATAGGTAGCTTTATTACGGCCTTTATGTTTGTTTAAGGTCCGACTTATGTAGAAGGCCCATAGTGAGGCCCAAGCCCAATAAGGAATAGGGAAGGAGAGGGTGTTGCCTAGCTCCTTGCCTATATATACATTGTAATAACCTTCATTTGAAGGTTGGTTGTTCAAGTTATTTCTTTCACATGCTCTCTCGCATAACCGTATACTATATTGTGTGTGTGTGTGTTTGATACTTGTTCAATCGCCTTATCTCTTTCTTATAAGCTTGTGTTGTAAAACTTGTGACCTAACAGGGTAAAAATGTTGCATACAACTCTGTTGGGTCATCACGGTGTGATAGTCCCTCTGGATCCTCAGGGTTCACTGATGAGCAACTTGCCACTTTGGTCTCCCTCATTAAGGAAACCAAAATGTATGAGAATAATGTCCAAGCCAACATGGCAGGTACTTACTTTAATTCTAGCAAACTGTTCAATGACAACTTTGATAAATTTTTTTGTTCCAGTTCTAGTTCTATGACAAAAATGAAATATGTTGGAGAAGTTGTGGACTCTGGTGCTAATCAGCACATGACCAATAGTGAGAAAGAGTTAGAAAATGTATATGATATATCTCATCTTAATATCAAAGTGTCTCACCCAAATGGCACTAGTGTCATCATCTCTAAAATTGGAAACCTTAGACTTGGAAATGGTCTTGTCCTGTTTGATGTGCTTGTCATTCTTGATTATTGTGTGACCTTGATCTCTGTTCATAAACTTGCTAAAGATAATAAGATCTTAGTTGTGTTTGATGAAAGTAAATGTTTCTTTGTGAATCAGGATTTGAATCTGAAAAACATTCTGGGGATTGGTAAACAATGTGGTGGTTTATACTATTTAGATACTGAAGGTACTAAATGTGATAATGTTAATGTTGAGTATAAGTGTCCTTTGTCTCTCTATGATTGGCACTGTAGACTTGGCTACCCTAGTGACCCTGCCCTTGATGTTCTAAAAATTATTTGAAAATTGGAAAAATGATAAATATGAGGTTTGTGAAATCATCAAAGAGCTAAGCAGACTAGAGAACCCTTCCTCTAAGTGATCATAAATCTAAAATGCTTGGTGATATTGTTCATCTTGATCATGGGGCCCTATAAGGTGGTCATCACTCACAGGCATAGATATTTTCTTACCATAGTTGATGATTATACTAGAGCATGTGGGTGTATCTTATCAAATCCAAGGATGAAGTTTTGAGTATATTAAAATCTTTTACAATTTGATTAAAAAATTCAAAAAAGCATTAAAGTGTTTAGAAGTGACAATGGGAACTGAATTTCAAAATCAAACCTTTAACAAGTTTTGTGATAACATGGGATCACTCATCAAACTTTATTCCTTACACCCCACACAAAATGGGGTGGTTGAAAGGAAACATAGACATCTCTTGAATGTGACGGATGCCTTATGTTTGTGGGGAATACCCTTAAGATTTTGGAATGAATGTGCTAAGCGCTACTTATCTTATTAACAGATTGCCATCTTCTGTGCTAAATGGAAAATCCCCTTACCACATGATTTATAATTGCCCTCCTAATCCTCTCTTATCAGAATGTTTGGTTGTCTTGGTTTTGCTACTATCCTTAATAGTCATGATAAGCTTACCAGCAGATCTGAAAAATGTGTTATGATGGGTTATTCTGGTTCCCAAAAAGGGTACAGGCTCTATAGTCTTGATAGATGTCAGTTTTTTGTGTCTAGAGATGTTAAATTCTTTGAGTCCATATTTCCTTTTAAGGAATCTATATCAAATGGTATTAAGAACAAGCATATTGAAACTTATGTCTTTCATGAAAATAACCTGTGGAATTTTTTTGATCTAAATAACCCTGAGCTTCCTAATGATGATGAGAGAGATGTTTCTAGACATAATAGTGACCATGAGTCACTGAGTGGAGGTAGCCCCTCTGCAACTCTTGGGGACAATGTGCACACTGATGATTCACCATCTGGATCTTCCAGTGATAACATTGATGCCAGATTGCATGATGTTGAGGCAGCCACACTTGATGAAACCACACCACAAGGAAATGTTGATCCCAACATAAATACTGTGGTACTCAAACCTTAAGAAGATCTTCAAGAACTTCGTTTTCCAAAAACTATAATGACTTTGTTGTTAAAACCAATGTGAAATATGGGATTGAAAAATATGTTGGATATTCTAACTTAAATGGTGAAAACTTGTGTTTTGTCACTCAATTGAATAAGAACTGTGAACCCAAGTCCTTCTTTGAAGCATCTCAAAACCCCTTATGGGTGGATGCTATGAACTTAGAAATTGCTACCTTGCTTGAAAATGATACTTGGGATGTTGTTGAATTACCCATTGGCAGAACTGCCTTGAACTCAAAATGGCTGTGGAAACTTAAATATAAAGCCAATGGTGAAATTGAGAGGTACAAGGCTAGACTTGTTGCCATGGGGTGTGCTCAAAGGGAAGGGGTAGATTATGAGGAAACTTTCTCTCTTGTAGTTAAAATGGTCACTGTGAGATGTGTGCTTAATATTGCTGTTGTGAATTCCTGGCCCATCTTCCAACTTGATGTTAATAATGCTTTTTTATATGGTGAGCTTGATGAATCTGTTTACATGAAACCTCCTCAAGGGTTCTATGTTGGTGATAAGAATCTTGTTTGCAAACTTAAAAAATCTATCTATGGTCTTAAGGAGGCCCCTAGACAATGGAATGCTAAACTCACCTCTGTGCTCAGTGAAAATGGCTTTAGTCAAAGTAAATCTGATTACTCCTTATTTACCAAATCTGATAATGGTGTGTTTCTTGCTCTCCTTGTTTATATTGATGATATAATTGTGACTGGAAATAATCTTGGTGAAATTGAGAAGTTTAAAATGTTTTTGAAAAGTAAATTCAAGATAAAAGACTTAGGAAAGCTTAAATACTTCCTTGGTATAGAAGTAGTGGACTCTGATAATGGAATTTGTCTGAATCAGAGGAAATATGTGCTTGATTTGTTGTCTGAGTATGGTATGCTTTCCTGCAAACCTTCTAAGACTCCCTTAATGGCTAAACTGTCTATATCCAATATTCCCACTGCTACTGATCCTGCTCTTGTGAATATTGTTGATTACCAAAAGCTTATGGGAAAGCTTATATATTTGACCAAACCAGACCTGATATATCTTATGTTGTGCATTGTCTTAGTCAATTTATGCATTCTCCTTTAACATCTCACCTCAAAACTGCTTTTAAAATCCTGAGATACCTTAAAGGATCTCCGGTCTTAGCATTCATATTATTAAAAATCTTGGTGTGTCCTTAAAGGATACTCGGATCTTGTTGGGCCAAATGCATTGTCACTAGAAAATCAGTTCTTGGTTATTGTGTGTTTATGAATGAGAACCTCATTTCATGGAAAAGCAAGAAACAAAATACTCTCAAAATCCTCTCAAGCCGAGTATAGAGCTCTAGCATCTTTGACCGTGAGATCATTTGGATTCGAAAATCCTTGAGATTTGCAATGCATAAATCTGCTTGCTGTTGATCAGACTATGATGGTAACTCACTATCAAAATAGTGCTAACCCAGATTTCATGAAAGGACCAAACACCTTGAGATTGATCTCCACTTTGTGAGAGAAAAATCTTAAATGGTGTTGTTAAAAGCTATCAAGGTTGATTCAAAGAAAGCAAATTGCTGATATCTTTACCAAAGGGTTGGACATTCCTCAGCATCAGTGTCTTGTAGAGAAACTTGGAATGATAGACCTCTTTGGAATATCGGATTAAGGGGGGATGTTAAAATGTATAATCCATATTCCTGTGTGTTTCTTGGTTTTGTGTTTTCTGTTTCAGGTTTTTTTCAGTGCAGCCCGGCCCAAGTTCTCTTGTAAAACCCTAAAAATACGGAAAGTGTTAAAGGACTATTTTGCCCCTCTAATTTAAAAACTTATAAAATATGTAAGATACGCAAAGCTCTTTAAATACATTCCGACCTAACTCGTAAATGATCAAAATGAACAAAAAAATAATAAAAGCTACATTTATGTTAATTGTTATGCATGAACCGAAAATTTCTAAAATACAAAATACATTATAGCTAATTAAAAAGCCACAATATGTTGTATTTTGAAAGTGTGTATTGCTGTGGTCCAGTTGCACGCCCCATTTTCTACACATTATAGCCCATCTAATATTTGTCTTGGGCCTTTGTTTCCCTTTTACTCGTCAAACACCGAACACCCTATATCCCATTCTTTCTTTTATTTTTCCCAAATGCTTCACAAATAATTCTCACAAACCTAAACCCTAAATATTAAAAGTGACGGCAAGACCTTGATTTCCTCCTTCCATTCGATCCAAAAGCAAGGTAAACAAACAAAGGAGAAAGGTGGTTCGAAGGTGCTGTGAGCGTGGTGATCTTGATCGTTAGTTCCTGATTCGAAGGGCTGTTGATCGTGGGATTACAAGGTTAAAGGGGCTGCTGTTTGGTGTTGGTTTGGACGTGGGTTATTAACCCTTGGTCTTTGGTTTCTTCCACTTGAGCACGACTAGGCTATGGTACCAATGACCACTTTTGCATTTTCCTTCCTTCCTCATCGTCTTAATGAATCGTGCATATTTAAATCAAATGAATATCATGCATGGGGTCACGTGTAGGTATATGTATGAGAATTGTATAACTTGTGTAACTCATTCTTTTTTTTTTTCCGAGGGTGCATGTACGTTGGGTCCTACTTGTTGCATGATTTAAAATGGTCTTTTAGCAAATGTCTAACTGGTGGGAAAAGGGTAAAGTCATATGAGTTGGTACAGGTAGAGTTGGCTACGAGCACATGCATGGTTGGGTATGGTTGAATGTGAAATAGCATATGTGGTCGTGTGTTAGTTAGTGAGGTCTTTTGAATACAAGCAATAAGGGGTTATCAAGTCACGTTAGTGGTCGGTTTAATAAAGTAATTTCTGTCCATAATCTGGTCCGCGACTTTTGGTCTCATAAACCTATCAAGACTTGTTGATTAGCAGGCTCTCGTGGGTGGTCATTGGTAAGTCATGCTAGGTCCTTTAAAATCAGGTTATAAACTGAATATGGTGGTTATCGAGTCGTGGGTATAGTCGATAAAAAGGGGGATTTTGGGGGTACGAATTTCAGGTTCACAAGTTCATGCGTGTGGCGTTAGAATGGTAAATGTAAGTGTCCAATTAGGTCGTTGGCATGGAAATTTAAGTGTGTGTTGTATGAGTCTCGCATGGCTAAATATATATTAAATCCAAGTAATGTCCATCGTATTTTAGTCATTATAAAGTATACATATGTTTGTCAATTATAATCTATTGCATGTAAGGAATGAAGTTGCATGATCAGGTGGTAAATATAATCATTTCATGAAATTGCATGCGCTACTAATCAATTAATTGAATGGGGTCATTGGCATGTGAGCGAAGTATATATTTAAGTGTCCTTAAAATGTGTTTGTGTGTGTCCCATATGAGTATTTTCATATTTTGAGTGGTGTTCGAGATAAAGGCTTATGGATTTATTTGGTGTCAAAAGCGGTTTAATCTAAAAAGCCTAATTCGGTCTATTACTGAAACGAGAATGTGTTTAACCTAAATAAACCTTAAAAATATTAATGCAATTCATAATAAACATTTAAAAGCCGTTATGACTTAAATGAGCGTCTAAATGATATATGATTATAATTCGTGTAGATTCGTTGAAGGAGACGTGACGTTGTATCTTCGTGTTCATTCATTCGTTTGCTTTTCTCTCATTTGCGTTAAGGTACAAATATTCTGACCTTTTTAGTAAAGGTTTTCTCATGATCTCCTTCCTTTGTCATATCTCTTATGCTTATTAGGATTTCCTATGCCATTGCTATGATTCCCTTCGGTTTATGTGAATCTCTGTTTGTCTGAATCTCATGTTTGTTGAACTTGCTATGTTTGATTATGAACTTCGATTATGAACATTTGATTTTGATCTTCGATTATGAACATCCGGTTATGAACCTCGATTATGAGCGTATGATATGTGGTCGTGATATGAACCTTTGATTTACGAACATTTGATATGAACCCATTCATTTGTTTGAGTGTTGCTTATCGAACTCGATTTCGAATTATGAAACATCCGATTTGAACTTATGATATGAAAACTACGATTTGTAATCTGTTTGACCTATATGATGAATTATGATCATGTCATTTATGACAACTGTTTGACCTAAGTTAGTTTGACACCCGAGCCATTATTTCACTAGGCATGGGGTTCCATGTCCGTGTCGTTGATGCACCTCGACATGACTCTAGGCGAGAGAGTGATGTTCGCCACGTCCTTGATGGTGGAGCATATTTTGTATATGTAGGTTGGGCGTATGGATGCATCCTAGATCCGATCTGTTATCTAATATGATTTGTCGGTGAATGATGTCGGTAATACGTCTGGCGTCTTCACAAATTCGGGAGCTAGCTACTCCATTTGTTATTGAGGTCTCCCTCATATTATATAAGGTATTCGAGGTCACCCTCCGAATAAGAAAGTTACTTCGATATGATATGTTCGGGCTCGTGGTAGTTTAACTAAATCATGATCTGTTATTTACGTGTTAGATATTACATTTATGATTCCGTATTTGTCAATGTTTCCATTTACATCTTGAGTTATGACATGTTTATTGAATGTGTTTATACTTTGACATGTTTATGTGACTACCGTCTACTATGCTAGGTTATGATTAATATGTTTAAATATGATTCGCATCTTTGTCATCGATGTTATGTTAGTTTATCGTTATGTGAATTCGTTGATCGTGAGATGAATGTGATAGTGTGAAGGTAAGTATCACGAAAGTTAGTAAGTATGATTGTTCGAGTTAATCGGTGAACTTTGCCTATCGTTAGGGTATCTATCTCGCTTATGTTTGATCCGCTATGTTAAAACTCTGCGATGTTAAGATTTGATCCGAACCGGTTTAGCTTATGATGTACTGCTCGATAATTGCTAATGGTTGTGTTATGTCTTTGTCTATTGAGTTATAGTTTGTCTCTGTGTTTTCTGTCTTTATGTGTGACCGCCATGTTTAAATTTTGCTTATACTAAAGTTTGATCCGGGAAAAGCGGTTTAAATTATAATGTCGGCTGTTAACTTACTATACGCTATGTTATGCCTCTAGTTCATTTAATTATAGTTTTTGTAAGGTGTTCTCATTGGTATGTGTGACTACTATGTGTTGATTGTTGTTTTCATTGCTACAACCTTTGGTTAAGTTTATTAAATGTAACTTATCGATTTGTGTGAATGTCATGTTTACTTCATAGAAATTGTTTCATTAGTTTTGATATTTCGTTTGGCTTATATGCACTCGAATTTCTGATTTAGTTAAGGTCGGTTATTTTAATGTTCTTGCATTTGTGTCGACAATGTGCTATGTGTTTGTTCTTATTTGTTATTTGTTCTTCGGATTTACGTGTAATTGTGTTTCGCATAATCCTCCATGATTCATTGAATCTCATTCCGACTTTGTTATTCGTTTCTTTGTTTCAATTTTGTATTTGTTTTTGTTTAGTTTTGTTCATATATATGCATTCCTTTGGGCTTTGTAAGCTCACCGCATTTTCTTTTTCTGCAATGGGTTTTAAGTATTCAAGATGAGCTTATGGGATAGCCGATCCGGGTTGAGAGTAAGTGAGAGCAAGATTTGACCATAGAGATCTTAGATTTATTTTGAAGTTTAGCTATTTATGTTTTCTTTTTGAATATTTTGTAAAGGCTTCCGCTATTGTACAGTATTTAAAGTTCTGATATGAAACCGTATTGTGACATCTTTGCCCTTGTCGGGTTGGGGTGTTACATCTCTTGTCTTAGCCCAAGTGTCTCTCAAGCCCAGCTTTTCCTTGTGACCGTTGCTGTCCTGATATAAAAGGCTCTCTCCTCTCATCTGTGAGGGTTAGAGGAGTATATTAGTTCTTTCCAGCCGCTACAAAATATCTCACTCTCATTTCTGCTGATCTTGAGACTTTAACTCAAGATCCTCTCTATCCATTATTATTATTGTTTATCTTGTAAAACTATTATCAAGTTAGATAATAGGATCACACCGAGTATTGTGGTGATCTTTTATGGTTGTAAGCTTCATTGTTGAACTTTGAGTTGTTTGATCTATATAAAGTGTTTTGGTTTCTGCATATCATGTTTTTCTACAAAATCTCGATAATATCAAGTAGGGAAATAGCAAATACTAATTTAGCATTGTGTTTGGTTAAATAACATAACATTGTCTTTTAAGATTATATAGAACTCATCATAAACATTGGTAAAGAGATAAGAATCACTATGTGATACAAGAAAGGATCATGATATAACACAACCGTACCTAGAACACACCTTTATACTCTCGTTATTATCTTGTTGTCTCTTTCTTTTCGGCCTCCCATTAACATGGGGAGATATAAGGCTCTCCACAAATTAAATACAGGATCACCAATAAAATGCCTAGTCACATAGCATGTAACAAAAGGGTAGAAGGATCCTGACTACAAGTCATCACTCATCAGGTTTCTCATGATGTGGTATATACCCTCGTTTTGCAATCATACGAAACCAATTTCCAAGGCTCTTTTGTTAACAGAAGAGTTAGAGTACGTACGTTGATATATGCAGACATTCTTCCATAATTCCAAGACTCATATTTTTATCCATGGTACGTTTATAAAGAGGTTTAAGATCATCTGGTTGATGGATTTATCTAAATTCCTTGTTAGATAAATGAAACGACACAAATATTAAGTTTAAAATCATTATTATCATACAAAAGACGGTGAAGCGCCCATTGCACAGGATACCTGATTTACTACTAGTAAGAAACTTATACTTCACTTTTCCAATACCTTCCCAAGCATTTGATTTCAAAGATAAAACCTTAAAACATGTCCCATCTTCTCTTTCGATCCATATTACAATTTTGTAATCATCAATTAATGAATCATAACCAAAACCATAACAAAATGACATCATATATGGTATTATAAATAGGAGCAGACTGCAATTCTTTAACCTCTCTAGTTGCAGGATTGGCTACAAAAAAATCTTGTTTCGAAAGCATAAATGCATACAAGGCCATTTGAAGAACCAACAAGATGGCATTCAGTGTCTTCATATTTAACTGGAGTTATATAAGCACTACCGGGCTCGGGAAACTTAAACATAAAGATCCTTGAATCTACAAACATAAAAAATAATATAAAATGAAATGAGAAATGTGAGAAATAATTTCGGCCACACATTTCAAATGAATATGGAGAAATTTAAAAAGGGGCTACATCTATTTTTGTAAGTGCATCTAATGTGCACTTGTCGTTCCTTCTCACTCTTCTGATTTTAATTTTATTTCTCTTTTGATCCTAACTCGAAGAATCATTTGAAAATGAACCTTACCCGTGATACAATAAAATAAATAAAAGTTCGTATATTAAAATTGTAAGAAAAACATAGTTCGATACATAACAAAGAAAAAACTATTAAGTTAAATATATTTTGAAACAATTATAACATTTAAAGTATATTCATTTAAATAAAAGAGATCAAAGAACATCAAAAGTCATCATCAAACACTTCATGTGCAATCTATTGAATAGCGGATGAAGAAAACATTAATAACCCCACAAATTCAAAAATATAAAATATAAAAATTAGAGTTATTTGCGTTTGCCGGGAGTCGAACCCGGGTCTATTGCTTGGAAGGCAATTATCCTAACCGTTGGACTACAAACGCTTCTATGTTTACTGTTTGATAAGAATTATTGA
Source organism: Chrysanthemum lavandulifolium (assembly GCA_022545495.1). Lineage (NCBI taxonomy): Eukaryota > Viridiplantae > Streptophyta > Magnoliopsida > Asterales > Asteraceae > Chrysanthemum > Chrysanthemum lavandulifolium. Next base: position 81,990,614 of record CM040238.1, on the reverse strand, counting down.
TATCACAATCAAATCTTCAAAATAGTAGTATATGCAAGTCTTGGTCTGACAAAAACATATACAGTTGCCAGCAAATGTAAATGAGTTTGTTTTGTTTTCTGAAGTGAATTTCCATGGTGTGTTCGAACAATACCAGCCATATTGTCATTTAGTTGAGCGAGAGATGTAAAGCCATACGGCCAATACTGCCATAAAGTCGAACAAATATATATTGCCAGTTTGTAGATTTTTTTTCTTTTCTTATATTGAAGTCCATCTTTTGAGGCACCAGAGATACTAATGTCATCAAAGAATTCGACATGTTCTGAAAGTGAATCAAACATGTTCAAGATCACTCAACTGTATAGAACATGTTTTGAGACCATAATATCTTTGCTAACTATTACAAGTTTACAACCATTAGAATTAAGCTCTCTAACTCCCCATATATGTCACGTGGGTGACGGATCAGATAGGCACAAAAAAACTAAAAAAATCAGTCTAGGTAGACAACAACAAAAGAAAAAAGTACTCTGCAGAATATCAAAATAGAATGCACAATCAGAATAGCACAACGATCGATGTCTTGTTAAATAACTAAATTATACTCTGCAGAAGATCAAAATAGAATGCTGATTATCAATATATTACGTTCAATCAACCTTCATTATCACATGTTCAACAAAGATGATATTGAAGTTCAAATAAACCAAAGTAGAAAAGAGACGAGCAACGGTTCATTGTTACACAACTTAGCATAAACTACTAATGATAACAACATAAATAACAATATTAAGCTGCTCGGATCACCGTATTCATATTAACCAGTGTTTCCGACTTTGTAGCTGACTAATCCAAGAGTTTTGAGCCCACTGCCACACACAATCAAACCGGTTAAAGCCCTCCCCTTTTTTTGGAAGTTTGGCGTGGCCACTTTAGAGTTGTTTGCTACTTTTAAAGAATTGAACTTGATCTCTCGCATTTTTAGTGATGATAGTCACAAGACTTTTGCCACTAAGCCTTTTAGTCAAATTTTTAGCTGTTGTGATCACTAACACGTATAAATTACTCTTATCACCAAGAATTCAATTGTTGGTAAAATTGAACACACGATGGTGAAAATGAAGGTGACAATATTTAGAGCATTGTTAACATCCTAAAACAATACCAAAAAAAAATTGTAACAGTGTAGCACTCGTTCAAAAACACGAAATATATGAAAAACCATCAAAGACAAAATACTTCAAAACCGTAGGAAACTAGATCTTCAAAGAAAGGTCCTAACGATTAATTAAGTGAAGATTATAAAGCAATGTCATGTCTACTTGACTTACTCGAAGGATCTGTCTTGAGATACTACAAATTTAGACAAAAGACTTGCGAAAGTGTTTAGAACTTTAGATGAGCATAAGTTAACTAAGAATTATCCAAGAGTACTGAAATCCAGAAAAAAAAAGTCATTAAAAACATCAAACACAAGATATTAAAAACGATAGGAGCATGGTCATGCGGAATAAGCAAACTTCTTAGCAATGTCTGCCATCTTGACTTCTTCAACAGCATCAAACTCTGGCACTCGGTTCAGGAATGGATGGATCTCCCTTAATTAACTGATATCAAAACAGAAATAAAGTAAGAAAACAAGAAGACAGATGAATGAAGGCCAAATAAGTATTTAAAAGATTCCTGACAGTAGCATCTAGCATGGCTCAACTAAACGCCAACCACTACTATATACTCAGACAAGGCTTCTCTTACAAAAACCAAAGTAATAATATACACAATTCATCTCGTGTGACCTATTCAGTTTATGAGGATTGTCAGAAAATCATAAGTCTGTGCTCAGAGAAATAAAACACTTGAGCAAAAAAGATTTACCAATTTTCTAGAAACAGTCAACCAACTGATACATTTTTGTCTCTAAAGAGACTTCAATATACAATCCAAATGCATATTGTAATAATCTACTAATATCATTGGACAAACGTCACTAAGCAACAAAAAAAAATGGTGAAGTGCAGAAGATTAGTACATAACATATGAAATTCTGAACCAAAAAGGGTTGTAAAGATCCACCTATTCAGTTTATGAGGATTGTCAGAAAATCATAAGTCTGTGCTCAGAGAAATAAAACACTTGAGCAAAAAAGATTTACCAATTTTCTAAAAACAGTCAACCAACTGATACATTTTTGTCTCTAAAGAGACTTCAATATACAATCAAATGCATATTGTAATAATCTACTAATATCATTGGACAAGCGTCACTAAGCAACAAAAAAAATGGTGAAGTGCAGAAGATTAGTACATAACATATGAAATTCTGAACCAAAAAGGATTGTAAAGATCCACTTATATATACCATTGGACCAAAGCCCGCAATAAGTATAATAAGTAGATGTTTACTAACTTCGAAGTACCAATTACCAACAAATTAAAGACATGATTTGTTTAGCAGCCACCATAACAATAAGAATCATATATAAGGCAGAACTAATGCTAACAAGACTAATGCTATATTGCTATACTACAAGCTATGTGAAAAAAATAAAAATGCAATGCCATAATTTGAACTGACCTCAGGATTCTTGATGGTACTCGTTGCCCGCCTCTTTTCTATTTAGTGTCTTGGGAAAATATGGAGATACGAGAGTTTCCACATATAAAGGGCCCCCCAGTAAAAGTTTAACATTGTGCACCGTTGTTTCATTCCACAAGGGCCTATCTTGAATGTAATTATGTGATTGATTTAGGTAGTGAACAACGTCATACTTAATCTCATCTTCACACTTAAACCTTTCCCGATACTCTTTCTTACCATAGTCCTTCATCACCCAACCACGGAAAGTGAATCATACTTATATCGCACAAACAACCTTCCAAAATCCCCAATAATATTCTCGGTATGCATCACAATTCCATTGGTAGCTCACACCCTCAGGTGCAGGGACTTCCATAAACTTCTCCTCTGATAAATGAAAAGAAAGAATTATGTTCTTTTTCAAATCCTTATCACTTGCAACCCAATGAAGCGCCCCTTCACAGAAAACACCCATACATCTTACAAAAAGATAATTTACCTCTCCTACAACCTTCCAAATATTCGATCTAAAACTGAACACTTTAAAACAAGTACTATTAAAACCGTCCTGAAATCCCAAAACAACCTTATAATCATCTGTAGAAGAGTCATAACCAAAACCCGAGCACCAAGGCCCCCTTTCAGGAATTTGGGGGCTCTTTAATTTCCTTACCTCTCTTGTTGAAAGATTGATTATTAGAGGTTCATTACGGGATGGTGAGAGGACACATACTAGACCATTGCTAGAACCACATAGATCGGGGTAATTGGGGTATCGGAACCCCCTGACCAAATTAAGTTCTTCATATTCCTTAGACATAACAATTCTTCTGTGTCTAATCTTATCATTCTCTTGATCACTGAGATGACTTTGGTTAATGTGGGATTTGATGAAACGAGGGTGAGAGATCAAGTACTTCCAATACTTACACACGCTCTTGCATCGGATCAGATCACGAACATTCAACCTTATAAGTATCTCCTGATGCATTTCAGGCAAAAGATATGGCATTGAACCTTACGACGGCGGATTTTGTGTTAAAAGGGGGAAATGTGTATGTGTGTGTTGGATTGAGATATTTCTTTAATGATATTTATTAGGGACTAGAGTAATTTCCTTTCACAAGAATACATATCAAGTTTCCGAAAGATTTTACCAACACGTTACCACGTGGAGTTATGTCTTTTACCGTAATACTGATAACTCTGAAAACTTACTACATATGTTTAGTGGTTCTTAAACATTACATACTTACCTATTAATAAAATAAAAACAAACAATTTTTTATCTAAATTATATCTCAAAATTTAACAGCATGGAAGAACACAGTCACAGATACTTACGAAGCTCATCATCTGCTTAAATGCGGAACTGAAGACTAAGCACAATCGAATATATCAATATTCATGGTTGTAAGCATACATAGAAAAATCTTTAAAAGAGGTCCAGTCACTCTGCTACATTTTCTAAAGTTATATGTGCTACATCACCCGTATATGAAACAGAGCAACTAAAACTCAGCTACATATTTTGAGTCTATTAGGTAGACTTTAGGTTTGATAAAAAGCAATCCGCCCGGAATCTCTCTTTTTTTTTTTTTTTTTTTTCCAAAATGATAGTAAAGTTTAAATAAGCTTTCCAAACCACCTGATTCTGATAAGCTACATATGCTTATTAGCTTAATTCAAGACACAAATAAGCTAATACTAGTGGCTCTACCCAAAGTCCCAAACACTCAAACGGTTTTAGTAACTACATCAAAACACAATAGGCGCATAAGCTGTTTAAATAAGCTTACCCAAACATGGCTTAAAAGCAGGATGAAAACCACATCAAGCATCGTTTGTACATAGTATTCATCACAAAAAGCCAAATTCTTGTATGAAATCAAACTTTAAAGATGTCTCCAATTTTACGAATCTGGACATGAATCCAAGATATCTCACCCATGGGCCATGGTGGGTTTTTTAAAGCATCATAAGCTTGAATTTTAATTACCAGCGACCATGATTCCTAAAAGGTTGAATTGACGAATCGGTCTAGGAGTGGCCATATCAAAGCACCAATTAGTACAGAACAAGTGCACACCTATCACACGCGTCGAGAATCTCAAAACTTATGCAAATATTGACATACATGCACAGTTAGACATCAATTATATGTTCTATATATATGAAAACTTAACAATAAGATCTTCAATGGTTTGTTTGGTTAAGTGTTAGGCCACCAAATCATATAAAAAAGGGATCAAACCAAACAATACCTTAGGTTTTGTTTTGGGTAACCATGGTTTCGACCTTTTGGCCGACTAATCCACGGGGTTTAAACCCATCGCCACACAGACTCAATGCAATAATATAAACATGTTAGCAATTTGGAGTCCTAAATTCATATGATTTGAGCGTACTAGGTGGTGTTGAAAGTGCTCAATCCTTATCTACTTTGTATATAAAGCCGGTTTAAGGGATTAAGGGTATGATACTAAAATTTCCTTGAAACCAAATGGGTTGTAGTGTAATAGTATCCTATGTTGTGTAAGAAGGTTCACTAACTAAATAGTTGTGGATTCAAGTAGGACATGTTTGTTTGTTAAGAGGCTCTGCATATGAGTCGCACATCTGAATCAACTCTGAATCTGAATCGAATAATGGCGTTTGTTTTTCAAACGTCTAAATGATTAGAACACAGAAAAACTTGTTTATATATCATTAAGAGGTAGTAAGATCATCTTTCAAGTCTTGTTGGGCAAGAGGTTTAAACCTCTTAATGCACCTAAACAAGAGGAAAAAAACAAACACCATTAATTTTCAAAAGCTCTTAACGGTTCAGAATTATAGGTTATTAAAAGGTATCAAGTGGTTTTAGTAAGAAAGCAAACACCCTTAAGATATAATATACCTTAGAGATAAGGTATGTTTCTCAATGACATCATGAACTAGCTCTGAAGCATCTGCATAGCCATAATAGGGTCCACAAACAGGAACAAAAGAGGCGTAAAATCTAGAAGATATATTTTAAGGACTTGAAGCTTAAATTATAGCATGTATCCACTTAATCAAACAAAAAGATAAATAGATTTAGAATTTATTTTTCAACGTTTACAAAACAAAGTTGTAGTATATTATTTTGGTCATGGGCCAGTTAATGAATTTGGACCAAGTCCATGTCATGTGGGTGGACCTCCTCAAAGCTCAGACTTACCGATCCTGGTAAAAAAGCCTGCTGATTATCTTATGTAAAATAAGCTATTTTCAATAAGCAGTTAGGTACTTGATAATTTCAAATTATGAATTAAGCATATAAGCATATTTGAATAAAATTCACTAACTCTTAACAATCCCAGATATCCCCACTAGCAAGAGCGTAAACAGGCTGCAGCAGATCAACCCAAATTTAAACCACAAATTTTCATCCAGAACACCATACGAGAAAGGAAACAAGCAAACGCTATCAACACATTTCCAGTTATCCAAAAGCATGCAAACAGCTACAATGTCATTTAAGACTTTGAACTCCATATGAAGTTAGAGATTTATACACATATACGAGATAACTAAATTACATCAGAACAATGACCTTGGATACATACGGATACAAAAACAAAGTGGGGACCCCCTAAGTTACATAAACTTGAAAACCAAACGTTTTTATCTTCAGAAACACATATATACATAAAGTTACTATATAATAACACGTTTACCATCTCGTATCAACCCCCTAGTGTTGATTTGTAGCGTAATTGAAGCTGCCTTTTTGTTGGCTTATATATTGAGCTGTGGGCAGCAGGTTTTAGCATGATTTCACCTCCGACGGCGCTTTGTCCCCACCTGAAAAAAACAGAATCAATGAGACGGTTCTTTAGCTCGATGCTAGATATGGATTCAGATGGTAAGAAAACCGCAAATCATCCAATGGAATTCACAACATGTATGATTTTGTCCATGAAGCAAACATCAACAAAATGTTAAAAGCTCCAGATCGTTCGACGTCCCAGAAACACATATGGGAGATTACAAAAAGGCATATATACAAAATTCCTGTTTTTATAAACTCAAAACCTGTAAAATGATCACCTGTTCTTACCATGTCAGCTTCCAAGTGTACGACCATGTAGATTTGAATTTTTTTTTTCTTAATTTTCGAATTTGAATTTACTTTATATTTATTCACCGTCGGGTTTTAAGATGATCAAAAATGAAAGAATCTGCTTTTCATTTAATTTTACTCAGTTTAGTAATGATCATGACCATGATGATGGTGGTGCTTGTTTCCGGATGATGAAGAACAAGAAAGAAGATGGCGATGAAGTAGGAGGAAGGGATTTTCATTAATAAAAATGATGAAAAACAACAAATTCAGTCACTTCATGTTCATCTGCTGCATAAAAAACAGACCGAATCTGGTTTATCTACGGAGGACACGGAGGGGAGGAGCGGTGACTGCCAGAGTGGTGAACAAAGCCTATTGAAACTTTTTGAAATAAAGAAATAAAATGCTGGCATGGGTCATTAGATAACATGTCACTTTTAATTGGTGCGTGTGGTGCCCATGTCATATAAAAACCATGAATCAGCCAAAAATAAGCAGCAACGGTTAATAAATGTCACACATGATTATAAATGTGTGTTTTCATAGGAGAAGGTTGCTATTTTGCATAAAATGTAATCTGGTGAAAGTAAGTGCTATTATCTGCTTGGTCCAATAGTCCCTAATGGTTAATAATTTAATATGCATTTTAGAATCTCGTTACTCTTTCATCGTCCAAAATGACCTTATACTTCGCCTTCTTTCACATATATTATCTTGAATTTCACCTTATTCCCCAAAGTGCCACTTGTATTTTATAGCACAACTCCATTTTCTAGAGGAAAAAACGAATAAAATTTCCGAGTTGCATAACGAAAAGAGTTGACAGTAAAGCCGAATATGCATATCCTCCCTTAATTTTTGGAAATGATCCCATAATTGGAACATTTTGCTTCATATGGGATACTCCAAAATCAATTATATCGAAGTATGCATGGGACCGAGTTTATAGTCTTATAATTTTCATAACTCGATAATTATTAATCGAAAAAGCAACTATATCAAATATTACAACATTTTTGGAAATGGTCTAAAAAATGAAGGTTAAACCAATGACGGAAACTGAAAATCCACAAAATTACCTTCGTATCCGTGTGTCTGGAAGTAACATTAGAAGTTTGGAGTAGTTTATGTTCTTCAGTTGAACAGCTCTCGCAGTAGAAATGCTCAATTTTTTTAGCCTCATCTGGCGCCATACCTATACAAGCAGGATGAAACCTGAACCAAAAACACAACCATCAACAACATATCAAGTATCCACAATTCTACATACCACAAATTAGCTACTTCTTCATATACATGGCATAATGATCAACAAAAACAGTTGATAACAAATTAGCATTCTCTTTAGACCATTTAATTCTAATTCCTCAACTAAAGCAACATAAACAACGATATTAGGTGGCGTTTGGGATTTACATTTTCAAAACAGATTAAAGACTTGCAAAACGGGGAGTTTTCAAAAATCATATTCCGATACGCAGATGATCACTTTCATTCAAGATATTTGAAAACATCTGCGTTTTGCAAGCCCATTAAACAGATTATCGCCCGCAAACCACAATCCCAAACACTTCTCAACATAACAATCAATCATAACTTACCAATCCGAACAACCATCACACTGAACCATTAAATCATCCGGATTATATGGCATCTCACACTTACAATACCTACAATACAAGTCTTCAAAGTCAATAATATCAAAAACAATAACAGTCAAGCAAAGAGGGTGTTTGGGATTGCTTTTTTTTTTTTTTTTTCCAGCTCATCTGTATATCTCTAAGCAAAAAGGCTGTTTAGAGTGTTTGGTATCTGCTTATTTAAAAGTGCTTAATTGAAATAAAAGCTAAAATGACCTTAAGACTCTCATTTCTAACCACAAAAACCGTCAACTATATGCAAATAAGGTGTCTCGTTATTTATTTATCTACTTATTGCATTTTTTTGACATTTTATTACTGAATAAGTAAACAGAACCACTATTTCCAGAAGTACAGATCAGCAAACCAAAAAATACGAAAAATAACCCCAAACACCCTCGAAAATCAAACAAGAAGAGCGTTTGGAATTGCTTTTTTTTTTTTTTTTTCCTGCTCGTCTATAAGAAAATAAACGGTTTAGAGTGTCAGAATTGCTTATCTGCATATCATGACACAACATAAGCAGTTTTTTATAGGCAAGGTGTGAGCTGCTTATTACAGAGTGCATAATTATGATATTTTTGTTTAAGCTTATTTTTGGGCTTATGAGCTTATCTGTTTTCAGCTTATGTTTCACAAGCCCTTATTTTGGGAAATATGGGCTTTTATGTCATAATAAACTTATATAAGCCCACAAGTTACAATATAAGCCGAAAATAGATAAGCCTAAACAAACACCCCAAAAACCTTTAAAATTTTATGCAAACGAACTATCTCATTTCTACATTTTCTATTGCAGACACAAACACCCTTAAAAACAGAAACAACAAAACCATAAACCAAAAACATTACACAGCAACGCGATCAGGAACAAACGCCCCGTGGCCGAATTATACTCAAACCGACAAAAGAAATCCTCATTCCCAACTTCCTTCAACTTGGTATAGCTTTTAAACTTATGAACAATACATTTGCCTTCAATAGAATCAGCACTTTGAACATCTTTATGATCAGACAAAAACAGCTCTTTTGTACCATGAAACTGTCTCCGACCACCTATAGATTCCTCTGGTCGGTAGTACCATTGCACATGTACTTTAATGTTTTTCTTATTACTGTCCAAAGATTCTATTTTGTGGATTTTTGCCACGTAGGATTCTTTTGAGGAATCTGATGGTCTCATTAGTACACAATCTCCAGCTGCCAAAAAAAGAAAGAAAAAAAACATGTTAGATGAAATTAATGGAATAATAAGATATGGGATTATTTAAGGATGGTGTTTTATTACGTTTGATTGTTTTTTTAGTGGATTTGATGGTGTATGAATCTAGGGTTTTTTGGGTTTTCTTTGATGTACGGGTTTTAGCCATGGATGAAAGTTTAGATGAACATGAATAGAAACTAAAAAGTGGGAAATGAGAGACCAAATGTTTCCTTGTCTTTGGTCAAAATGTCAAAGCCTGTAGAGGCTTGTTTTTAACTTTGTGAAGTAATCGCAAAAATCGTCCTTGTAGTTTGGCCAAGTTGCATGTTTTGTCTGTATAATTCGGAAAGTGTAAGCAGCCTTCATGCCGGAAACTTTGGGTTGAATTTTGTCCCTTGTCAAAATGAAATGACTGATATACCCTTATCTTCAAATACTCATTTTCAAACTCATGATTTTTAACATCAATCACACACAAATCAAAGATTTAGATATGATATATATTCAACTCAAATTCAAAACAAAAACACAAACCCATGAAACTAGATCTTAAATTGTGCATCACAACCCTACCACCAGCCACCATCGTTTCTTTAACCACCTACCATTAACCGCCACCGCTTCTCTAACCCAACCACCAACCGCCGTTGCCTTAACCGCCCACCATCAGCCGCCTACCATCTTCATTTTCCCAAATCTCAAACTTAATAACAAATCATACTCTCACCATCTTTATTTGCCTAGATTGTGTGTGTGTGTGTGTATTTAGTTAGCGGTATTGTTGTTGGTGATCACATCAACTGGGAAACCTTAAAACAAAACAATCACAACGTCATATCTCAACCAACTCCGATGAACACAACCTCACTTCCACGTAATCCACCACCAAACACCGATAATGTTTTCAAGGAAAACCGACAATTTCATAAAAACATTCACAGTAAGGACGACTTCCAAGTTGGCACGTGAAGTCAACAATAGCAACATTCAGTTAAACCAGGGATGCATAGCTAACATGTCATGTTAATGCGTGAAAACCAACAATCGGGGCAAGGATGACACAAACATACACCATAAACTCAAACTTACAACAACCTAACAATCAGGAAGTACCTCAAACAACACAACCAGCCAGTTACAATGTTTTATCATCACATAACATTCCACAATCTACCTTCCAGGCAACTCAAAACATGCAAACTCAGTACCACCAACAACACACATACCCAGGCGAACCTACACACCATATGCCTAGATATCAACAAACTAAAGCAGTCATATCACTAATGTCTACCCTGACACAAAGCTCACAACAACAAGCCTCCTCCATAGACCTATTAAGCACGCTAACGTTGTATCTCTAGTTAAATATGTAAAAGAAGAGAAGAAACGAGATTTGGGGGAAAAGAAAGGAAGAGAGTTATCTTCTCTTCTTTCCTCTTCTTCCTAAAAGTGGGAGGAAGATTTAGACTAAAAATACCCTAAAAATTCCTTCCACTTCTTTTCCTTTCTTCTCTAAAAAAAACTTAAGAACACAAGAATTTTTATGCTTCCTTCAATTTCTTTTCTCAAAATTTAATTCGAGAACACAATATAATGACCAGGGTGCTAGACAGAAACGAACATCGCAACTACAAGACGGTCGGCGATGACGTGCTTGAACATCTCCGTGCCCTAGAAATAGAGAGACACCGGTTCGTGAAATGGATCGCGGAGTATCAGCTCCCAGTAGGCCTGAAGCTTCCCGCTGACTTACACATGTATAATGGAGTCACATATCCCGATTCACACATCTGGAAATTTGAATGTGCAGCAAAAACAAACGTTTGAAACAATCTAATGGCTTGTCACCTATTTCAGCGCACCTTAATAAAACGAGTAGCCGTTTGGTTTAAGGGCATAGAGAAGAATACTATAATGGGATGGGAAGATCTCAATGAGAAGTTCATTAAGAACTTCCAACCTAGAATGGAATACACATGCGATTATGTCAACTTGAAGTTCATCAAGCAAGTACAAGATAAGCACCTGCCCGACTTCACCTCGGGGTCCTTACCGAACGTGGGAAACCAAACCGCTTAGCTATCTTCACCCTCAATACGTACTCTATGTAAACAGTGATGAAAAAATATTGTTTAAATCGTCTTAACTTTTTTGAAAATGCTTTAATTAATTTTTTAGTCTAATAAAACAATATGACACTCTAAAGCCCTAATGATGAAGAGGGAGATCATGTCTATAGTGATGGTAATGCTCCTTCCTATTATGTTAATGATTTTTTGTTCTTAATCATAATGTGAAGTAAAGCATTGAAAACGTTGTTAACTATTCTAGACTTGATACTGCTAGTTTTATTTTGTATCTTAACAAGTTTATTGAACCTATTTCTTATAATAAAGCTATAAAAGATAGCAACTGGGTTAGGCTATGAATAAGGAAATGGAATCCTAAATAGAAATAAAACTTGGACTTAAAATGATTTACCAACTGGTAGAAAACTAGTAGGTTGTAGATGGGTATATAAGATAAAATATAAAGCTTCTGGTGAAACTGAAAGGTTTAAGGCAAGGTTAGTGGCTAAAGTTTATAGTTAAAGAGAAGGAATTAACTATGAGGAAACTTTTAGTCCTCTTGCAATAATGAGAAGTGTAAAATGTTAGTCAACTTAGTTGTTCAAAATGATTAGTGTTTATATCAACTTGATGTGAATAATGCTTTTTTGTATGGTGATTTATGTGAAGAAGTTTACATGTCCTTACCTCCTGGCTATTTTAATGAAAATGAACTAAAGTGTGCAAGCTTGTTAAGTCTTTATATGGGTTAAAACAAGCTCCTAGAATATGGAATGACAAGTTATATGAAGCTTTATGTGAAAATGGATTTGTGTAGAACATTTATGACTATTCTTTGTTTGTTAAAAATTCTGGAAATGTGTTGATGCGTTGTATCAAGTTTTAAATTTATAAACTAAAAATTACTAAGGACTAACACACTATAACGAGCAGTGTACACGATCGCAAGTAGTATAACCTAGGTAAATTCGAGTGTCGTTCCCAAGAGCTTTAGGCCTGGTGAATACGGTGTTAATCTGTTTTAAACATCAAGAAATCAATTTGTTGTCGAAACCGAATTGTAAACTAAAGAATTAAAGTGATGAAAAGTAATCAGGAGAAGAGGTGTTGCTTCCCTACTATTATGTTACTACTTCTGGTGCAATGTTAACTTATCAAATTTTCTAGAGGAATCTAAGGTCGAAAGGTTCGATTGGTCCTCGAATCCTAACCTATGATCCTTGAGTGGAATGAACCCGCGAAGGGAATTAACCGGTACTCAGTTCTAAGTCATTAAATCCTCCTACTTATTCAAAAGATGTGTTCTAGTAGAACTCCTTAAAAACTAATGTATATTTTTTTTGGTCACAAACACCTATAAGTACACCTTGGTCCGGTTGCACAATAGCTTGCACAAATAAGTGCAAGGGTTCAAGAAGGACTACCTCATGTCAATAAGCTGGCACTCATTGCCATGGCTTGGATACTTAATTGGGTTCTCCTACTAGGGGATGCCTAATGGTCATAGGTCAATCAACTGCTAAGGAATGGTCATCCTACAATCAATCCTACACATAGGGTTTGGATGGTCACGTACTACCTATACATATTCAACCCCATTTTCGTACCCCAACTGGGATCCCAAGGATCATCAAACACCCAATGAGAATAATCTAAACAGTAAGTAAGCAAAACAATTAGTAAACATCAAAGCTAAGGTATCATAATTATTAAGTTCCGAAACACGTTTAAATCCAGACTACAAACGAAACTAGCATGATAACTAGTTTGTAGAAGTTTGTAAATCAAATGGAATTGAACTAATAGCTGAATTGATCTTCTTCATTCCGATTCTTCTCTTGATTTTAGAATTGTTCTCACCAAACCCTAGCTGGGTTTTGGGAAAAGGGATTCCAAGACTGAAGTCGTGAAGTATTTATAGGTGCGTTGGGTACGACTATTATGGCGTAACTTAAAGTGAGTGGTTACGCCGTAACAATCTTTACACTAGACTTTCTTGAAAATACCTTTAGTGATTACAGTGTAGTTGCGTCGATGAGGTTACGCCGTAACTTCCACTTTTGGTCAACACATTGTCAATTACGATGCTTCTTCCAATAACCATTCTATGGCGTAATACTTGCGTCATGCCTACGCTGTAAGTACCTCGACCAAGTTACACCGTAAGTTACTTCTGATGCCATCAAGGTATTCATCGATTATTCCTTATTTCGTTCCATTACTCCAGATAACGCCACCTATGAAACAATAAGCATTATTTAGTTCATATCGATATTAAATTACCATAACTATGAGCTTAAACCAGTGATATTGATGTTAAGATAATCAGACTATTTAATGATATCATGTGTTTATTGCTTTGTTGGTATATGTTGATAATATTTTGATAACCGGATATAAAAAAATGCTATTGATGTATTTAAGGTGTTTATGAGTAGTAAGTTTTGAATCAAATACTTGGGTGTGCTTAAACATTTCATTGGTATATAAATATTGAAACATGATACAGGTTTGTGTATGTCCCAGAGAAAATATTCTCTTGAGTTGTTAGATGAGTTTGGTATGTTGGCATTGAAAACATGTTTCTTTCCTTCGGATGTTAATGTGACTCTTGCTCATAAAGAGACAACAGATGCTAGGAAATTATCTAATACAAAGAGATTTCAAAAATTAGTTGAAAAACTAATGTATCTGATTATAACAAGACCTGATATTTCCTATGTTGTTCATTATTTGAGTCAACACATGCATTGTCCATTACAGTCTCATTTTGATGCAGCATTTAGAGTTTTAAGATATCTCAAAACCTATCATGGTTTAGGCATTCGGTTTAATAAAACTGATAGTCCTGGTTTGAAATGTTGTGTGGATGCTGACCGGCTAAAATGTCATGCCACTAGGAAGTCTGTTACTGGATTGTGTGTGTTTTTATGGTAATTCATTGGTGCCTTGGAAAAGTAAGAAAGCAAGCTAATTTGTCTAAGTCACATACTGAGTCTGTACATAGCAATGGTCTTTACTACTTGTGAAGTAATTAGGATTTTGGTGTGAGTAAACTTTTACCAGTTTCTTTAAACTCGGATAATAGCTAAACTATTCAAATTGCTTCTAATCTAGTGTCTCATGAGAAGTCTAAGCATTATGAAATTGATGTTAATACTGTTGTGGACGTATGGTCCGGACTGGGCCAGGAATGGGTCAGGCCCGGCAGATGCGGCCCACTCTACGCCTAAACCCTAATCCATCCCCTATAAATACATGACAGGTTATCTCTAACCCTAACTAACTTTGATATGCTACATCGCATACTAACTTGACCGTCGGAGGTGGACCCCGGGGCTACGGCCTCGGGTCCACTCCTAACGGGTTCTCTTTGTTGACAAGTCTACTAGGGCTCGAGAAGACGACTAACGGCCCAAGGAGAGTCGTCGAATCTAGTCCGCGCCAGATTATGCATCAACAAGTTGGCGCCATCCGTGGGACCCCGAATAAACTATGTTTCGTGTTCTCATATTACCGAAAAGCAGAAATCAATTTCTAAAGTCGGTAACTCTAAAACCTTTGCATTCTGCCATGCGTAAAACTTGCTTCACCATCATGTGAATTTAATATTCCATTGACATGATAAATTAAATACGTAATAAACATGTCGTCAGCAGAAAACGACGTGACTTTATCCGAGTTAATAAAAATGGTGATTTTGCAAAGGAACAAGCGGGATCGTTTCACGGTCCTAGGAATCTTCTACTTGCTTTTTAAAAGTTGAACCTTTAATGGTAAATTAATCCATGGACCACTAGTGACCTTGGCACCTTATAAGACATGGGGTCACAACACTTGAAATAGTCTATTCTTTTACATATAAAAAAAAAATCCGCACAATCGGACCTATTTTATCTTTTAGTCCGCACGATCGGACCTAAGAAAATATCCGCACGATCGGAGATATTTTAATTTTTAGCCGCAAATTAATTGCAGACATCTTGTTTTACGGCCAGTACGCTTTGTTCGGCGCTCGAACAACGCAGTCGCGATAAATCTACCAGCGTTAGGCCGTGCGTTCGGACATCTTCGCAGAGAACGCGTGCGCGAACACCACGATGCTAGTTGATGAGTGTCAAATACTCATCGTTTTGTACAATCTAGATCGCAAAACATCCGAAACACTCGAAAGGCATCAAAATGATGAAAATATCACAAACAAGTGTTTTATATGTTTTAAATGCAAAAGCATCAAAATCGGATGAAAAACGTATCAAGTTTGCATAATTGGCGCTTTAGTCCCCAGTTACAAAAGTTGTCAAAACTAGTCCCTGGTAATTCAAAAACTTGTAAAAAGTCAATTAAGGTCCATAAGATTCAAAAGTTGTCAAAACAAACCCTTTAAAGTTCAAAAATCACAAAATGACAACTTTAGTCCCTAAACTTTGAAAATTGTCAAATATAGTCCTTGGTTAATTTAAAAAGTGAAAATTATCAAATTTTAACCTTGTACTATTAATAAATGACAAGAATGGTCCTTATGATAAACTTTTGGAGAAATTACATTTTGGCCCCTCAAGTTTCAATCTTGACATTTTTAGTCCCTGGACTTATAAAAAATGAAATTTTATCACTAATGGTCCTTGTACTACTAATGAATGGCAAGTTTAATCCTTATGTTAACTTTGGAAGATTGGAAAATTCAGTCCTCATGATTGGCAGAGTTACATGATTGGTCCTTGTGTATTAAACATAACAAACGGACCCTTATTATTACCCAAGTCCAAATCCAATCCTATAACCCGGCTAGCCCAACACCCAAGCCCAAAATTTAAAAGAAATAAAACCGCGCCACTGTACATCCCCTTCCCCATGGCTGTTTATCCAATACCAGAGCTGGTTTTAACCAACTTTCCACCTCACTCCACCTTTACAGCTCTCTACCACCTCTCACTATCACCCCCCTCCACCTTGCAAACCAGCCCACACTGCATTAATTGCAGAAACCCACCCAAAGACTTTTTGGCGCCAAAAGTAAAATTGATGGCTAGGATTTGTTTCAGAGATCCAATGGTGGTGGGATAAGCTCAGAAGCATGTGGGGAGCCTAAAGAGGCTATAAAGAAAGAAAAAGAAGCAGAGGAGAAAGGCAAGTAGAGTAGTTTAGTTTAGTTTAAGTCGTTTTAGTTAAAATTTAATTTCCAGTGTAATTTCAATCTTTTAAATACTGTTTTAATCAATCTTAGTGTGTAACAAAGCTTTTGTAACCATCAATTTCAAGTTTAAGCTACTTTTCAAGTTTATGCATATTTTCTATTTCAAAAATCTCGAAATGTTTTAATGTTGTTTGTTAACTGATATAAAAGACTGAATAGCCCATGTAAGCTCCTAAAAAGCTTATGCAAGCTTTTAGAAACAGTAAAACTTAGTCTAGTACCAAAAACCAGAAAATCACTAAAAATACTAATAAATTAGTTAAAAATAAAAAACAATGGAGATGGTGATCAGAGGTTGAAGAAGGGTAATGCTTGGATTATTATTGGTTTAGTGCTTCATGGGAAGCAATAGGTGTGATCTTTGAACCCCAGTTCTCTGTTTGTTGCTTGGATTCAATTTGTAAGCATATTCTTTAAAAATTACATTTCTTAGTTCAAGTAGTTAAAACTTGTTAACTTTGTCTTAATATTGTTTCATTACAGTAAACATAAGCTAATTACTAGGTCTTTTGGTTTTAAAAATTTGTTTTAATGCTTAACTCTTCAAAACAATCCTCCTAAAGGACTGTTTGGTTCTGCATGACAATCTGTGTTTGAAGCTTGTGGTGTTGTTAATTGTTGTTGTTCAGAGTCACTTAAGTTCTTAATAGTCAAGATAAATCATAAAATTTAGTTCTTATTAGTAAAAAAGTCAAAATCATCTTTAAATCAACCTAGATAGTTAACTGTTAAGATCACAGATTACAAATCCCATCAAATCAGTTTAAAACTTGTTAAAATAGCTTAATCCAACCTTAGTATAGCTTATTATAACATATCTGATCATTAAGATCAATCAAAAGTTCAAATTAGTCAAACCGCTTCATATTTAAAAAAGTCAAAATTTTCATATACCCGTTTTTGAATAAAATGTATAATTTTATATAGGATTCATTAATGAGATTTAGCTTAATTCCTTTTGGGATAGTAATATTTAGTGCTAAACAAAATTAGAAAAATATTAGTTTTATTCACTTAGCTTATTAACCGCTTTTTACTTAGCTTAGTTTGAGTCCTATTCGAAAGCATGCTACGTGCACCAGTGAGCCACCTAGCTCACAAGCTCTCACGAGCTCATTATTGAGTACTAGCTTGTGTCCATTAGCTTTTGAGAAGCTCATTTGGTATACTAGTCGGTTCTTGTGATCTTTTCATTTATTAGCTTATTAAAGTGCTTAAATACTTGCTTATAAGTAGCTAGAAAACCAAGCAGTTTCTGTTTGCCGGTTTAAGATTTTGCTTATTTTGGCTTATTTTGTGCTTATTTCTTGGTAATTATGCTTTCTCGGTTGTAATACTAGCTTATTAACATATCTCTTAGCTTATTTAGGTTTACCTTGTGTTTATTTATTAGCTTGTTAGCTATTTGGCTTATCTTTGAGCTTATCTCATTTTAACCCACTGTTGAGATAAATAAGCTGTTTTTGTGCTTATTAGAAGTTTTCATAAGATGTTGTAGTTATATAAAATGCTCATTTCATAGTACTTAATAAGTTTCAAAAAGAAAATCAAAAAATAAAATGTTTAGCAAAAGGGGTGGCGAGGCTCGAACACGAGACCTCCCCTTTACAAGAGTGTTAGAGTGTGTACTGTAACCATTGCGCCTTGGGTCTTTCTTGGTTATAGTTTTCATAATTAAATACATAACCCTTATAGCCTATTAAGCTTATACGTATATTTCAAACTTATTTCTAGCTTATTTAGTCTAGCTTTTCGGTTTCGTATTTTTATAAAATTGTATTAGTATTAAGTATTTTATAAAAAGTTTCAGATTTTCAATTATTTTTAGTATTTTTAAACATTTAATTAGTGTAAAATCTTAATTAATTCATAATAAAAAATATAAAAGTCTAAAAAATATAAATCTTTTTTCTAAAATTTTCTTTTATCATATAGTACGTAATAAAATTAGTTTTACACTCGTAGGCCTTTTATTTCAATAATTTTACGTTTTTGCTTGCGCTCCAGCGTTATTTTTACACGTAACGCTCGTTTTCATTTTAGGTTACGTTTTAAGTTTATTTAGGTTTACGTTTTAGTTTAAATAGTTTATTTAAGATATTTTGTTTTATAAAATCATAAAAACATCATTGTAAAAATAGTGATAGCGTTTATTTAATATATTTTATCTTTTATTTCTTTTAATTTGCATTTAAGTCGCTGTAATTTGTAGATCTTTTCTTTAGGTAATTATCCATTCAAAACCTTACTGATCACTATCCTTAGTGATCATTCTATCATCTGAAGTTGTTTAACACCAATTCATCCTCCGTGGGACTTAACGACCCAGGAATCCCCTATATTCCTCTGATCTTAAATTGCATTGGTGTGTGAAGCTGTTTTGAGTTTCTTACGGTTGGTCATTCACAAGTGGCTAGCTTGCGTGAGATAACAGCGGTTTTGCACCGATCAAAATTTTGGCGCCATTGCCGGGAGGTAAGCGTGTTTTAAGCATTTCCGGACCGTGCTTGCACATATACCATCGTTTGTAAGCTTTTTTTTTTTTTTTTTAAAAAAAAAAGTTCATTAACACTTTTCCTAAAGTGTTAATAACACCAAAAATATTTTCATTCTTTGTTTTATGGCATGTTTTCAAAAATCCAAAATATTCATCTTTACCCTCTTACCCTTTTGATTCTTTATTCCTTTACCCCCATCCATTTGATTCTAACTTCTTCTATTCTCATGGAATCTCTCGACTACGACGAAACGGAACAAAGTTGAAAAACTTCCTATTTTATCACAAATGTCAAGAATTCGTGTTGTTCGTGATGATCCATTAATTCTGCGATGGAAATGGAGCGAGAAACCGGGGTGACAAAGGACCGGTACTTCCTCCGATAATGGAGGTGCTAACACGTCCAACCTACGGTTATCCAAAGATCTAATCCTCAATTGCTCCTAAGCCGTCTAAAATTGATCCTACACTTTCACGATTTACGGTTAAAAGCAAACATGCGAGTTTAGACCGGTGACTAGCAAGAATGACTTGCCTAATCTTCACGTTTCTCAAGAACCAAAACCGAGACCATAACGAAAGTGGTGGAAATTGCTAGCTCTCGAGCACACCACTTGTCCCACCTCCGGATTTTCAAAATGTTCTTGAATCTTAATAGTCATTCGGATCACCATGTTGGTTTTGTTGATTCTTTGAATGAAGCGATTCCTTCTCATAACTCTCAAATAGAATCGTTTATTCCTTGTGTCGGTTGTGGTGAGCCTCTTTTGGTTCACCACAGCCATTGTGTACGTGTATGCGGTGTGGTAATGATATTCAGGCGGGAGTTGTTTGTTTTGTGGTTCGAGAATTCATTTGATTATGATCCTAATCCGAACTCATTTAACGACCCTCAAATTTTTCCATTACCCACCACACTCGACTTATCTAGCTTCTTTGTGAATCTTGTGGAGGTCCCATTTCGGCTCGATTGTCAAACAGGAATCCATTTCCTTGTAACAATTACGAATATCCATATCACGACCAACCTCCACGGTGCCAAATGACTCAAACTCCTCAAAGATACTCAACAAGACACTTATCTAGAGATTCCGGAGTTAGTGAAAGAGGCGAGGAGTTGAGTAAAACAACATTTCATAATGTTCCCGCTTTTTCTTGTGTATATTGTGGGGTCCTCATGATGATTATCAATGTCAACCTTCCGGTTTGACAAATCTCCACTCCCACAATGTCCCGTCATTCAAAATTCACATGAGAAATCCATGGAAGAATTGCTAGGCGAAGAAGCGGTTGTTAAGATAAATTCCCAAATTGCTTTTGAAAAGTCTATTAGGGAATTAATTGCAAAAGAAAAAAGAACAGATCTAGCTCTCAATTTTGTTTTATTCACGATGGCGGTGATGATGAGGATACATTTGAAGATTCATCAAGTTCATTAGTGGATATTCCAAAGAGTTGAGATTCATTCTCAAACAACGCTATCACACCCGAGGTTCACACTCACTCTCGAACATGGGGACGAGCATCTTGACACTTGTTCACGAAAAGGAATCGGACGAATTCATAAATTCTAGTGTTGAGGACCTTGTCCCAATCCCAGAGAGTCACGGGAACTTTGATCATGTGTGTGATATTCCTCCTCTCTTGTCTTCCAAAATGATCATATTGAGATGTTCTCTCGATTCGATGAGGACTATTCTTTATCTTGTGGAGACATAAGTTATGTGGGTGAGTTACCTTCGAGCACTCGACTTAGGAGAAGAGAATGATGAAGAAATAATCCAAGACGAAGCTCTTCGCCTTACATTATTGAATGTTAATCTTCTCGTTTCTAGAATTGAGGCTTTTAATGAAAAGCCTACTTCATATCCTATCCCTTGAGGATAGTGAACTTTTGTTCGATGATTCTATTCGGAATTGCAAACGTTCTATTTTGATCATATGGGAGAAAAGATTAGTGGTATTACCACTTCTCATTCTCATAATTCTCTCCCGATTATGAATCATTCACTTTTGATGAGTTCCCAGGTGAACTCGGTCGAATCAATCTGAATATGAATCATTTTCCTTTGAGGAGTTCTCCGTGAACTCACTCATATCATATCTCCACCGAATATGAAAACTTCTACTTTGATCTAGACACACCAGGATATGTCTAGACCAATTGAGCTTAAAAGATGAAATTCATGCTATCATGAATTCCGCTTCGATGATGATGAGTTAGTCAAGATTATTATCATGACTTTCTTTCTCTTCTTCACCTATCCCGTAGCTTCTCCTGTTCTTCATTCCTTCGGGAATGAAGACATTATTTTTGATCCCGGCATTTTCATGTATCATTTGTAAGCCGGTTCTATGTATATCTCATCGGTGTGGAACTTTCGCGTACTTCAATGTTTATACAAACATCTTGAATGAAAGTCCGATGGAGATTGTCTCTTCCACTTGCTTCCCCATGAACAAATTAATTGGGTCGAGTCAAGCTAGCGACTCGATAATCAAAAACGAGAGTTAAACATGGGTTTTCACCGTGTGTACCACTTAGTGTGGGGAGATGCCCGCATGTTGTTTATAGATCAAAAAATGAATGAAAATTGTAAATATTAAAAAGAGAATAATTGTTGTGTTTCTACACTTAGGTAGTAATATTATCTTTTACGTTCTAAGTTTCGACATAACAGTAGGTACTTTGAATATTGAGGACAATATTCATTTCTAAGTGTGGGGGAAATTCGCGAATTTGATCATAAATGTACCCTTTTAGTCCCTTTTTCCCCAAAATGGCCAAATTTTAATTTTTTATTTAGTGGAAGTACTATGTACTAAACACAACAAATGGTAATCATCCACCATGTCTAACCCACATAAGGATTGGCTAATCCAGGAGCAAACGGCTCTTGGTAAAGATATCTCAAATCCGTTTATGGCTTGCAATTTGCCCAAAGCGTATGGTGTTCAACTCACCATATCTTTAAACTAGTGAAGAGTTGGCTAGCCCGCAAGTTTATGGCTTGTGGTAAAGGCAGTTGAAAATCCATAATTGGTAATCGGCTCACCAAAGATAATATTGATAATTTATCTAAGAGTTGGCTAGTCCATAAGCAAACGGCTTCTGGTAAAGACAAATCAAATCCGTTGAAAGCTTATGATTTGCTCAAAATCATTTGGTTATCATTGTACCAAAGTTCTTACTTGAACTAAAATAATTGGCTACTCCAGAAGTAATGGCTTTTGGTAAAGAGATAAAATCCATTAACTTTTCATAAATCATTGCTAGGGACTAGCAATATCTTAGTGTGGGGATTGATGAGTGTCTAAATACTCATCGTTTTGTACCATCTAGAGCGCAAAAACATCCGAAAACACTCGAAAGGCATCAAAATGATGAAAATATCACAAACAAGTGTTTTATATGTTTTAAATGCAAAAGCATCAAAATCGGATGAAAAAGCGTATCAAGTTTGCATAATTGGCGCTTTAGTCCCCGAGTTACAAAAGTTGTCAAAACTAGTCCTGGTAATTCAAAAATTGTAAAAAGTCAATTAAGGTCCATAAGATTCAAAAGTTGTCAAAACAAACCCTTTAAAGTTCAAAATCACAAAATGACAACTTTAGTCCCTAAACTTTGAAAATTGTCAAATATAGTCCTTGGTTAATTTAAAAGTGAAAATTATCAAATTTTAACCTTGTACTATTAATAAATGACAAGAATGGTCCTTATGATAAACTTTTGGAGAAATTACATTTGGCCCCTCAAGTTTCAATCTTGACATTTTTAGTCCTCGGACTTATAAAAATGAAATTTTATCACTAATGGTCCTTGTACTACTAATGAATGGCAAGTTTAATCCTTATGTTAACTTTGGAAGATTGGAAAATTAGGTCCTCATGATTGGCGAATTACATGATTGGTCCTTGTGTATTAAACATAACAAACGGACCTTATTATTACCCAAGTCCAAATCAATCCTATAACCCGCTAGCCCAACACCCAAGCCCAAAATTTAAAAGAAATAAAACCGCCACCTGTACATCCCTTCCCATGGTTGTTTATCCAATACCGAGTTGGTTTTAACCAACTTCCGCCTCACTCCACCTTTACAGCTCTCTACCACCTCTCACTATCACCCCCCTCCACCTTGCAAACCAGCCCACACTGCATTAATTGCGAAACCCACCCAAAGACTTTTGCGCCAAAAGTAAAATTGATGGCTAGGATTTGTTTCGAGATCCAATGGTGGTGGGATAAGCTCGAAGCATGGGGAGCCTAAAGAGGCTATAAAGAAAGAAAAAAAGGAGGAGAAAGACAAGTAGAGTAGTTTAGTTTAGTTTAAGTCGTTTTAGTTAAAATTTAATTTCGATGTAATTTCAATCTTTTAAATCTGTTTAATCAATCTTAGTGTGTATAAAGCTTTTGTAACCATCAATTTCAAGTTTAAGCTACTTTTCAAGTTTATGCATATTTTCTATTTCAAAATCTCGAAATGTTTTAATGTTGTTTGTTAACTGATATAAAAGACTGAATAGCCCATGTAAGCTCCTAAAAAGCTTATGCAAGCTTTTAGAAACAGTAAAACTTAGTCTAGTACCAAAAACCAGAAAATCACTAAAAATACTAATAAATTAGTTAAAAATAAAAAACAATGGAGATGGTGATCAGAGGTTGAAGAAGGGTAATGCTTGGATTATTATTGGTTTAGTGCTTCATGGGAAGCAATAGGTGTGATCTTTGAACCCCAGTTCTCTGTTTGTTGCTTGGATTCAATTTGTAAGCATATTCTTTAAAAATTACATTTCTTAGTTCAAGTAGTTAAAACTTGTTAACTTTGTCTTAATATTGTTTCATTACAGTAAACATAAGCTAATTACTAGGTCTTTTGGTTTTAAAAGCTGTTTTAATGCTTAACTCTTCAAAACAATCCTCCTAAAGGACTGTTTGGTTCTGCATGACAATCTGTGTTTGAAGCTTGTGGTGTTGTTAATTGTTGTTGTTCAGAGTCACTTAAGTTCTTAATAGTCAAGATAAATCATAAAATTTAGTTCTTATTAGTAAAAAAGTCAAAATCATCTTTAAATCAACCTAGATAGTTAACTGTTAAGATCACAGATTACAAATCCCATCAAATCAGTTTAAAACTTGTTAAAATAGCTTAATCCAACCTTAGTATAGCTTATTATAACATATACAGTCATTAAGATCAATCAAAAGTTCAAATTAGTCAAACTGCTTCATATTTAAAAAGTCAAAATTTTCATATACAGTTTTGAATAAAATGTATAATTTTATATAGGATTCATTAATGAGATTTAGCTTAATTCCTTTTGGGATAGTAATATTTAGTTGCTAAACAAAATTAGAAAATATTAGTTTTTATTCACTTAGCTTATTAAGCGCTTTTACTTAGCTTAGTTTGAGTCCTATTCGAAAGCATGCTCGTGCACCGGTGAGCCACCTAGCTTCACAAGCTCTCACAGAGCTCATTATTGAGTACTAGCTTGTGTCCATTAGCTTTTTGAGAAGCACAGCTGGTATACTAGTCAGTTCCTGTGATCTTTTTCATTTATTAGCTTATTAAAGTGCTTAAATACTTGCTTATAAGTAGCTAGAAAACCAAACAGTTTCCTGTTTGCCAGTTTTAAGATTTTGCTTATTTTGGCTTATTTTGTGCTTATTTCTTGGTAATTATGCTTTCTCAGTTGTAATACTAGCTTATTAACATATCTCTTAGCTTATTTCAGTTTACCTTGTGTTTATTTATTAGCTTGTTAGCTATTTGGCTTATCTTTGAGCTTATCTCATTTTAACCCTTGTTGAGATAAATAAAATTTGCTTCGTGCTTATTAGAAGTTTTCATAAGATGTTGTAGTTATATAAAATGTTCATTTCATAGTACTTAATAAGTTTCAAAAGAAAATCAAAAAATAAATTGTTTAGCAAAAGGGGTAGGCGGGCTCGAACCGAGACCTCCCTTTACGAGAGTGTTAGAGTGTGTACAGTAACCATTGCGCCTTGGGTCTTTCTTGGTTATAGTTTGCATAATTAAATACATAACCCTTATAGCCTATTAAGCTTATACGTATATTTCACTTATTTCTAGCTTATTTAGTCTAGCTTTTCGGTTTCGTATTTTTATAAAATTGTATTAGTATTAAGTATTTTATAAAAAGTTTCAGATTTTTCAATTATTTTTAGTATTTTAAACATTTAATTAGTGTAAAATCTTAATTAATTCATAATAAAAATATAAAAGTCTAAAAATATAAATCTTTTTCTAAAATTTTCTTTTATCATATAGTACGTAATAAAATTAGTTTTACACTGTAGGCCTTTTATTTCAATAATTTTACGTTTTTGCTTGCGCTCAATATATTTTTACACGTAACGCCTGCTTTCATTTTAGGTTACGTTTTAAGTTTATTTAGGTTTACGTTTTAGTTTAAATAGTTTATTTAAGATATTTTGTTTTATAAAATCATAAAAACATCATTGTAAAAATAGTGATAGCGTTTATTTAATATATTTTATCTTTTATTTCTTTTAATTTGCATTTAAGTCAGTTGTAATTTGTAGATCTTTTCTTTAGGTAATTATCCATTCAAAACCTTCTTGATCACTATCCTTAGTGATCATTCTATCATCTGAAGTTGTTTAACACCAATTCATCCTCCGTGGACTTAACGACCAGAATCCCTATATTCCTCCTCGATCTTAAATTGCATTGGTGTGTGAACTGTTTTGAGTTTCTTCTGGTTGGTCATTCACAGTGGCTAGCTTGCGTGAGATAACTTGCGGTTTTGCACCGATCACTAGTCAATCGCCATGATGCGCACTGGACCAAAGGCCGTGGTATATACATCTGCGATCATCCACAAACGTTCAAGTCTATGCGGTTACGATAAATCCATCTGCGTCTATTAGTCACGGTCACGGTATATCCATCCGAGTTTTTATTTTATACATTAAAAAAAAAAAAAAAAAAAAACATAATTAATTATTTAGGTGTGACGCATCCTACGACGGGTGCGCACTACCACTTCTCTTATATATTATTCATGCTATGTCTTTGTCTATTGTTTCAATTCATTAGGTTTTATATTTGCGATTCGCGGCATATACTTTTAATCTTTGCATTGGTGTTTTCGCAGATTAAATAAGTTTAATGCTCCTACACGAGTAGCACCACCAAACTTGGGGGCTATCGTGGTATATACTACCACTTGTTTTAAATGACGCCACGCATGTATATTTGGAAGCGGTATTGCAAGCCCGGTACAAAGACGGATTTAAATATTCGCACCATCTTGCCGCAGGGAGACGTCCTCGTCGGTTGTAAAGACGGATGTAATGCGCAGCGACGCGTCTTCTCGTCAGCTTCTTTGTCGCAAGACAAGCGGTAGCACTTCTAGCACGCCTTCTCGTCGCACCTCTTTGTTGCGCAACACAGCACAGCTCACATTACTGACGCCGTCTTCGTCGCACCATGTTGCGTCGCTCTTGGTACAAAAGGCACGCCTTATCCGGGATGCGGCATGCGGGATCCACTTTCACCCACGCGCCATGAGCAGAACTTAAGTCTAGCATAACATAGCCATGCGCTATCTCATACTAGACTTGGGGGCTTGTGGACGTATGGTCCGGACCGGGCGAGAATGGGTCAGCCGGCGGATCGCCCACTCTACGCCTAAACCCTAATCCATCCCCTATAAATACATGACGGTTATCTCTAACCCTAACTAACTTTGATATGCTACATCGCATACTAACTTGACCGTCGGAGGTGGACCCCGGGGCTACGGCCTCGGGTCCACTCCTAACGGGTTCTCTTTGTTGACAGGTCTATTAGGGCTCGAGAAGACGACTAACGGCCCAAGGAGAGTCGTTGAATCTAGTCCGCGTCAGATTATGCTTCAACAACTGTAGGAGAAAAAACTTTCAAGAGGTGTTATTAAGACTGTAAAAATTAAGTCTGCAGATCATGTTGCACACTTGTTTACTAAAGCTCAAACAAGTACTGATCACAAAAGGTTTTTTCAATTTTTAAAAATTATTGATATGTTTTCTGCAGTTGGTAAAGAGGATTTTTTTTTTCCTTTTTTTTTTTGGTATAGAAAGGAAGTTTTTATTTTATTATTATTATTATTATTTTTTTTTGGTTGAAGTATTTGTTTGGTCTGATAAATTTTTGAAAATTTGGATTTTCGTTTGTTAAGCTTTTGAAGTTAGTTGCCTGAATTTTATTGTCTTTGTTGAAGATCGTTTGAGCCGATTTGGTTTTGTTTGGTTGACCGTTTTAAATTTGTTACATTTGATTGTTCGTTTTGAAGTCATCGGCGTTTGTTTTTGGATCGGTTTGATTTGGTACATATGGAGGTGTTCAGATCACGGTGGAGATTGTTAGAAAAGTGACTTAAACTCTAAAAGGCGTTGGTAAATTTGGTATTTAGTTTTTGGTATATTTACTAATTTGAGTTGGTTTAAAATTTGGCAATTAGGTCATTGTTTCTTACACAAAAGGATCAATGACATTGGTTTTTTATTTTTTTTATTTTTTTTTTGTATTTTGCAATTAGAATTTGATACATTTGAATTAGGATTTTCTATTTGATATATTTGTATTTGGTTCGTCAATTTTAAAAAAATTCCCACTTTATTTATTTGTCGACTTTGGTATTCGATTCGTCTTTTAATTACTAACACCACGAAATTTAAATATTGTGAGACACTAAACAAGTTGAGATTTGTGTCATTGTCGTTCAAAAAGGAAAAGAGAATTTTAGGAACTATAAAAAAAAAAAACTGTGTTACATTCTCCAAGCAGTTTTGACGACAGCAAAGCAGTTTCCAACATTACAAGTTGTAGAATAATTAAATGAACTGAAGCATCAATAATCAATCACAACGCGAAACCAATTCTAAAGCTCGATTTGGTAGCTAGTGATGAGTTTTGAGCAAAAACTGGATGTTCATGTCACATCTACTTGACTCAACCACATAATCCATGTATTTGCTATGCATGTAAATTTCGTATCCATATGGTTTGTGTTCATATACTTGGACTATTTTGCCCTTTCGCTAACATGAAAAGTGAAAAGAAAGTTTGATTATTTGGTAGATATAGTAGCAACTCATACCTTCCATTACCATGCTTGAGAGGTATGAACTTAAATGGAGGACTTTAGGTCTACCAACTGGCTGTTAGTGATTGCACTCCTTAACCAAATAACACCACCACCATCAACACTAACTAGCTTTTTTAGTGCAAGAAACATATATACTTAGTGAGACACACATACATTATACAATAAGAAGATTGCAAAGCTATTTAAATTTACTTGAATCAATCTGAAAATCTTTGGAGGGCCAAACAATTCTGGTAACTTTTTACAATATATTCATACTTCCTATCATGCAAATTTTCTAAAAAGAAATATCATGTGCAAACTCATTTTCTTTTGAATATATGTGGTTAATTTTTTGAGGGGAAATTTAGTAAAAACTGAAATATTGTTGCTTTTATCTCTATTTTTCACCCTGAGGGAAAATCTTTTTACAGAACATCAAGTACTAGCTGCTTTTATGTTCATGGTCCTTTTTTTCCCCACCAATTAATGTTTCATTTCACCAACTGTTTGTCTGATGCCATCTTTAATGTTTGTTCAATTGAACCATCCTTCATAAAGATTTAATCTTTTGCAGACAAATTAATAGAAAGAAAGATAAAAGAATATGTCAACTTACATACCAAGTTTCAAAAATGAAATATTGAATGAACATCTGCAGAATTCTTCCGAATTACAGATTCTGGTTCCTGGTGGAAATGTCATGATGAATGACATTACGAATGTTGGAATCCATGATTTCAATGCTGTCTCGCAACAAGAATTATGTGAATCAAGAACTAGAATGCTTATAACGGGTTCACATATTCCGCCCATTGGTACCCAGTTCCATTCCTATCAGTACCAGAACAGTGAAGTCGATTTTCCTTCTTTGGTGGAAGAAAGTATCCAAGATTCCGAGAATAATCAATATGGAACTGGGAATGTGATTTCAGATTCAATGTACTTAAAAGTGGTTCAACAACTGCTTGATGAGGTTGTTAATGTCAAGAAAGCAATGAAACCAAAATATCCTAAACACGAGCATATAAAGGATTCGCAAGAAGGGGAATCGGAAAACCAACAGGATTCCAGTGTGCTCACAGCTTCTGCAAAACAGGAACTGCAGAACAAGATAACCAAACTATCTTCTATGTTAAACGAGGTGAGTTTCTTGTTTTCTTTATTAACACTGACACGGGGTTCACTTAATTCCATGGTCAAGAAATGGAAGCAGAGTAAATCACACCAAACGATAGTTATTATATTCCAAAATCTGTAAAAAAGCTAAAGAAAAATATGCATCCAATCTTTCCGAAATCCAATCTTTATTGCTTGCTATAAACCTTAGTTTTTATTTTTTAAGAACTCATATTTAAAAACACTTTATAATGTATTATATATGCACAGGTTGATAGAAGATACAAACAATATCACCATCAAATGCAGATCGTTGCATCATCATTTGATGTAATAGCTGGATGTGGGGCTGCAAGGACCTATACAGCACTCGCTATCCAAACAATCTCAACACATTTTAGGTGCTTGAGAGATGCAATTAACAGCCAGATAAAAGTCATATCAAGAAGCATTGGTGAGACGGATTCAAATGGGAATGAAATCGTGATTTCCAGGCTGAGATTCATCGATCAACAGCTCAGACAACAGAAATGCGTTCAGCAATATGGTGTGATGCGTGAACAGATTTGGAGGCCACAAAGAGGGCTTCCTGAAAGCTCTGTGTCAATTTTACGTGCATGGCTATTTGAGCATTTCCTTAATCCGTAATTACTTTTCGACTTGTCAATTTTTTTCGTAACAATATTAAACAAGATTAACTAGACACAATCACTATTTAACTAGATGTTCAATCAAAAATTTCGATTCCATAATTATAGTAAATTCATTTCCTTTGATGGGTCAATTTCTTGATATAAATCAGGTATCCCAAAGATCCTGAAAAGATTATGCTAGCTAGACAAACAGGTTTGACTAGAAGTCAGGTAGGCTTCATACATTTTTCATAGCATAATACCCATCATACTATAATTGCTACTTGATTTATATTTCTAGATGTATGTTTAGACTTTTCATTGCCATTTTGGGACCTTGTCATATGGTTTACTTGAAATGATCATTTGGTTTATCAGGTATCAAACTGGTTTATAAATGCACGAGTTCGTCTATGGAAGCCAATGGTCGAAAAAATATACCAAGAAGATTCCGCAGATTCTGAAATGGACTCCAGCTCTTCATCAGAACTCGCACCCAAAAAGACTTTACTTGATCAAGCACAAGATACAACCCTCAGTACAGCACCACCCTCTCAAGCTAATGACAAGGAAATGGCATGTTCCACCGTCAGTGTTCATAATGTACTCGAGAACCCAATCATCAACAATGAGATATCACTAACGTTAAGGTTGCAACACTGTGAACAAAGTAGCTTACCCCAAATGTCATCTCTCGGTAGCCGTGATCATAGTCTAACTGATCCTAAATATGGCAGCGGTTGTTGTGATGACCACGATGGTGGTGGAGGTTCATCAGGGGGCTTAGGACAGATGATTTCAGTGGATCCGGGTAGTAGGGATTACATTATTTTGTAGCACGAGCGGTTTATTTTAACCGAGTGTTCCAATTAAGTTCTTGTAATTTACCTTGCTTTAGCTTCTAGATACTAGAAGTAAAAAAGAGCCAAATCGTATTCTAGAACTGTATAGAGAAGCTGCATATATTTCATTATTCTCGGTTCAATCACATTTAAAAATGATACTTTTTTTATAGACATCTTCGTCAAATTGTCATTGTCATGATTTTAGCTTTTGGCACAGAAATAAGTATTAACATCAATAACAGTCGGTCATCTTATTAAAATGTCATAACAAACTACTCGACCACAGTTTTAAATCAGCATTCCACTTGGATGATGCCAATGGACATGATCATATATGGAAATTTTGATCCATTTACCAATAAATGGGTCAATTTAGGTTATGTTTGTTTCTAACAGGTCAAATGGGTCAAACTATATTGAAAAAAGTCAAAAGTGTATCGTTTAATGCATCAAGTTTCTGACATAAGTCTATTAATTAAGTAAAATAATATCACAATTAAAAAAAATTGTGATAATATTTGACATAGGTAATAAAAAGACTTGAATTTTTGGGACAAGAGGTGATTGGGATCAAACCACTAACTCGATCCACAGCAAAAAAAGTATCTGTTTTCAACAGTTATCAACAGCCTGCCCAGTCCATTTTGCCATGTCAATACAATGCTAATTGCGATGCTCATTGTCCAGAAACTTAAGTAACATAATCAGAAGTTATGAAAGAACAAAAACTTCTTAAACCTGATTCAGGGTTAAGCATATAACTAGCAAAAAAGTTGCAAGTATTTGCATAATTTAGCTAAATGCAGCACCTGCTGTGGCCAATGCCATCAGCCAAGTTTCAACTAAAAGTACCAGAAATTCTACGCATAACATATAAGCACCTACGGTAGTTCATGCTTTTAGTTACATTTTTGCTAATATTATGACCATATTATCAACATGCAGCTATGAAGAAGAAACTATCAGCAACATCGACCACTTTCCTCATTTTTGATCATCTACACAAGGAACATGGGGAAATACATGATCAGGTGCTAAATCAATATGCAATACCAAATATGCTTTAAAAAAATGATATTACTAACCTTTTATAGATGGCAGTTACATCTTCACTAAAACACGAAGCTTCCAGAAATGGATCACCACAATCTTTAACACTTGTTTTCTCCATCTCGAAGTCATGATGACCACAGTGCTCATTCCATTCAAACCACATCTTGGCAATGGACTCTTTCTTGAAACAAGTGGCGTGGTCTTCCTCTTCAGGTGATTCTGCAGCTACTAACCGGTAGGTGTACACCTTCCTTACTTGTCCTGGTCTAAAGGCACGACCAATTGCTTGTCGAGTGACAGAAGGGTTTAGAGGCACATCCAGAATTATGATTCTTGAAGCCCCAACAAGGGATATTCCTTCACCACAAGCCTTTATAGATCCGAAGAATACCCGGGATTCAGGAGAGGTATTGAAACTTTTCATTGCTCTCTCACGCTCATCATTATCATGATCCCCAGTGATCATGAAAATCTGTTTGCCAACACTCCAACCCATAGTCTTCATAGTGAGACTGACCAAGAATTTGAGAGGCAACAGAAATTGACCAAACACTAATAGCTTTTCTCCTCCACTATCACATAGGCGAAGCATATTCAGAAAGAATTTGGCCTTCACTCCTTCCATCTCATCGAAGTTCTTGAGCATCTTATCGAACTTGCTCAAACTACCATCACTTTTCTCTTTAGAGCCCCCAAGAAACTTGAGTCCTGGGTGCACGTAAATTGCACAACCGTCAGACATCTTCTTAAAAGTATTTCTTGTTACTTTCTTCAATTGTAAAATCTCCCTTTTTTGCTTGGGGCTGAGATTCAGGAAGACTGATAAGTCCACTAGTCCAGGTAGCTCATCTAAGAAATCTCCTTTATAATAATGCAGAATCTTACTGGTCATCTCCCTAAGATCCTTTATCACCAATGCCTTCCTCTTAGGATTATCATCTTTCGCCAACGTATTTTCCACAACCTCATAGAACTCATTGTTTGAACTCTTTTTGAAGCCTTTCTCGATTGACGCCCTGCTCAATATGCGGCTTTTTATCTGCTTAGGGGTTTCCATCTTTAAGAACTTTGGACGAACGAGGTTGAAAATATTGAATACCTCTTTCACATTATTTTGATAGAGGGTTCCTGAAAGAACCACCTTCCTAGGGGTCTGGACCTTCGCAAGAGAGGTGAGGATGTTTGTCTCTGAGTTTCTTGGGGTGTGACCTTCATCTAGTATAAGAAGTGAAGGTTGTTGTAATAATATCTCCTGGCAACGAACTTGAACCGGGTCTGTCTTAGTGTCGCACACTATCGAGGCAAATTGTTGGTACCCCAGAAATAATATGCTTCTTGTGTTGACCCATTGTTTTAGCACTTCCAACTGTGAACTTCTGACATCACCTTTCACTGAATATAAGTCGAACAATTTGATGGGTTCAACTTCCCACCTTATGAACTCTTTTTTCCATGTTTCTAATATACCCCTAGGAAGAACTACCATCGGTCTAGCATTTGGGTACTTGGCCATGAAACTCTGAATGAAACTGA
Organism: Chrysanthemum lavandulifolium; assembly: GCA_022545495.1. NCBI lineage: Eukaryota > Viridiplantae > Streptophyta > Magnoliopsida > Asterales > Asteraceae > Chrysanthemum > Chrysanthemum lavandulifolium. The sequence goes on along the minus strand of CM040238.1, from coordinate 81,957,053 downwards.
TGAGCATAAACGTCTTCCCCGATCCTGGAGCATGAGCTAGAATGCAACCACCAGGGTTCTCGGACACCAAATTCCTCAGAAGAAAATTGAATCCCTCAATTTGATGAGGTTTCATGTACCTTAGGTGTCTAGGATGAGCAGATAACTCACTCACAGAAAAATCAGATCCAGGTAGCGTCACCCCGTCACAAGCAACATCTGATTTATTAATTTTACCTTCATAATAATAAGTTCTAATACTTTTTGAGCCCTGAATAGAAAGTAATATATGACGTCAGTGATGACATGATCACAACATATCACATATCAATATATATTTACATCTGAATACTGAGTGTATCTGTAAATTTGTTTGCACTGCTCTATTTATGCATAAATTAGGAATCAACAAATTCTGAAAGTAAGAAAGTGATAAGAAATAAACAGAAAAAAAGAAATATGCATGAGGAAACTGGGCCTTGGGACGCTGGAACTCGATTATGGATTCGATACTCCGTTGAATTATGCCACAGACACGACAGACATAACCAATATCTTCCTTAAAGATAAACGAATGATCACATTCTTTTTCGTCTTCACTTGCATTTTCATTAGCTGGCAGTCTTATATCCTGACAGAGAGAAACAGAGCATGTAGTTTCTGAGTTTAGATAACAGTAAGTTCAAGTTAAAACCGTTACATAAAGGGATCAATAATGAAAAACGATGTCATTGTCAACTTAAACTTATTTCAAAGATTCATGGACTTAAACTTATTTCAAAGATTCATTAGTGTAGCTTTGGTATATCAAAATTATAAATACTTCAGTAGGTAATGTAGAGATGTCAATTATATCAAATACAAGATTGACTTTATTGATCAAATCTTTTCACAAACATTTTTTTAATTTACTCATGCAAAATCTATCCAGTGTAATGATAAATTAGTAATAATTACTTAGGCGCATGTGAATGATGATGATAATATATAAAATACCCATAGTTAATTACCCGTGAGGACTCTAATCCAACGCTCATTTCATTCCATATATCAGCTAGCCCATCAAAGTTGACATCAGATCGTGAATCACCTTCCTCCACATCCATATCATCTTCGCTAACACCAACATACACACCCTTATTATGCTTCTTCTCAATGAAAAAATCATCATTTTCAACACTCTTGTCATTTTCAACCTCCACATCATCATCTCCTATGCTCTTGTCACTTCCAGTGACAGTGACATCATCTTGTATGCTCTTGTCTTCTCTTACACCTGGCTCAGCAGCAGTTGTTGTATATCCCCCTACAATGGAAGCTTCACCTTCAGAATCATCTCCCACCTGCATGGAAATTAAATGAGAACAATGTAAGATAGAAGAAATGTCTAAATGATTTAAAGCAGCACATTTACTTGATGACCAATACAGTAATAAATCTAATGTATGTCAATTGGCAACATGTTGGAAAACTTGTTTCACATTTGGGTGACTTACTAGGTATTAAAGTCGTGATTTGGATATCAGAAGAATTTTAAACCCAAAGAACGTTGCAAACAGCCAGATGTATCTATCTACTTATATAAGCCATATATGACATGTCCCATGTTAATTGACTGTTTAGCAGTGATGTTAGTCAACCAGATATGCAAATAAATAAATAAAATAGATGACTGGAGTGAGATCATTAAGTATATCATCACTACTGAATACAGAGATGCATACCGAGAACTTTTGCAGAGAGACTTGACCATCATTATCAGCTCTGTTCTTGTCTTTTTCAACCTCCATGTCATCATCTCCTACGCTCTTGTCACTTCCAGTGTCTACATCATCTTGTATGCTCTTATCTTTCCCAGCAGCAGTTGTTGTATCTCCCCCTACAATGGAAGCTTTGCCTTCAGAATCATCTCCCCCCTGCATGAAAATTAAATGAAAAAAATGTAAGATAGAAGAAATGTCAAGTTTAAATGATACAAGGCAGAACATGCATGTACATGATGACCAATTATCAGTAATAAATCTATTGTAGAAATTGGCTACAGGTTGGCAAATTGATTTCACATTTGAGTGAACTACTAGGGAACTAAAGGACATGATTTGGATATCGGAAGAATATTTAAACCAATGAAAGCTTATAACAGCCAGATGGATCTATCTACTTATATAAGTCGTAAATGACATGTCCCATGTTAATCGAACATTTAGAAATGATGTTAGTCAACCAGATATGCAAATAAATAAAGAAAAAAGATGACCCGCATGAGCATTTTAAGAATATCATCACTACTGAATACAAAGATGCATACCGAGAACTTTTGCAGAGAGATTTGACCATCATTATCAGCTCTGTTCTGGTCCCCATAAAGTCGTGCCAAGGATATAAATTTAGGATTCTTCTTTGATTCATCAGTTTCCTCCTGTATATGAGCATACATTGGACAGAGTCACAAACCAAGGAAAAACATGCCTTATAAGGCTAGATCTAGAAGTACGTACACTTGAAATGCGCAAGCCCCTTAATATATTTGTAGAATGCGAGATGAGAATATTATGAACAAACTTAGGCAGTAACCAACATTGATCAAAGACAGGAAAGCTTACCAAAAAACGAGAAAATATATAGAATACCAGAGCACATGTTATATGTCGTGATAAATTAATGAATTAGAGGGGAAAAAAACAAAAAAAAACTTACCAAAACTTGCTTATCTAACAAGGCATGTTGTTTTGGTTGCAAAGGCTCATCATCATCTGAGTCCACAATTATAATCGGTACTTGTGCATTTGTAGATCTCGCATTTGTACCATGAGTTGTTTTGTCATTTACAGTGGCTTTAGGCTCAACCGACTCAGCTGTAAACGACGGAAACGTTGCTAAATAAGGCATGACCATCTGCTTTCGCCATGAAAATAGTTCTAATATGTCCTTTGTAACGGATCCATATTTAGGCCTATCAAGTTCCAGAATCCAATTTCTAAGAGCAAACGGATCTCCAAAATCTTTCTTACGCTTGATTTTATCGAGTGAGTATAAAGTATACTTGGGGTTTAGCAGCGACGAACTTTCTTCGCTCTTTTCCATACTTCTACTACGTTTTACTGTTTCCAAATAAACATGCATGTCAAACATTATATACTCATAAATCCTACATTCAAACAGTCGTTTAAACGGAAGTCCCTAAATGATGCGACAAATGTACACCATCGAATAAACCAAATAGTTAAACCCCAAAAAGTGTATGTCAACCACATAATTCTACTTAAAACGTTCCATGAAACAAGGATTCATCAAGTTGCACGTTTATATCATGACAAAAACGGCAATAAAAAATGTTAACACATACCATGTAACACAGAAAAGTGTCAGAAAAAATAATTCCAAGTTTGCAAATGACTAGTCAAGCTTGATAAAAGTTACCAAAACAGAGCGAAATGTTGAAATTCTACAAGATGCATCAAAAACTAACATCACTATCCAGTCCTCATCCACATAAGCAAAAAAATTAGCTATAGTAACTAAATCACTAACGTCTTGTAATAAACCATCATCTCACCAAAATTTACCTAATGCGAAACCATTGATACACAGTTTTTAACAAACCTACTCCACAAGTAACCATTTCCATTTTAAGTTCAAAACGCCAAAAGTTATTCCTTAAGATGTTTGTCTAAGCTTATTTAATGGGCTTATGAGCTTATTAAAACAATGATAAGCTCATAAGCTCATTTTGTTGGGCTAAATGAGCATAGCCACTTGAGTTTATGAGCTTATAAAATCCAAAAGCTCAAGTGTATAAACTTATAAGCCAAAATGATGAATTTATTAATATTTCAATAAGCTAATAAGCCCATCAAATAATACACTACTTATACAAACCTACTCCGCAACGCGACCATTTCCAAATTTAAGTTCAAAAAATGCCGAGAATTAAAACTATAAGTCATAACTCAAACAAAAACGAAAAACGATATACCAGACATCATCGAAACCTCGCTCGACTCTGTCTCCATTCCTTCACCTCCTACCTCAATCAACTCTCCTTCCTTTTCGCAGCTACACAAAAAACAAAAAAATATTTTAAAAAATTTCATCAAAAAAGTTTAAAATAAAAAACTATTTTTTTTCTCTCATCACATGTTCATTTCACAAAAATAAACTCATCCAAACAAAAACACACAGTGACGGTGTTTGTGTGTGTTTTTGCCACGTCACTCATTAAACAAACACTAAGCAGATGACGTCACTCATCAACGATTACACTAAAAACACACTCTCTCGTTACGAACACCTTCTGATGACGTCATCACATTCACACACACTCGTTACGAACACCTTCTGATGACGTCATCACAAAACTGATGACGTCATCACATTCACACACACTCACACTCTAAACTGTGTGTTTTTAGCCACGTCACACTGATGACGTCATCACATCATCTAAACACCTACTGAATAAATCATCATCTTTTTTTTAAAAAATATAACCGAAATTTAGAGTTAAAAACGACTAACGTACATTATTTGTTTATTTAGTAGCCGAAACGACGTCGTTAAGCAAACAGAGTGATGTTTTTATTTCAGGTGATGAAGTGAGAGCATAATAACATTTGGGTGTTATATACAGACAATGAATGTATATGGAAGGGGTGTGATCAGCTGTGACGCGGGGTGACACGTGGAGGGGGAGGATTGGGTTTGATGGTGAGGGTGTAGGGTATATGGAGGGTGGTGCGGAGCATGTAATGATTTTTGCTGGGATTTATAGTGGGACTGCGAGTAACTCTGCCAGGTGACAGTTTGCAGAAATAAACGCTTCTTTTTGTGACATTGTGTGTATTTGTGTTGTAGCCATTTTTGGTTTGGTGGTGTATTGTGTGCATTGTGGGATGTACATTTCAAATTAAATATCTCCTTGAGTACTCCCTCTGTCTCGAAATTATAGTCATGAGGGTGAAAACATAAAGTTTAATAAAAGTGAGGCCATATTAATTTTCAACCACTTAAATAGAATATTTCATCATTATATTCTCTAGTTTTTACTTAAAAAAGAAAGTGGACAATTAATTTGGGACAACCCAAAAAGGAAATGTGGACTATAAATATGGGACGGAGGGAGTAACAAATTTGGTATGCACACTACTAATATTGGTTGATTTACAAGTGGACATTATTTAGGGTGAGTTTGGTATTTTGAAATGGGAATCACGGAATGGATTTTCATTTCAATCAAAGTATTTGTTTAAGATGAGAGCTCATCATTATGAGAATGAATTATAGATTTATTTCATACTTTATAAGCATCAAGAGAGTTAGGTATGGATCTTTCATAGGTGAGGACCCACCGTTACTATCAAACTCATACTCATTATGATTCATGACACCATACCAAACGCACCCTTAGTTAGTATGGGAATGGATTAACTAAGAAAGAAAAATAAAATTAAAAATAATGAGAAATTTTTGCAGTCACATAATTCAAATGTATAAGGAGAATTTTATGAGAGATGCATTTCTTTTTGTAGGTGCATCTGAAATGTGCAGTTATAGTTATTTATCATTATTTTCATTTTCATTTTATTTCTTATTTATCTTACTTTACTTGGAATAACGAATACTCTCTGGTTACTTTTAACTAGAGCAATTTTGATGCAAAAACTGCTTATGATTCTCAACCAACGATTTTTAATGTTAAAAACCTTTTCATATAAATCTCAACTTTTTTTTTAATACTTACATATGCAAATCTCAACTTTTTTTCAATATTCACATGCATACCAGCGAGCGGTGTCTAGTAATGCATTGAACCGGGTGATAGAAGACAACAACGCGTGCACCCCTAACATACCTCATCACCATCAATTGAACCGGGTGGTGGAATACAACAACGAGTGCACCCTTAACATACCTCACCACCATCACTGGACGTATAGTGGGTCGATTCTTGCAATGGTTTAGTCGTTCTGACCACTGAACAAAAACAAGTTTAGTCTTTGTGTTTTGCCAATGTGAGTGTGTTGTGATTATATTCGTTTAAGTTATGTATATGTAGTTGGTTAAGCTTGGTGGTGAAAGTGGATGTTAATGTTGTTAGATAATAAAGGCCTACATGCGTGACCCATTTAATGTATTGTAATGCGATAGTTATAGCTGAATCTGATAATATAATTTCCGGTATTCCTTCTGATTTCTACATGGTATCACAACCTTAGGTACAAGGTCACCGGAGTATTGTCATTCTCCGGTCATCGGCTAATTTTCGGTGGACCGGAGGGATCTAATTTACTTTTTCGTTGGTTTGTTTCAGTTCGTCATGTTTACACAATCGTTAGAAAAACACGATTTGTGATTTGTTAACCATTGGATTTAACTGAAATTCACACTATTGTTAGCAGACACATTGTTCTACACTTTAACCTTCAATTTTTGAATTGGAGTCATGAGCAAGTCATAGTATCCCGTCGAATCTGTTTTTGTCCTCTGCTCATCACATTCTGCGCCCCCATGAAAGATTAGGTATAACTCATTCGTTAACTGTTAGATCATCATAAAAATTGGACATTAGCTTCTAGACACATAGATATACAATTTCATCGAAGGGATTTACGAACTCATGTTCATACGGGGAGTTATGGCTCGTCGAAGCTGCTGCTGATTTATGGGTTTTGTCGAATTATTGTTATTGTTTGAATATTAAATTATTGTAGCTGTGTTGATTTAATGATTTTGGTGCATGTTTTGATATTAGGAATTCTCGTATGGTGTGTGTATTCATTCTGTCATATATTAAGGTTCGTTGTTCGTGAGTTTTTTCTTTTGTTCAATGTTTATCGTGATCATGGTATTAGAAGTTGCAATATTATTGTTATTGGTATCGGTATTGGTATAATGATTTGTTTGGCATTGGTGTTGGTGATGGTAACAGTGATGCTATAGTCTTAACTAATCCGATTATGTCTTGAGTAGTTATGTGTAGCATCTTGGCATTAACAACATGTAATGGTTCCACCCAGTTTCGTTTTGATTCTGCCTGGTTTCTGCATTTGGTTACATCTGCCATGTTTGCATATGTCTACCGAATACGCTATGTCAGAATCGCTATGTCTCGAATCGCTATGCACGCACTGCCTCGCTGAATATGCTCGCATCCACTGTATGCATATGTCTGCATGCGAATCAGTATATGCTGTGCGAATCGCTTTGTATGCCTGATTCTACTCTCGTTTATCTCCGTAATTGTTGGGTCTCTCCTCGCACGCTCATGCAAACCATGAATTATATGAACAACAGTTTGAGCTGATGACGAAAATTGATGAACATTAACAATGAGGTTGGGTTTGCTTGGGAACGACTCATACACGCTAATAACACCATTTGTACTTTTCAACTTTATAAATCTTATTAGAAATGAATCAAAGATTTACAAGGGATAGCTTACGGAGGACTATCCCGGTTGATGACATATTACTCTCCAAAATCAAACAACAAGAGGAAGCTAGCTTTGGTTTGTTGTTCCTAGGAGAGGAGGATCCTAACTATAATATTTTGCATTATTTTCTAAGTTTGAATCTCTACTTAGCTCGGTTACATCCTTTGGTTTAATAAAGGGGGAAACAATGGATGCACTTGGGTACATAGTAACTTGTTGACTTGCTATAGATAGGCACATTCCTAGTAGGTTAGCTTTCAGCGTACTTTGGGTTTACCCAATTTGACAACTTATAGTCCCAATGATTGCTTTCTCATATATCGATAAGTACTTGAACTTATCTTCTTCAAGAAGTTTCTCACCCATACATTCAGAGGTTGAGGCTGTTAAAACTGAGTTAAGTCTTTAGAGTCAGAGAAACATTTTTCAGATCTTAGTGACCCTGGTGTTGCTTGTAGCTCCTTGTACATCATTCCCTGACACCACATCAGTTTGTAAAGCGTTTTCTTCAGCTAGATTTGACGTCCCTGAAGCTAGACAGTTGGTTGAGCTTTATACAACACTCACTGATTTTATCAGTGAATAACACCTTCTGAATAATAATAATCAGGGAGACATGTTCTCTGATAACTATCAGAGAGTATTTCACTTCTGATTGATAGTTATGAAGTGACATCCTCTCTAATCTTTATCAGAGACTTTTATGCTCACTGACCTTCAAAGGTGTGTTAGGCTATTTTATGTTTAAATACTTGTCATAGACAATTGGATCGAATTTCAAACCCAACAATAATTATGTTGCTTTGCTCTAATTTTGGTTTTGCAATGACTTTGGTCCGTATGTTTCAGACTTGACTGTTGTCGCCTTATTACAGTTTGGATTGCATCGGATTGAGACTCCGTCTAGCACCAAGTTTGCACTCTGGGACACTTCATTTTTCGTTTGTTTTCAGTTGTTTGACATACTCTCAATGTTTACCGTTACAGAATTGTTAGTTTGAGAGGAGATGTTTGATAATAAAAGCCTATAGACCTAATCCATTTGTTTAGACCCGTTTAATAGTTAAGATTTCGTCTATGTCTTTTCTGATAATATAATTTTCGTATTCATTTTGATTGTTACAAATGTGATGGTGATGTAACACCCGATCACATTAACTATTACACCCGATCTGAATTACTTCGACAATACCAACCTTTCACCAACTAATTCTTTTTCAGTCTTTACCTTTAATACACTTAACTTTCTCATTGTCCAGTTAAGTTGTTTAATCGAGTTAAGTTATTGAATCAAATTCGTTCATTTATAATAAATTAAAATTTTGTACACAACTGTAAGGTAACGGTCTATTTCGATTGTCCAATAATTTACAGATAAGTAAAAAATCAGTAAAAAACGATTATGCTAAATTCAGCTTTACAAATATAAATGTAAAATTTTAGGAGCTTTTAATAAGTTTATAAATTTAAAAGATTTTCCATGACTTTTGTATCATTAAAAGAACATCATTTATTACAGTTTTAAATTGAATTGATCTTAATGCCAAAAATACTCGTATACACAAATTTATAAACCAGTCTTAATTAATTGATTAAATCACAAAAGCGACATTTATTTGATACAAAGTGTTATAATTGCGTTTTCTGAAAATTATACGCCAGCATTTAATTTAACAGTCAATATTAATCACGTACAAATTTCTTTCAACAAAATATCTATAAGAAATAGCACCATCAATAGCTTGTGTATGTACATGTTATCGCCTTACTCAAAAACCATGTTAGTTTCTAAATATGCTTTGACAAAGTATAGTTCAGCATTAGTTGCATATAACTTCAAAATTATTTATTTGACTTGTGTGTGATGACTCTTTTCTTTGTAAACATGTAAATGCAAAGGGATCTATTCAGTCGAAAATATCTGAGCCGTTTTGGTTCTAATGTACGCGCTCTAACCAATGTTCTTGTGGCTGTTTTATCCATACTCTTTTCTAGCTATCTCAAGATAGCAAGGTCCAAACTGTGTCTCATCTAACACAATCATGGCTCTTTACCAACTAGTCATTTTTCTTTAAATACCCGAGATAATTGTACTTCTTCTGTTAGTAACGATCTTGTTTTGCAATATGACTATATGAGGCATTCTTATAAGATATTGTTTATGTATCAAAATGTAATTTTTCCATGTATAATCTCTCCCACGTAATAGAAAACTCCGGATGCAAACCCCATGTTTTTTCTTGAGGATCATATCCTATATTTCTTTGTACTTGAATCTTTAACTTTACATATAGGTTTTATCTATATTCAGTTTTCATGCTCATCTATCCCTTCATTGTGTTAGAACTTTGGGTGTGTGTGGGTGGTAATAATTCTGATATGTTTTTTGAATCGTGTAGAAATCACTTTCAGATTGAAGTATTTCGACCCTATATGTCTCGGGTATCATGAAATCCTCAATTGGATAAGACAGAGAACAACACTTTATTTCTAAGGCACGAGATATCAAAGCAATACACTGAAAGTTGTTATATCTGTTATGTTCTGTAAGAGATCAATAAATAATGAAAAACCATAACCGAAAGTTAGTTAAAATTGGTTAAAAGCAGTTGGCGGGAAGGGTTGCAACGTTTGGGGAAAAGAGGCCCCCTTGACCCCCGCTCTTTGTTTGTGACGGCATCAAGCTAGCTAGAACGAGCTTGCAGTCCGCACCTCCTAACTCGACTGTAAGCTGAACCTGATTAAGCCCTTCATCTCAAGTAAATCACAATTACATAAAATACAAATGATGAAACTAAAATCACCAACACATTGTATGAACATAATTTATGCACCCGATAACAATTTAAGTCGTTGGTAAGAATAGCCAATAAGCTAGTTTTAAGATACCAAACTCCATGTCGAACATAGAATCCACAATTAGCAACACATATATACTTACTTAAGTAGGTAAAATTAAGATAAAACTGGAAATGGAATCGTAGAAATTGAAGCTTCAAATAAAATTTCTTTTCATTTCTGTTTTTTAATCACAACAGAGATATTATATTCAAGGCAATAGTTGTTTCATCTGTAGCGAAGTGACTAGCTCATTCAAACCCACATCATCAGAAGATCTTCAATTTATGAGTTTGAGTACTTTTGAGTTTTATGTGCGTAAAAGTGAGATCAAATGCACGAACAAGAGGGTGACCAGTGAGGTTAAGTTGTGCGAGCAAGGCTTTATTGGCTTATTCTATGACATCAAAACGGTCACACAATCATCCTATGTATCTATAAACCAATGATAGGTGAACCACAAAGATTTGTATTTGAACGTGGACGACAAGGAGATGTCATTTGTTGTTGTTGGATATCGTTCACATGTGTATTGCTCTCGTTGTTGATTGAGCGGTCTTGTTTCTTGAGATCGTCCAAGCAATGAACATCTCTCATGCATTGAAATGTCCTCGACTTTCCATCATAGTATATGGACAATCCCCCCTTTCTGCGTCGAGAAACAAAAAATAAATACATATGTTAAACCAAATCAACCGAGTAGATTATTCAGTATTGTTAATTTTAGGGCTACATAATAAATTAACAAGATAGACGAACAGATAGTTACCTTCCTGGAAGATTCATCCTCATTTCTTCCATGTCAAAAGGGCTTTGATGTTTATTTTCTTGCTCCATTGTATTTATACAGGAGGGATATAAATATAGGGTTAAAAAAAACTATACCAATATGTACATAACATAAGAATCAATAGGTTGTTGAAAGGACTTAATTTTACCAGTACTTTATGATCAAATGGATGGATGATAGTAAAAGTGGTTTTATATGGTGTGAATAAATTGTGTTGGTTAGAACAGATTGTGTTTATTGGTTGGTTTTATTTTGGTTTTGGATGAATGATAAAGTTCATATACACATGTCCATCCTTTTTTCTAGAGTTACTCTTGTTCATCCACATTTTTGTACCTTTACAACTTGTTTTGGCTAAATGTTGTATATCATGTCCCAAGTTTCACAATTATACCATTATCTCTACATATCATTGTCTCTTCTTTTAAGTTGCAATGACATGAAATAGTAATTTTTTTTTTCAAGAAACAATTAAAACATACATTAGCTTCTTTTTTAAAAAAAAAACTTGAGGATGTCAATAATATATACGATTAGATATGATGATAAAGACAATAAGCCAACTAACAACCTACACAACAATCACAAACACAACATTTTGCGCATTTGCACCCAAAAAACATAGAATTGCTTTTATGTTCGATGTTGAACCAAAATAATGGACTTGGTAAAACTTGAAAGCGACAAACTTTAAAGCCTTAAAATGAGACCTTTACCCCATATGATCCAGCTAATGTTTTTCATAATTCTTGAGTCATCCATCCATGTCATTGTCCTTTTGATTAAAAAAAAGGTATGAAATGTTTATATAAAAACTAATATTTCATGTAGCTTTATTTTTTGAAAGAGATTCGTTACTTAAATGTCACTAGCAAACTCTTATCTTTTTTAGACTCTTATATTTTTTAGTTAATTAAAGGTAAAAACTTTCTCTTGACATCCACAATTAGTAAAACATATATAAACAACAAGATGTGAGATCCTTGCAAAACATGTACAGTATTTTTTAAAGAACAAATAAGTCAATCTCAACCATCCATCCACCTTTTATTTAATGGTTGAAATAAAGCCAAAAATAACAAAGAGAGGGCAAAATTGACATTTTAGCTCATTTAATATAAAAACTCACTTTTCACCTTTTTTAAAAAAACAACATACCTTGCAAACGGTAATTTTTCAAGCTACGAAAAATACATTATCGCGACGAGAATTAAATCATCTTTCTATAGATATGCACTTTTATATATTTTCGACGAACTTTTTTGTCAAAATTTCCGTCCAGAAAAATCCCACGGGATTCGTAAAAAAATCCCACAGGATTAGTAAAAAGACGAAAAAAAAAAAATCAAAATTTCCGTCCAGAAAAATCTCACGGGATTAGTAAAAAGACGATTTTTTTTTTTTCAAAATTTCCGCCCAGAAAAATCCAGCGGGATTAGTAAAAAGACGAATTATTTTTTTCAAAATTTTCGTCCTGAAAAATCACACTTGATTCATAAAAAAATCCCACGAGATTCGTAAAAGAATCCATCTTTTCGTAAAAAAATCCCACAGGATTCGTAAAAAAATCCGTCTTTTCAAAAGGTAAAAAGAAATAGAAAAAACATCAATTGAGACCCATCTTCATTTTCCTAGGCATCTTATCTACTTTCATATTCCCATTTTTTTAACTGCAGCCCTAAGAGAATTCAAATGATATGTATACACGATATTATAATGTTACTTCACAATTAAATATATCTGTTATCTTGTTTGTTTCCAAAAGTTATGTCCAAGTACCATATACAGTATGTTTAAGTTGAATTGGTTATACAAATGCGCAACAAAAATGATAGTTTAACCAACACACTTTAAAACGCAAATTGATTTTTGTTAAACGTTAATCCTTTCATCATTCAACTTCTTTCTAACCGGCTAACATGATGTATCATATTCATTTGAACACTAGAAGATTTAATCCAAGTTTAGTAGACCTGGTTCCTTTCTCTTACCTGGCAAGGATCACAAACATCGCCAACAACTTTTTTTGAAGCTCTTTGACGATATGAGTAACTTCAGTACCTTTCTCCCCAAGTACATGATTAGATATGTGTATAAAAATGATAAAAGATACGGGTACTGGTTCGATAATAGCACTTGAAAAATCTGTTCTGTTGGAGTAAAGAATCTCAATTTATTATTTGATTAGAGCACTCCCATCGTTCACCATAATAACGCCGTGAGGCACGGCGTTAACGCCCGATGAAAATGCATTGTGATAACGGCGTTATAGGGGAGGCGTTGCCCCCTTAACGCCCATTATGGGTAGGAAAAAAAAAATTGAAAATGTTACAAAACTAGTCCTTGTAACGTTAAGATTTTTAAAAAATTTACATAAAACCCCTAACGGCTAGTTTAAAAAAAAAAAAAAAATCAAAACATTATTTTACCACTATAAATACCCAACTAAAACTCTATTTTTTCACACTTCCTCTCACACTTTATATACTTCTCTCACACTTTCATTATTCAAAAATCAAATTCGTTGTAACAATGGATCCAAATCGTGGTGATTTTCCTCTGTCCGGTCGGACCACGAAGACCCAGAGACTTCCAATTTATGGCGTCCGCGTCTGAGTATCACCTTCGGTTGGAACAAGGGAAGCGGTGAATCTCAACATCCTACTCGTCCTCGCACCCATATATATCGTGAAGCGTGAGCTTGCGAGAACGTCGCTCAACGATTATTTCGCATAAGGTTGTAAGTATTCAAACCGAATTTTCGTAGAAGATTTCGATGAGCGAAACTATTCTTGCAAATAGTTGAAGGTATTGAATCTTATACTCCGATAATATTCGGATCATTTTAATTACTTTAAGCAAACACCGATGCTTGTGGTCGAATGAGTATAAGTGCTCTAATGAAGTGTACGTCGCCATCATAATTGGCGTCGGCACCTCACCCGATGCATTTGATGAATACTTGCAAATGGGTGCAGTACGTCACAATTATGTCTTGATAATTTTAACAAATGTATTATTGATTTGTTTATGCCGGAGTATTTAAGAAAACCAACATGGGTGACATTCAAAAATTTATCAACTACATGAAGAAAAACATGGTTTTCCGGAATGCTTGGTAGCATTGATCGCATGCACTGGGAATGGAAAAATTGTCCGATGGCTTGGCAAGGGCATTTTGCTAGGGGTGATAAAAATACCCAACAATTATGCTTGAAGTCATTGCTTCTCAAGATTTATGGATCCGGCATGCATTTTTGGGATGGCGGGGCAAATAACGATATTAATATTTTAGATAACTCTCCGTTATTCGACGACCTTCTTCGATAATGCCCCAAGAGCACCTTATATGGTCAACGAACTAGGTATGAACATGGGTATTACTTGGTGATGGAATTTATCCACGGTGGGCAACTTTCGTCAAATCCTTCACGGCAACAAGCGATGAAAACATACGTGCTTTAAAAGGAGACAAAAAGTGCCGAAAGGATATTGAGCGTGCTTTTGGTGTTCTTCAAGGTCGTTGGGGTATACTACAACAACCGCGTCAATATGAAATTGCTACGATACGTAGAATCATGTATTATTGCATTATTATGCATAACATGATTGTAAAAGATCAAAATTTGAATTACGTGACTATAACGAGCGTGGGTGGATCCGTCAAGAAATTTGAGGCAACGAAGATGGGTCGAAAGATGTGATACTCACGGTCGTAAGGCAAAGAAATACACGACCGACAAACGCATACCCAACTCCAACGGGACCTTATGGAGCATTTTGGCGAGAATAATCTTGAGCGACATGGACAACAACAACGAGCGACGACGATGAATAAGTATTTTCTATGTATTTTTTTTAACTGCAGTTTTGTTTTTTTTTTTTTTTTTTTGTTTTTTTTAATTTCGTTGTATTTTTTTCCCTCTTTTTAATCTCGTATTGTAATATGTTTTTAGGTTTAATGAAATGTTTGTTTTAGTTTAATAAATGAAATGTTTGTTTTAGTTTAGGGGTTGAAATTGAAAATATGAAATATTATTGGTGTTATGGTGTTATTGGGATGTTATGGATGGAAGTGTTTTTGGGATGTTAATGTTAAATGTTAAAGGCGATGTGGCGGCGACGGGCGGTGTTATTGGTGTTATGGTGTTATGGATGGGAGTGCTCTTAGACCGGGTGTTATACCTTCCTTCACCCAACCACCACCACCATCATAAACTGCCACCATCATCTGCCATGTCATCACTCATCACGTCTAGTGCAGATCCAATTCCCCGGAAAAATTAAGAAAGATAAACTATTGAGATTTGTGAGGGTTTGAGTGTTTGTTGAGATTTTATAATTGAGAGAGAGAGTGTGTGTATGTGTGTGTCTAGTGTGAGTGTGTGAGTGTGTTAGGTGGGGTTGTATATTTACAAAAATGACCCTCCGTTTTTTTAATAAGGTTTAATCTACTCCGTCAGATCAAAAATAGATGAATGGTTGAGATTAGGGCTGTAAACGAACTGAACGTTCAGTGAACATTTCATGAACGGTTCGGTAAAAAGCTCGTTTATGTTCGTTTATTTATTAAATGAACGAACATGAACAAGCTTTTTACGATCGTTTAGTTAAATGAACGAACATGAACAACAATCACGTCCGCGTATTTATGTTCGTGAATGTCCGATTATGCGTTCGTTAACGTTCGTTTATGTTCATTTATTTATTTATGTTCGTATATCAAATCTTTTAGTTGTATAATTTTAATTAGTTTGTTTAAACAAAACGACACTTATAGAACAATATTAGATGCATAATTTAATAAAGTTTATGATTGTTTATCTATGTTTATTTATGTTCGATCGTTTATGTTCGTTTAGCGTTCGTTTAGTGTCTTAATGAACGAACATAAACAAACATGAACAACTCATTTTCTTAATAAACGAACATGAACAAGAAATTTCGTCCGTTTAAGCGTTCATGTTCGTTTATTTGTCCGGTTATAATTAAATGAACGAACATGAACAAAGCTCCGTTCGTGTTCGTCCGGTTCGTTTACAGCCGTAGTTGAGATGGAGTTTTTTGTTCTTTAGATATTTATTGTTCTGCATTGAACTTTCCTTTAAACAACAATCATATGAATTTCAAAACCTAAGATCACCAACACACCGTAATTTATTTGTCAAATTCACTGCTCACATGAAAACTGTGATGAATATCAGAGTTTTGTCAGAGATGATGTAGAAACGAAACCTAACTGTCATTTTAAAAGAATCAATGGTCTCACCATTTTTTTCCTGTAAGCTCGCTTTAGGCTCCCGAATATTTAAGGCATTTGATTTTCTAGCGCCTATATGAATATATAGTTGGTCACATGTTTTTTTGGCATCATCTTGAGATTTCGATATATAAAAGACCCCTGTTACTAAAATTATTAAGGATGTTTGCTTAATTTTCTGTTTACTTTTTCTAAATTCATACCACGTCCTTATTTCAGTTTAAGAAATATGACCATGTCCATCTTTTTATTATTACAAAGTGATTAAGCTCATTTAAAGCTACAAATTCTAATGAGTTTTAGCTGATAGTGTAAACAAGTTACACGTTCAAGAATCACTCATAAATAGTATCTTAATGAACGAACAAAAATAACCTATTTTTCAAAGAACAAACATGAACACCAATGTCCATTTGTTTAAGTGTTCATATTAGTTCGTTTGTCCGGTTAAACCAAAACTAACGAACCCGAACAAGCCTCCTTCGTGTTGGTTCGATTATTTAGCCTTATTTATAGATTATCATAAATCGAAGTTTGGTTTTTTCTCTATCTTATATTAATTTTCTCAATCTTCAATAAACTCTTAGATTCTTAGCGTGTTTTTGGTTTGACAATTAGATGATTTTTTAGTCAAATGATTCGAAAAGCTAATATTAAGTAGATAAAAAAAAATGAATAATTTGGAAAAGCCTTATATTTGAATTTCGCTTTAGGCTTCCATAAGGCTTGAGTCGCACCTGTAAGCTATATAGCTCTCATCAAATGAGTTTTCTTTCTGAATCTGTATTTCTTTAGAAAATGTTTAACAAGTTATGCGGATTTTGGTAGCATTCATGATTTCATATACATAAGTGCATAACTATAAGATTGTAATCGTTATTCTTTTGGTAGCATGCATAATTTACTTTACTAATACTCCTCCTAGTCGCAACTTAGTTGAATGATAAATGAACATCAAGCAGTTTACAGGTTAACATTTACTATTTGATCCTTCACTTTCTAAACAACTAAAACAAGTAAACAAGATACATACATTGTTAGTTATAAAATGATTCCATAAGATACATACATTGTAACTTTCTAAACAGTTTATAGGTTGATAAATTTTTTATTTATGTGTTCAATTTCAATCCCGGATGTCCCTACTACTATGTATGGCGTTTATCACACCCAAAAGATGGCGCAACGAAATGGCATTTACGGGATATGACTTCATAACCAAGAACACAAGGTGTCAAAATAGAGAAATACTAAATGCATTCATCACAACACAAGTCAAAGTTACAATGATCCCATAATACGGTGAATACAAGTCTTACTACATAAGTTCACAATAATCAAGTATTAAGGGGGTAATTCCAATGCATAACTCCTCGGGAACATAGCCCGGTAGAGTTTCGTCTTATGTCTGTTAAGACAGGCCAATACTCAACCTTCTATGCAACTTCATTCTTAACACCTGAAAATGGATACTCGAAAACGTCAACATAAAGTTGGTGAGTTCTTAGGTTTAAGAGTTAAACCACGAATCTGTGCATAGTAGCGTAGGACAATAGTGAGAAAGATACACGAATATGAAACATAGTGCTAGCGAAAATTGAACCTACCAATAATGTTACAAGCATGTTACCAATAGTGGGGAGCTACCCCAGATAGTACTATCAAATTTGTTTCAGCTCCAAACGGAGTTAAACAGTTGTGCATACAAGAAACACAATTTATCATCACAAAGGGGTCACATATCGCAATCAAACACACATATTGTCCAAAATCATGTAAATAGTTTAGCACAACATAGAAACAGTTAAAACATCATTTGAGTACCATTTTCTCCTAAGGAAAATATTATGAAAAATGGGCTACGAGAACTCACCTCAGCAAATCAGCAATCTAAAGCAGTAGTCAAGTAAAATTAGTGGAGGGCACCGATACCCGACCTAGATTAGTATAGCAGGTTTAGTTTACAGACTTATGTTTAAGACTCGATGAAGTTTAAATAAGTTTAAAAGTTTTTAAGGTGATGTGTTATTGTGGCTTGCGTGGCAGCGTTTAAGTTTAAATAGTGTTCTAAGTGTTTGTAAGTATTGGCTCTTGGAAATGTATAAGTATATAAGTTTATAATAACAAAAGTATCAAAGACGAGTAGTCTCCGGTTCGTGAGAAACGAAAGGCGATGTCTGAAAAATAATCACAAATAATTATTAGGTGTTTTCGAATATGATGGCATGTGAATATATATATATATATATATATATATATATATATATATATATATATATATATATATATATATATATATACTAGTGTCAAAACCGTCCGATGGACGGTATGACTGTGGTTTTTATTTTAGGTTTTAGTTGAACAAATATATACTAAAAAGTAATTAAAAGTTAAATGAAACGGTTAAGATCTATAATTGATGTTACCATAATCCATAAACGGCTAAAAGCAAGTAAGTATTTTGATTTTTGGTTTTTATTTTTAGGATTTAGTTGAACAAATATATACTAAAAAGTAATTAAAAGTTAAATGAAATTGTTAAGAACTATAATTGATGTTACCATAATCCATAAAACGGCTAAAAGCAGGTAAATATTTAGAAATTTGACACCCCTAAAATAAGATAATTGAATTCAAAGAATCGATCAATAATAGGAGGCAACTGTTCAACATTTGTACCAGAGACATAAATCTCCTCCAAGCTGTCAATGTTACTCAGATACGTAGGAAGTTCTTGAAGATTTGAACAACCATGGAGATCAAGAACTTCAAGATGCAAATGTTGTCGGGATGACCATTATATCGTAATTAGAGGCGAAACACCTCTAGTGATTCCATGTCGCCTAGTCTTTGGAGGTAAGTATGTGAGATTCTTGCGGTCATTGACATTCAAAGTTTTCAAATGTTTGCACCTTGTAATCACTGTTGGAAGAGATCTTATGCCGTGTTTGATACTATAAGATTCTCCATAAATACTAATTGGTCGATATTCTCGGAAAACCTTCAAGGCGTGAGACTCTTCAAGTAATTCATGCGATGTCTTTATACTATTACAAGACATATATGCTAGTGCTCAAAGTATCTACAATTGTCTAGATGTGAGCAATTTTTAGTATAATTCTGCCATGAAAGGACTTCAGTTATAATGCTATGTAATTAGTTAGAAACACAAACATGAATGTATAATTAATTATTAAGCTTATAGATATTAAGCTATATTTGGTTGAATATATAAAAATTACAGTATTTTTCAATAAATACAACTTAAAATAGTATAAAAAGATGTCATAACATGATTGTAAAGCATACACGCTCACGGGTAGACATTTTTAAGTTCATTGACTATCCTAAAAGAGCAAAGCTTCTATAATTTATATGTACAATAGCATAATCAAAATTACTAATTTCATTCTAAGTATTTTATTACTTGTTGGACGCTTGGAAAATAGAATGCGAGAAATTACATACTTCAATGTGATCATCTACTCCCATTGTTTTGCAAGCGATAATGGCCCCCAACATCTATTGTTCGAACAGTGAATGCCAATGATACACGAGTTTCTTTAGTTGCACTCTTTTCTTCTGCTGAACTACTTGTGCAATATAACTGCAAATGCAAAATTGGTATAGTTGTATTAGAAGCCCATAAGAAAAATATAACTTACAACATCATGTGGTTTAAGAACATATAGCCTTATTAACACTCTACTAACACTATTATCTTATAAAACCTAAAACAAGAATAAATAAGTAGATTTCATAGTAGAAAAAAATGGGAACAATTTTTTTTTAAAAAGACCAAAGTGGGCAAACTTGACCCAGACTAAAAACCAAGATTGATGAAATTTATAAATCGATACCGGACAGATGGGCGGTTAGGGTCGGATTTTTTTTGGCTTCTCGGTTTGGTTCTTCAGTTTTGAGCCTGTAGGACCAAATAGGATGTTGGACCGTGGGGCAGTTGGGTCTGTCTGAGTTTTTCCCGGGTTCGTGGTCCAGTTCGGTTTTCTATTGTACATGTAGTGCCCTAATTAAATCTAGTAAACTGTGTGTGTTCCCACAATTAATAGGTTATGTAGCAACTCACTAAGCCAATGATTTGTAAAGACCCGGGATAAGGTCTACGTTAAGCATGCAATCAAGACCCGTGAGTTTCATTATAACATTGCGAAGACACGATATCTACTTATCAAGGAGCCAACACTATATATTATCTCAAAACTAAATCTTAATTGTTTCAAAAGATACATAAATTACAAAGACAATGCTAATTACCAACACACTCAGTTATCATATTCTAAAGAAAAATCGACCAACTGCCTCAGCATATTAACCACCAATGTGTAGCTGCCCTTGTGGATGTACTTATATTAACTACAGAATGAAGGTCTGTCAAGTGAAAAAGAGAGACTTATGTGGTTCTAGTAGTGGGTGAACCAAAACGTTAAATAGTGCCATTAAGTGGCGTGCAAAAGACGATGGTCAAGATACCGATCTGGATAATACCTTGAATAGGCATCCTATCAGTTACTCAGTCCTGTTATTGGATTTACAAACATTAAGCTACATGTTAATTACTATGTGTTTTTATTAGTATTTCAATTCAGATTAATAGCAAGTGCTTATGATCCTAAAGTGAGATCATACTACACCAGAATATATTGCACTTAACAGGTGAAATAAACATGGAGTGCACAACCATACAAGAATAGAAAACAAAACTATCAAGCAAGTTCTATTCCAAATGACACGTAAGAAGCTCCAATCTCTAACCTTCTTGTTTAGTTTTGCCTTGAAATTTGACAGCCGTGTCCTGCAACCAATACTGTAATGCATCACCTGTCAAATGAAATTCAACACACAAAAAGATTACACGTTTGAGATACCAACTTCACAAACAACATGTATGTTTAAGTTTTGTTCTTTTGCTGATTGTTCTACTCAAGAACATATACTCAAGTCTTAAAGTATAAATGTATATTACAGTGACAAATTACATGAAATCCTTAAAGGGTCTATGGACAGCAGCAGTCTTTTGGGAAAAAAGCCATTTCCGAGAAATTTAAAACCACAATGTGTCAAAAAAAATGAGCAATAACTAAATAAACATATAGCTAATCGTACTTTTATGGACTTTTATTCATTTTAACCCGCTTATATATATTAATTTTTATATCACATGATTTTATTCTCGTTAACGGTTGACTTACAACCATTAGCCCGTTGAAGCTTTCAAACGACTTCAAATTAAGGTAATCCTTGGCTATAGTTAATACCACATTGAGCTTTAACCATTTTCAAAGGTGCTATGTACTAACAAAACATTTCATGTCAGCATTAAAATTGAAAAGTTCCAAAGGTTTTGTAGGTAAAATAGAAAGTTATCCCCTTACATAAAAATTGGACTAAACAGGTTAGCTTGTTATTATATATACATACTAAAGACTTCATCATCATCCCTTTATTAGCAAAATTAGCATAATCTCTTGGTTTACAAATGACATAACATGATTAAAGATTAGGCGATGAGGAATTTGTATTTGCTCATTCAAAATATTATTCAGGTCTTATGAGTACCTCAAGTATGGGCTCTAGTGTTGTTGGCACTTCAATAACAGGGTCCCGATTTCGAACTTCACACCATTGCTCCAGATAGTTATCAGCTAGACGTTGAGTGAAGACCGGAGGTAAATGTGAATTCTAGGTTTTATCTACTTGTGTAGCATTATCAACATTTGAAGAGTCTGTAGATGTAGGTTCTTCCTGTGACTCGCGTTTAGATTTTGAATTCTTTGCTCCTTCAGCCTTCTCATATACAGCTATAAGTATCATACGTGCCAAAAAAAACTTGCAAATAATCTCTAGAATTGACTGGTCGGCTCTTCCTACCTACCATAACTGAACTCATAATCTCAAACATGCTCTTCGTGCTTCCTTCCAAATCGAGTTACATATTCAGAAATAGGTTCCTCCTCCCTACAACCGTATCCAGATGCATATTCTGGTTGTATCCTTATGTTCCCAGTAATATCCAGATATAGAATGTATCAGGCATCTCAACACTTTTTCAAGCTCTTACTTGACAACATCCATGGCATGTCGTTGTTCCCGATCTTCGTTCAAGCATCTATATGTGATTTCTGAAAATCTGGTCATAAAGTATGACCCCCATGTGTTCATTTAAATTAGGTTCAATGATCCTGGTCAAGTTTCCCTTTTCATTGTATTTTTTTAACTGATTTGTTTGATAGAGAGAAGCCATCATCATCGCATTTTAGAATGCATAACCTTCCATGCAACACTTCGAAAAGTACAATGCCAAAAGAGGCGTCAGATTTTTTCGTCAAAAATCCTGTAGTAACGTATTCTGGTTCACAATAACCCTTTAATCCTTGTCTAAACTGCTCGTTTAACCTCTTCACAGCAATATACGGCTCCATATGGATATTTCCTCCCTATCAGTATATACGTTGCGTTTTAAACATATTTTAATAATATTATTAGCATGTGAAACCCAATTTCGTAATATTTAGATTTCACTACAATAGAATTTTGAGAAATGAAAAACATTAAAACCAATTGGATTCAGTTTTGATTCCTAACCGACCAAACCGAGAACATATATTTGTACAGAATTGGCCTTAAGCTCTAAAACTGAGAACTTCATCGTGGTACAGCCCAGGTATAGCTCTATGGTTTTAGCATCCCAGACTAATTTTTGTACACCCCTACACATAGAAAATGGATATCGTAATTATTTTAGTAACATTTTTAATTTCAAGCAGAAGGCTTTGAAACCTTCACTTTTTGCAACATCTAAGTTCACACACAAAACAGTTAGATTGAGTAACAAAGATGATGTTGTTGCAACCAACACCAGACATGATAATGTTAAAGCTTAGAAAATAAAGTATACAAAATTAACTTAGAAATTACCTGTTAATTCTTTTATAAATTTAAATTCAAGATAGGACTAAATGTGTTGATTATGGGTTGTTTTTTTGTAACTTCTTCCATTGCTTTGTGTTGATCAAATGATCAATATTAGTATCTTGTTCTATGAAAATGATCATCTAGTATATCGTTATGTGAAAATGATCATTCTGTATGACTTGACCATGCACACAAATGTAATGATCAGAGCAAAAGTTATGATGGTCTTGATATTAAGAAAACCATGTCATTGGCAGAGTTTTTGAGAATTGTTAGCCAAACATGTATTATATACATTTTGTGAGTAAATTAAATAACAGACAAAATGTTGACATTTCTTTTAGTTACTTTCCTAAATACCACAAAGCTCTAAAAAGGATGTTTTATAAGTGGAAAACCAAACTTAAGGCAAGTATTAAATAAAATGATACATACTTTTGGATAAAATGAGATTTTTTATAAATGGATAGCCATATTTGAAATAAAGATAACATTTTTATAATTTTACCCATTTGACCCATTGGAGATAAAAACATATCTCAAAGTTGACCCATTCATAGCTAATGGGTAGAAATTGTCACCTGTGTTTAGCTTTGATGGTCATTTATGAAAATTGTTGTCACTTATATTTAACAATAGGATATTAAATGAGTAAAGTGACTCATCAATATATAGATCATCATGTTAGAAACATGGTGGCGACGGCGAAGCAAGTCCATATTTCCATTATATAGTGTTTAGAACTCCACCATTCAACCAGTGGCACCAAATATGTCTTAAACTTCGTTATGTTATGTGCAAAGGTCTTGAAAAGACATGAGCGTACACAAATGAGTAACATTTTAGATGCATATTATGACACTTATATTCTCTAATTTGAGATCATTGTGGTGTTGCCATGACAACAAAAGTATTTGAAAAGCACGTTTAAGCATGCTTGGGAATAGTAACTTTGAAAGCAGAATAGTAACTGCAACCTAAATAGCTTAGGCGTATGCTATGGCAGTGGTGGTTAAAAATAATAATGGTCAAGGAGGTGGGAGTTGTTGGTGTCACCATAGATTTTGCAACTTATATGAATACAAAATAAATAGGATGAGAAATACCTCATATGCAAAGCATGATACGGGCCTCCATTTTGCCGCATTCTTGCGACCAAGGTATTTCCTATTGCCTCAATGGGTGCTAGTTACTTTATTGCTCTATAATTGACACGATACCTTAGCTTCTAAATAGAGTTTGAGATACCATTGTTGGCGCTCGAATCGGTATGAGTTAAATAAACAACCTTGTGATGTTTGAGCGGCACCATCTCCATCTTATAATAACTAACCTTGTAATAAAGAGTAAGCGCCACTTTTAAAGTAAACATAACTCTATAGAAAACCGTGTTTAAAATAAAGTCTATATTTGTCAAACCTTTGATCTTGAAATCGAGTCTTGGCAAAGGTTCAAGTCCAAAGATATTTATGTGGCAATGTTTCAACTATGTGGACATCCTCTTCAAGGTTTCAATAAAGTATTGCCACTCAAACGGATCTTTGAAGCTCTTTGGAATATAAAGGAAAACAAACCCATGTTAACACCAGAGTGGAATATCGATATATTATAAAAATTGTTGTGGAAGGTAAAAGATTTTTCTGCATAAGCATACATACCTCTCATCAGCCCAGTAGGAAGTGTGATCAACGACAGTAAAATCGATATATAAATATAGCTAAATAAAAACAAAAAAATTCAATTACACCATAGTTTACCTTGATATTTTCATCCACCATTTCTAATGCTTTAATGGGATCCTTTACATAGTAGCCTTCTTTCAATTTCACCTCTTTTAAATCCACCTCAAAGTATCTTGCAAACTTCTCCCAACAATCCTATGAAACACGGGCGCATGAAATGAACTGATTATTTGAGTAAACTATTTGTAAGAAAAATGAGCAAATATATCATGATCGAAACATGCACGCTAGATCCAGTTACAATGTTGGGCTTATCATAAGTTTTCCCATGTGATTTTCTCTTGGCTTACCACTTCCTTTTGAATGTGAGACCTGCAAGATGAGGTGCCAAATTGTTAGTAACTGGTCAAGACAATGTTCGCCCTGTTTTACCAATTCCGTTTTTAACCGGCCTTTAATTTTAACACGTTTGACCCTTTAAAAATAAACCTGCATTGACATAGTAATAATTACATCGATCAGAAACATCACCCTTACGTGCAAGCATTATCGCCTCTGATGATCCCACAGTTCCCACACCAACTGCAGTATCGTCTTCTCCGATAGGAGCATGGAACATATGTGTAATCATGTTTACGCAACAATTCTGAAATGTTAAACAACATAAGCTAAGTACAGACCAACAAATCATTACTTAACATGGGTAAGAGCGCAAACTTCATCAATAATGCCACGAACTTATGTAAGGGAAGTGCATACATGTAACACCCATATGAACTTCTAAATTCCGTGGAAGATACATGCTGATTCGCCAAGATCCAACTACCTGAACCCACAACCTTTCCTATTTCTCTTTATTGATATATAAATTCACAAACATATACATAAGGCAGTAACCTCTTTCAGAACATTGAAGATCAAAACAATCAGATTCCTTGTATGCTCAAAACTTTAAAAGCTTGACAAAGTAAATATTTACATATTAAATCAGAAGATCAAGTTTTCAACCCATTTTATTACCTATGATTGGGTCGACTTGGGTTGTGTTTTTATCTCAAACTGGCCAAAACAGATTAGATAAAAGGACAATAGGTTGGAAGTTGCCCAAAGTTTTCTTTTAATGCATACAATTTATAATGCATTTGTAATTCAAAAAATTTAGATTAATTATCGTATAAATATTGTTTTTGCAACTATAGTTAGCACATTAATTGTTTATAGTAATATTAAGAAAATGGTGAAAAAGTATGTATGTGTCCACCCATCCTAAAACGACCCCTATCAACCCGTGTATTTTTCACCAATCACATATCTCTCTCTACCTGCTTATTTTGACACTTCTATAAACCATTAAAAGATGAGAATATCAGTCATTGGGATTACCATATTTTGCCAGCCATGAAATATTCCAGTAGTGTCACGTTTCTTCAACTCATTCCTTATTCATGCCAAAGGCCCATCCACATGCATTCAGATCAAGATTGTCTGAGATCTTTGGGTTAGAAAAGTTCAAGTACTTACCAAACCATCTCTACAACACCATTCACCATCCCTTGCAGATCAACATTCCATAGAGGTCTCAGATCCTTTTAAGCGACAATATCATCATCCAGAAACAATATCTTATTCAGGTTTGGATACACTTCCTGAAGGTAAAACCTTAGATGATTTAGCATCGATAAGTACTTTTGATTCCTATATCAGTTATGTTGGCTTAATAAATTGGCGACTTGAAAAAACAAAGACTCGTCATCCGATTCCTTAAATCACGAATCTCAGGGGCTATCTCCAATATGTGCGCTTCGTCCTTCTCTTCTTCAAGTGACCTACTGCCAAATTCATGATTCATAATTCAAAAGATGCATGAGAATGATTATGTTGGTCAAAGAACGAAGCATCCCTCAATGATGTACAAACATGGATATATGTAAAAACCACAAATACACATCCCTGCATTCATATTGTAGTACCTGCAACGATAGTGTTCACTATGATTCCATGTTTTCTTCCAACTTCGAATGCCAACACCTACGTGTGTTACTTAAAATGATTAATACCTAACAAAGTGTCACTCTCCAAATAAGCCTTGGCTGAACTCACAGCAAATATACCATTTTACTGTTGGTAAAGTTTAAATGATTACCACAAATATAGGTTCAAATGTAAAATAAAAAAAGAATTACCAAGTTATAAACCTGTGAGCAACAAAGGTTGTCAGAGAAACTGAAGCACAAGCTGTAACATAATATCAGGCTCATCCTGTAACGTAATATCAAGCTCATCCCTGGTGCTTGAAAGTTAAATTTCACATTTAGTAGGTCCTTTAGGCCTATTACTTATGAATGGGTGAAGTTGCATTTTATCTATAACCGTCAATCAGGTAAAATAAAAGGATATAGCAGAAACCAAAAGACAATTAGCGTAGCGATACATTCAAGGTTCTCTTCAACCAATGGTTTATATGGGACAAGTTGCAGCGTAAACATATGGTGTGTGAGTTTTCCATATTCTATTTACCATAGAAGCTGCATGTCCTTACCAAACCAGTGTCTCCATGTATCAACTTGAAACCTTAAACTGGGCTAGCAGCTTCAAGGGTTTCTACATGGTGCAAACTGTCATCAACTGTGGGCTTCCTGTTCATTAGGCAACCTCTATTGGGCTAAAAAAGTTGTAGAAACTTTCACATTCCTCGGTCTTTATTAAATGTGTACCATTTTAAGCTAAGTAGAGTTACAGTAGGTCACAGTAACATCGAACATTGTTCTACTATATTATTATGCTATGCAATGCCTGCATAAACAAAAGACATACTTCTGTAACTTTGAACGTAGAGAATCAGGCCATAGCCCGCCACGATATCCTGGTTCTTTTAGGCCTGTCAAGCCTGAAAGTTGTATTCCCGACTTTTAAAAAAGATAACTTCAAATTGGTAATAAAAGCTAACCTCAATAAGAGTTTTATTGAGGCTCTCTGGAAGCATATCTCCCTTCGGCATGTTCGAGTTGGCTACGACAACAACATTGTTATTCTAAGATAGATTGTATGAAACAATGACGACTGGTCATGTAACAGGAATAATACACATACCAACATCAAAAGGAATTCTACAAACTACCTGACCGGTAAGGGTTCCTCTATTTATAACATTCCCAGTTAGTTAACAAATTAGTTTTGTCGAAGATGATTATACGTGGACAGATGAAAGTAGAAGAAAAACATTGCTAAGAATTAATTGAAACTAACCTGTTTTTTATTTATTCGTTCTCTTTCTGCAGATGCATGGTGTTTTCACGAAACCCTTCCTAAAATCGTGTACCATTGATTTGATGATTGTTTGATCTTCTGATTGATTCGCAACCCCTGCTAACAAAAATATCATTAAACGATTCCAAACATAAAAAATACATAGGGTGCCTGCGACAAAAATAAAGTGCCAATTAAGCTCAAATACAGTTTATGCACAATAACACATTCAAAAAATATTCAAACCCTAAAATCGTGATATATGGATATTTCTTTTTTACAAATAGATAATAATAATTCGTTACACTTTCCTAGATTATCTCATGGTCAACAATTAGTTGCATAGGTTTATAAATTTGAAATTGAAAGATATATTCCAAAAAATGTTATAGTTCAGTGGTTAAGATATATGCTAATATTTAAAACATCCCAAGTTCAAACCCAAGCATCATCATTTTTTAAATTTTCAAAATACAAATTTAGCTAATAAATTAGTTGATTAGGTGGACAAAATTTGATGACATGGAAATATGACGTGGCTTTAAGGGATGCCAAGTGGCATTATATGTGGCATGCCTCCTCTTATATATAATGTATAGATATATATATAAAAAATAAGTATTAATAATATAGGGTGTATTTTATGCACATCGTATCCAATTGAGCTAAATTGAAATTACGGTACTATGGTTTGGCAAAAATGTAAAAAATATATGAGTAAACTACACCGTT
Source organism: Chrysanthemum lavandulifolium (assembly GCA_022545495.1). Classification (NCBI taxonomy): domain Eukaryota; kingdom Viridiplantae; phylum Streptophyta; class Magnoliopsida; order Asterales; family Asteraceae; genus Chrysanthemum; species Chrysanthemum lavandulifolium. The sequence goes on along the minus strand of CM040238.1, from coordinate 81,928,161 downwards.
TGTCTTTGTGGTTTGCGTTGACCGACAAGTTTCATCCTTTGACCGAAAAAAATGCACCGTTCGTCCTTAAATGCGAAACGTTATTCAGCGTTGGTCGCTTCTAACTGGTAGAATTAACATCAGTTAAATCTCCCCATGTGACATCCACATGAGGGTGTTTTAGTCTTTTTCTCGTCCTTTCTAATATAACCCTTTATTTTCTCCCTTTGATTTATTTTTTTCATTATTGTATTATTTTTTCATTTTGTGTCTCTCTCCTCCATCCCACAATTTACCCAATTCCTTCTTCCCCAATTTTTTTCACTAAATCTTGAAACCATCTAGTCATCTGCAAACACAAGCACAAAGTTGAGATCTTTCATCACGATTCTCTTTATATTTTATTCACATAGATAAAAAATCTATTTCCAAATCAAACCCAAATAAAAAATTGATATTTCCACAAAAACATTATCTTTATATTTCTCCTTCAAGCACACATGGCAGCAGTGACCGACGGTAAGGGTAGGTGACGAAGACTAACGATTGTGGGTGCGTCGACCAGTGGTGGTAGTTGGACGGTGTTTGGATGTGTACGGTGGTGGTTGCCTTGTTAAATGGGTGGTGGAATATCATATGGGTTTTGATAATCACACAAAAATGAAGAGCTGGTGGTCAACACACCACAACGCCGCCGGCCGCCACCATGCCACCTTCACATTTGTTACCAGCCAGGCAGACCGGCACATCAAGACATGGAGTACCACCAAATTTACTTTTTATGGGATTTTCTTTATGTATTATTTCTGAATTTATAAACATGATGTTTGTATAGAGGATTTTGATTATAGAGTTTCTGATTATAGAGAATGTTTATTGATTTATTCTTTTAATTGATAGTGGACTTTTGTTATGAAAAAATCTTTTTTTGAGTTGAAATATTGCTCTATAGATGTTAGAGTTGAAATTTGTGTTTGTTCGTTTAATAGTGTTAAAAAGATTAAAGGGGTGGGTGATGGGTTGTGTTGCAGCAACTCGAGAACTGAGCGTTAGTTCCTAATTCTTTCAAATTCAATCGCTCACTTGACTCGTCATTTTTCCAATCAAATTACGAAACCCAAATGGATATGTCATCTCAGCAATTAAACGAATTCATCTATCAATTAAATCGAATAAAAACCCTCATAACTGTTTCTAGTTATAACGAAGGTCAACAACAGTCAACTGTAGTCTATAAAAGAGCGGGAAAGTTAGTTATTAGTCTTTAAATACTTTCATTTCAAGACTCAAAACAAATCCCCTGTAACCGATCACATCAAAGCAGGTATCTTTATCACAAAAGCATATTTTTGGTTGTTTCTTGTTGATTAATTTGCGATTACGTATCTTACTACGTACTGCTTTACAATGTTATGGTCTTTACTGAACTACATTATTCTGTTGGAAGATTGGTAGGAGAAAAAGTATGAGTTGGAGTAGGATTTTTGTCTTAGCCGCGCTCTACTATGGGTTTCAAAGCTTTCGGCGCATAGTCCCGCGTAGGAAAACAAGTTATAAGGGAAAAAAAGATGATTACTCCGGAAAAGTTAAGGTGAAAAAGATATTGGCTCAAGGAGGAGGTGATTTGCCTAAAATTGTCGCTGAAGCCGCAGTAAAGTGGTTCTTTATAGAAGAAAAAGCAACATCCAAACCTCCCGCCACCAGGTTAGTAAAAATGAGACTATCGGGTAGTAAACGATAAATGGTAAACGGTATGTGAGTCTAACAATCTATTTTATGGGAAAACAAGTTCTAACAACTGATTTGATTTAGTAGACAAATAAGTTATTTCTTTTGTAGTAACAAGCTTTTCGCTACAAAGAAATAACTTATTTGTCTACTAAATCAAATCAGTTGTTAGATTAATCCAGTTTCCAACAATCTATTTTATGATGCAGTGAACTATTAAGAAGCACAAATCAAATTATAACAAAAGCTATTGGTTTCTTTTGGCACCTAGTTTACAGCTTCTTGGAAGTATATTAGTTGATGAACTAGTAGTTGTTTTTGCATCTTTAGCACCGATAAGTGATTTCAATGTCTAAAGTTATCGACTAAACACCCTTTATAAGCTGCTTATCCCCAAGCAATCCTAAAAACAATTCAGTCTTTATATTTTCTGGAGTCTAACAAATATAAACACATTTATTCTCTTCTTTTTTTCAGTTTTGCCAGGTCCAAGAACCTTCTAGTATCTACACTTTGTGTGTGTGCAGGCTTATTCGCGCTGCTTTGGCGAAGGAGGATCAGGTTAGTTAAGTAATTAAGTTTTATGTATTATCACCTAGAAAGGCATCATCTTGTTTGTTTATTTTATATAAAGATAGAATATAGATTTGGTGAAATCTTACTTAAAGTGTGAGTATCTTGTTGCAGGAGAAACCAACAGGTCAACAGGGATAACCCTCATCTAATAGCCCAAGCAACTTCACAACAATTCAGTACGGGTTTAGTTTTTACAATTTTTTGTGCTTTAATGGGTTTTTTTTTTTTTTTGCATAAAAACAATATTATGACAATAGTTATCTGTCAATAGTGTATACTTTTGTACTATACAAATTTTTATCTATGCTAAATAATTTTTTGTACTTTCTGATATTTAAATAGATATTTCACCCGAGGACAAGCTAAAAGCGTATCTCAGTTCTGGAGCCGGGCTGGTATGTTACTGGTTTTTTATTTTTTTGAAACATGTATATTCGATATACATATTAAGATTATTAATGAGTTAATTTAGAGAGTTTTTTGCCACAAAAGTCCACTTGGGTGACTTTTGAACCATTTTGACTTGGGTGAATTGGACTTATTTTAATTGTATGAGAACCATGTAACACCTCTATTGAAAACAACTCGTCATATATCCATTTTCTTAAGGATGTATTTCATTCAAAGATTTCTCTTTTTTGGTAATTGGTAAGCAAATCAAATTTTCTCAGATATGTCATTAATTTTTCATAATTTTGCTATTTAATACGTAGTATTTGATTTTTGTTCAACGGTAATTCAAGTTTTTGTTAAAATGATTTTGGGAGGTTTCATGCACTAAAAACATACTTCGTGCGACTTTTGACCCATTTGATTACTTTCCTTCTAGCAACGTTAGCGCGCGCGCACACACATATCTTCATCATTATTATTAGAGTTTGACCTATTAGTATTGTGTTTCTCCTGCAGATAGTGACTTTGGAAACACTGTTGATTGTTCTGGAGCTTCATCACCATTATGACACCCTTTATCGGGGGGAGGTATGAAATTTTTATCATTACAGAATAGCTGCTTGTAATATAATATATTTAAGAACTTTTCAAACTTAGAAATTTCTATTTTGCAGTTTTATACTATGGAGTCGGTTCTACAGGCGTCAGAACAAGAGCTGATGCATCATGAGATTCCACAGGTAAATTCTCATTAATAGTATGAAGGAGGATTTCTACATATCCTTAAATTATGTCAATTTTTTAGAAGAGAGTAGTAGGTCGTTGGATTGGAATTATTGTTCATATGGTATTAATGATAGCACACTGATTTAAATAAAGATAGGTTATGAGTTTTATATTAATTGGCTTGTTATGCATATGTATATATGTCTTAAGAATGAGTCTAATGATAATCAACTTTTAAAGAAGAGAGGAGCAGTGGGCGTTGGATTGGAATTTATGTTTATTAGGTATTAATGATAACACACTCGTGACATGAATTTAGTTAGGTTATAAGATTTGGTTTTTTTGTTTTGTTTGCTATCATTGTATATCTAGTTTTGGTTTTGATAGAATGCCTCATAAATAGGATCTAGCTGATAGGCGTCACTGCAAGTAAGCAAGGTCTTCGTGTGGATTTTGCTCTATGTGTGCCATTATCGCAAAGTAGGCCCTAGGAATAACGCTTATTATTTTAGTCAAACAGCAGGCACATGTATGTCTTCTATTATTTATTATCCGTGCATTGGTTTTGTCTGCTACACCGTTACATATCGTGTACTTCTATTTTTTTGGATGTCCAAGTTTTTTCACTGCTGTCTTTGATGTTTGTTGGTCACATTTGAGGAATGGGATTGCTTGTGAAACAAATGATACTTTTGAGGGCACAAAATCACAGTATATCATTGTCTGAAGGTGTGACCACATTGTATCTGTATTTGTGTAGGTTGATGTGATTCAGATTAAGACCGGGGTGAGGTGGTTGTACAGTCTTGGCAGGCGAAATTTCACCATTGTGTAGACATCGTTTGAGGTATGGCTACAGGCTCAATTGAATATTGTTCAAATTGGAATTTTATTGAAGTTTTAAACACAAAGCTTTTCAGAGTTGTTCTTAATTCTTAAAACTAAATTTAAATTTTGACCTAAACCCATATTGGCCATTTATTTTAACCTATCTATTCTGCCACCACTATGTACAATGGATTGAGGGTTAGGCATAACATTACTCAACTGCACAAAGCATGTATTGAATTAGTTGTCACTAAATGGAAATATTTGAAGGCTGTAAGAAAATACTGAACTCAATACACCTTATAGTTCTTTTTGTGAAACTTCATTTCAACCAACTATACTTTTCTAAATGTCATTGTACTACAGAGACGCTGAGATGTAAATAGCAGATGATATCTGGAGCAGACGGCTTACTTCAGATTCTCCTTGACAAATGTGGGACTGCATGATCTGATTTTTTGTATAGTCAGCGATACTTCAATTGTGTAACATCTATACTGGAAGTATAAAGCATTTGAAAATCAGTTGTTAACTCGTGATGTGCAACTCCGATAGCTTTTAAGTGAATCCTGTTTTGTTTTGATCATGCATTCATCTCTGTGTTGTCATTGTTTTCTAATAGTCTGGTTTGTTGGTTCACATAATTCTTTTCACTATAACTAATTGTCAATTTGATAACAGCTACTAGGGGTGTTCAAAAATTCCGAGATCCCGAAACATCAATTTGATCCGCTCGATCTGAAACCAGAAAGAACAATGATAAAATAAACCAAAACCATAACTTAGAAAACCTAAAACTAGAAAAACATACTTATCAGGGGTTGCTTTTGGTTTTTATTAGATATATGATATATGCCGTGTATTTAATATTCAAATGATTATATAACTAGTAGCTTAAATACCCGTGGATTCGCGGAGTTTTTAAAGAAATAGGAAAAATAGATAATAAGAAAACAACGAACGTAAACATGTTTCATTAATATATGAAAGAAATAATGAGATAATATATGAATTATTCGATAATCAATTGAGTTTGTAACAACTAAAATAATAAACGCCAACGCATTGTCGCTCCAAATTTGATGGTCTTGAATAAAGAAATGACGTCTGTGAAGACTTAATCAATTTAATAGCAAATGTCCATTTCGTGAACACCGATAATCCATAAAAATGTAAGTAAAAGTAGGTTGTGATTCATAATATATTATAATTTAAAATATGGTAAAAACACGTGATATGTATATTGTACATTTGTACATACCTCTTGAACCTTGAACATGACCTTGAAGTACTTCTTTGTATACGACATTTGTGGTAGTTTTAGAGATATTACCATCCTCATCACAAACGACAACCTTTAAACCTCTTTTGTTTTTAACTCCTGGAACATAAACGTATAGTTGTCCATGGGTGAAAACATGACGTGGCATGTAGAAACTAACTTTTGAAAGCTATTGACCTTGACTTTTGTTAATTGTCATGGCAAATGAAACTTGTTAGAGAAAATTGTTTCCTGACAATCTTAAGCAGTAAATGTTTATCTAACGGAGTAATTCTAAACCTCGATATGATAACCTTTTTTTTCAAAGTTTGTTCCGTTAATGATTTGTGTATAAATAAAAAAATTATTCATTAAGGAATTTTTAGAGAAAATTTCAAAGTTTTGCCCGTTAATGATTTGTGTAAATTGATAAACAGGATTAACCTTTTCGCAAACAATGTTCACATTCGGTGTTGAAATGTTTGGATTTGGTTGAGGATTGTTTGATGCCATATTAAGACATTAGTGTTTTGATCATGAAAATTGTAAGTGAAACATTGAACATAAACCTTTACGTACTTCTTTATAGACAATGTTCATAGTACTTTTTGAGATATTACCATCTTTATCATAAAAGACAACCTACAAACCTCTTGTGCTCATTGTTATAGACCCGTGAAATCATGGGTATATCAAAAGATATATTTATTAAGATGTTATGTGTATAGATACAACTAACAAACAAACAACAAACAACAAACCACTTGGTGTGTTCATGTTCTTCAAATGGTATATATTCTTAAGATGCAAAGCTAAGATGGATGGCTAAGATTGATTTATTGAATCTATGGTAAATATGAGATTTATATTAATATCAACTCATGATTAGTTAAACTGTTGGCTAGCAAAAAAAGTAATATAAAATTACTATTCCATACAAAAAATAAAAAAATAACAAAACCATATTTAGTTGTCCTATAAAATTACAATGTTTTTTTTTTTTTTTTTTAACTGTTTTGTTTGTTCTATCATATTCTATGTTCACCTCTTTCATCAAAGATTATTGCTAACATTAATCAGCATAATATCTATTTGTTATGGTTTATAATGCACAACTATTAGACATTAAAGTTAAAAGTCACAACTGACATACATAGCTGAAAGCATAATCACATTTACATCTAGTCTTAGCATGTGAGATCTTTGTAAGCATAACTTTCTGCTACCGGATGCTATCAACCCATCAACCCTCGCCGATATTAACATCCACACAACTTCAAAAACAGAATAAGATAATCGCATTTCAAACTATGTTTATATCCGTGTGATCAATGTGAGTCACCACTTCATAACACACATTGATGTGAACGTATTAAGTCTTATCATCTTCTTCTTTGATCCTCCGAATCTCTTCTTTAGAAGCCTCCATATGCATATCCTTTGATTGTTTATATTTTGCATACCAGCGTAGACCTTCCCTATTCAATTTCATACTATATTCATTAAAACCCTATAAAGATAGAAAGAGAATCAAAAAAGAGAAAACACTAGAAATATCGATTTAGTTGCCATAAGCCGGCCAAAAAACAACAATGTGTCATGCATTAAGTGCAACCGTTTTCCTTTTTGTAAAATTTCAAAGCTAAGCTCGTCTATTTGTTCCTTTTTCATCATACACAAGCTGAAAATATTTCAGCTAAATTGTCTTATTTTGTAAAATTGTCACTATGCAAAAATACTTTATATTTTTAAAATCATATGACCAATCAGATATTACGAATTTCTTAACAAAACAATTTATATTTATTTGGTAAGTAAGGAGACTAACCTTTTTGAGATCTTCCTATAGGAGCCTTGAGACTGTGACCAAAGTAGTTTTCTCAGTATTTATAAACCTTCATATCATCCCAGCAACTATGCACGTAATATATATCATTATGATATATGGTTTATATGATCATTATAACAAAAACACTGCAACTATTAAAAATAAGCTTAAATCACAAATTCTTTTTGCAGTGCAAGGGTGTATAAACAAAAATAAGAGCCATACTCATATTAGGACAAGAGTCGACAAATGTAACATGAAATGAAGAACTACCAACAACAGAAATATTTGTAAATAAATGCACAAGTACTATAGTTAGACTACGGCGACATTAGCGTGGTGTGCAACGGCGGAGGCGGCAGTGGTGTGCCAGGGAGTTAGTAGGGGTGTGTGGTTGTGGTTGATTAAGAAATGAGGTAGACTGGTAGAGGATGTAAGTAACTATTGTAATACTAATAACTGTAAATATAAAAACAACAAAAGGAATCACATGGTTAAGGTTATGAAGTGATTGAACCATTAATCGATTGTGTGAGTTTGTGTCCCGAGTGAAAACGTCATGTGCATCATCTTGTGATGGTTTAAGCCACCTAAAACTGAAGATTTATATCAAGTATAAGATTTGAAAGTTAATGTGTAGTACTATTAGTACTACCCGTAACTTTGTACTACTGATAATTTCAATATTGAATCTTTATTTTCATAAATTGGCTGCCTTATGTTTCTTGGTTCAAAATATTAGCTTACAAGCATTGAACAATTGCTTGGCATCTATTTCTATAGATCAGAAGCAATAAAACTTACACAATTTCTTGACATCGTACTTCAAAGTAATAGCTTATACGCATATTCTTGCTCCTCTCTCTTTTCTTCCTTTCCTTCTTTGTTACTACTTCTTTGTCTTCTATTTCTTTAACTTGTTCCTACAGAAATATTTGTAACATTCTTTTACAATAAAATCTGTTATTAACTAAAAATACACCATATCAAATGCATGAAACCATTACCTGAATTTCGACAAACATTAATTGCAGTAACACGATCATTCAAATAAGTGGTTGATTTAAAGTAATGGTTGAAAGATGGAACTCCATACCTGTGATAACGACAATTTGCGAAAAGTTAATAGACCTTACAAAGAATCCTAAACAATCTGGCCGCAAAATTCTATATTACTATTAACATGCACCATATATACCTATACAGTAAAACCTCTATAAATTAATACTCAATAAATTAATAACCTCGATAAAATTAATAATTTGTCCAGTCCCAACTTGGGACCAGTATAAATTTGAACCCCAATCGATAAAATAATAAGATAATAATTTTTTTGAAACCCCAATGTATATATATTAGTCCCAACAAAATTATAAATTAATAATTACTAAAAGTTTCATATATATGTATATGTGTGTGTGTGTGTGATACACTTCAAAATCCTAAGATTGTTTAGCAAAAAATGAATCAATAATCGCTTGTTTTTTTTGTTGAACTTCAAATCTATATTGAGTATATCTTAAAATCTCCTTATTGCACTAAAGAGTTGGTGCGTTGTCTTCTCGTATTGCAACAAAAAATGTTAATTTTACTTTTATAAAATGTGAATGTTAATTCATAAAATGTTAATTGAAACTTGTTTTTCAAATTTATTTTTTTTGGGTAAAGGGGAGTAATCCTGCACCCTGGTAAATATATTAACCAAATAAACGTTTAAGTACAATGGATATGAGTGAAATCCCATATCTCAAATTTCACTATAGGCATAAAGCTTACATAACAAGATACTTCCTAGTTTCTAAATAAGAAAACAAAACCCCTACTCAAATGATAACATATGACACAACGAAATAAAATTACTTCCTAGGACCTTGAAACTTTGTGCCATACATGGCATTAAAGGCATCCAAATTCCCGGAAGATCACGAACTGTTTCGCATAGTCATCAAGTCATAGTCATCATACTCATCTTCAAACTTTTGGCCACCACCAAATATATTAGCAGACTCATCAAATGGGTTAGCAACAACCTCATCTTCAGAATCAGACACCTCAATCTCTCCCACTTTAGAAAAAGGGTTAACTCTCTTAGTAGAAGAGGTAGACGGAATAGGTTGACCATCATCATCCACAAGAGTATACATTGTAACTAGACGGAATAGGTTTTTCAAATTTATTTCGTCTCTAATGAGTATACATTGTAACTAGCTAGTATATTAGACTTGAAAATTTAATGGTCATACGTAAAACCTTTTTAAATTAATAAATTATTAATTTATCGATATAATAATATCTCGCTAAATTAATAAAATATCCCGGTCCCAACACCATTAATTTATAGAGGTTTTACTGTATGTTGAATTTTCGTTTTTACAGTTAATGCCATTCTGTCTTCGCTCTACCTCAAATTTGTAAAAGATTTGTGCACATTTAGCACCCTATTTTTTTGAAGTGGGCATATATTGCCCACTAAAAGTTAAAATGGGCACAAACGGGCACATATTTTCTCTCAATTGGAGAACATTACAATTGTATTCAAAGAAAAACTTATAGATTTAATATAAATAATTTTTTAAATATAAATAAGGTGTTACGTTTGAGGAATTTATTACGTCATTTTGGGTCTATTCTAAAGCGATTCGTATAACATGCGCCTGTTTGCCCGTGCCCATTTAGCCGTGAGTCTGTTAAGCCCGTAGTCTGCTTGAACCATTTCCATGCCCGCCTTGGCCACCTGCTTTGCCACCTCTACTAAATAGTAATCAATTTTATTGGGTTGCACATATACTAATTGATTAAAGGCGGTCTGTGATTAATGGAGATCTTTGTTTATATCATTTAGAAGATAGGGGTAGATGGAAGTTGTTTATCAAACTTTTGCATGTAATACTCTTTTCTATAAACTCATATAATAACTGATCCTACTTAACTTTTCTCATACGAAAGTCATATAAAAAGAAAAGGTTGAATGAGTTGTTAATGTACTGTAAATATCTTTTTTCAAAAGTTTTCAAATCAACAAATTTTCAAACCACATTTTCCGAGTTAATCACATGTGAAAATTTGATTATGGCACAAGCTCAAGAGTAAAGCCACATACTTTGGCACACAACGTGTTTACATTTTTTTTGGGTATAAGTGCAAGTATGTAAGTAGAAGTTAGCATGCTTGAATTGTATAGGCACTCACGATACCACCACTGCGACCACAACCAAAAGATTGATAACTTTTTAATCGAATTACATAGCCTTTTATATTTTTAAACAAAATGCAAAATGAGTAAATGATAACAGTTTTCCTAATTCAGAATGATTTTAGCATTACCAATAATATATTTTAAACGTGTGGTGAGTGAAAAAGTTAGAAGCTAATCTTGAATGTGTACCTGTACGAAGAAAAACTCATCCCGAGAATGGGTGAACTGTCAAGGTAGGATGCCCGAACAAAAATTCCTTCCTCTAAAACATGACATGCCTCATTTACTACCACTAATAGCACCATCTCAACAATTTGTAGGTCAGTCGCGGATATCTGTTGGCAAAAAAATACAGCCAAGCACGTTACTCTCAAAGTGCTATCATCACGGACGAATATGTGAAAACACAAGAAATTTGTTTTATTGTGTTTCTTAGCAATCTCAAAAATAAATATTGGCATTGTGTCCCATTTTACTTAAAAGGAAACACATGGTTAAGTAACTATTGTAATACTAATAACTGTAAATATAAAAACATCAAAAGGAAGCACATGGTTAAGGTCATGAAGTGACTGAACCATGAATCGATTGTGTGAGTTCGTGTCCCGAGTGAAAAAGTCATGTGCATCATATTGTCATGGTTTAAGCCAGCTAAAACTGAAGATTTATATCAAGTTTAAGATTTAAAAGTTAATATGTAGTACTATTAGTACTACCCGTAACTTTGTACTACTGATAATTTCAATATTGAATCTTTATTTCCATAAATTGGGTGCCTTATGTTTCTTGGTTCAAAATATTATCTTATAAGCATTGAACAATTGCTTGGCATCTATTTCTAGAGATCAAAAGCAATAAAACTTACACAATTGCTTGACATCATACTTCAAAGTAATAGCTTATACGCCTATTCTTGCTTCTCTATCTTTTCTTCCTTTTCTTCTCTGTTTCTACTTCTTCGTCTTCTATTTCTGTAACTTGTTCCTGCAGAAACCGATTACAAAAATATTTGTAACATTCTTTTACAATAAAATCTGTTATTAACTGAAAATACACCAAATCAAATGCTTGAAACCATTACCAAAGTTTCCATTACCCGTGGTTTCGCCATTGTAAATTCTTCATTTAAAGTTTTTAGATGTGCTTGTCTGCAAAAAAGTGTCAACTATAATGGGTCACAAAACAGTATTAAAAATAATAAAATTCATATATCATTAGATTAAGCAATGTGCTTGGAAACACACCTTAAAGACTATAAATTCAAAGCATTATGGTACTTGTGAACATGTGAATCTCTTGGTTATAACGACTCATCATGTGCTCTATTTTTTCCCTACAAATGACAATTACACAAACACAATTTATCAAACAGTTGGTGTGCATAAGAAACACACATAGAACATAAACTACAAATAACCATTTTCATCAATTCAGATCATCTACTAACAATTAAATTGAAGAATGAAAAGAGATAAAATATGTCAAACCTGGTAAATCTTCCTCAATCACATTCTACCTACAAAACTAAATTATTTCATAATTAATCGAAATATATCATGGTGATTTCCCCCAAATAATAACATATTCATCAAGGTGAACTTCCCAAATTTTTTTAGGGTTCTGATTAAACAGATATACTAAAATTATAACATAATAAATCAAAATATATATCATATGTTTGGATAGTTACCAATTCGTCCATGTTCAGTGTACAAATCACCGTATGTGACCAATAATTTATAGGTGAAGGGCGTTATTGCTTGACATTAATTGCAAAATTAATTTGTAAGTGAATCATACAGAGGAAGATTGATTTGAATCGTATAGAGGAAGATTGATAAGAGGTTTTGAATTGGTGTATGGTAGAAGCTATCGATTTGAAAGGAATAATGCTCCTGTACAAAAATAAGAAAGAGGAGTGTGAAGAAGAGTATTGTAAAAGCTATTACAAATTTATTTATTGCTTAACAAAAATACTAAATTAATACCAGTTGAATTGAGATGATGCTTGAATGTGTTGTAAATTGGCGTCACGAAAGGAAGGTGTTTTAGGGTCCGTTTGGTTTGTAGATTAGTGTACGATTAAGATTTGAATTTGGATTTGGATTTGTATTTGATATATGAGAGAAAATAATATTTAAAATATATATTATATATTAAATATAATTAAAATCTTTATTATTAATAATAAGAGAAGATAAATAATTTTTACTTTATAATACAAATAGAAAAGAAAAGACAAAAAAGATGTGGATAAAAAGTATATGGTCCCACAAAATGACATAAACCCATTAAACCACCCAACTTTTCACATCTCCAAATATTTATACTACGGTATGTTTGGTTGAAGATAAATGGAGAATTAAGATTTAAGCGATTTAGCGTTTTGAAAAAGCTTGTTTGGATTGATTAACGATTAAGCATTTATAAGAAAAAATGCTAAACGCTAAATGCTCTTTGAATAAGCATTTAGCATTATGCTATTTTACACAATAAAATTATGGCTACAACTATTCTTCCAAACACTTTTATAAATTAAACTGCCAACTGCTAACTGCTACTACTAACTGCTAACTACTTCTGCTAACTGCTACTGCCAGTTTCACCAAACACGCCCTACAAGTCTAAACCTAAGTCCCACAAACACAACCAAACATGAGATTTGCATTTATTAAATCCTAAACCCAAAAGAAACCCACATACCAAAGGGCCCTTAATAATAAAATTTAATGCAGATGCTTTATAGAGCATATAAAACCTTATTTATTATATAATATAGATTTCCTTATATTCTTGTAAACCTTTTTTTTTTTTTTTTTTAACTGTCGTCTGTAGTTTATACACGGACGTCTCTAAGTTTACTGGAGATCGACCCTGCAAAATTCAGTTTAAAGGCAAAAAGGAGGCCTACAATAGAAAGTGAATGATCTTCATAAAAAGATAATTAAAACGAGAAATAAACTTTTTCAAAGTGTCCCGACTAGCATTTTTCAATGCAATACTTTAAATCAAATACATGCAGTTACTTTTATAGAATATATATGCATACATTTTTTTGAACAGCTAGTTAATAGTTAGTGGTTCGAGTTGTGTAGTCAAGGACGGAACCAAGATCAAATATGACGGAGTGCACAGATTTTTTGGAACCATAATATAGAAACACATTTTGATGGACCGGGTGCATTTAAGAAGCATTAAAGATTTTTTTTTTTTAGTTACTACATCGAAAAAATCCATATGAGTCCCAGGCACCCGCGAAAACCCCCTGGTCCCGTCCTTGTAGTGACATCCAAGCGAGAAATATGCCTTCATCGAACCTTTGACTTGGTGGGGAATAAACCCGATTCCTATTTTTCGCTTCGGCTAGGAGGAAAACCTCATTGGCAAGCCTCGAACCCGAGATCTCCAAGGGACACAACCCTAGAATTCAGCTCAAGGAGTGCAACCTTTATAACTTGTTTATAAGGAATCTGGTTACAATGTTATGCAAACCACGTATATGGGCCTTGTAATCGCGATTTGTGCCTAGTATTTGGGTTTTTTATGAAAGAAATGAAAAAGATTATATGCAATAATTGTTTCTTGACTTTTTTCGTTATGCATAACACTTTTTGTAATTTGGATATATATGAAATAGGGTATAAATCTATAAATATTTTGTGTCGTTTTTTTTATCACGCATTAAAAACGTCGTGGCTTCAACCCTGGCTATCAAAGCGTGAGACTTGGTTATGCCAACACGCCTTAATAAGCCATTCGATTATGGTTAAAGCGTGAGGGTTAGCCATGCCCCACGCCTTAACCTATCAAATGTTTGGTTGGTAAAAGAATAAATCGGTGGTTATTGACATGTAGAGAAAACCAGAAGAGTTTTTTTAGAAATTAAAGAAAGTATTTGACGGGGTAGTCCGTATATATCTATAAAATAAGTCCTTATATGATACACCGTACCATATCAAATATCTTTTAAAGTTATCCTACATATATTTGCAAATATATTATAAAAGATGCCACTCGATTCTCCGTAACCTTTATAAAAGTTCGTTTTTCTAAGAAAAAAGCAGCAGCGACGATGTTGAAGACAAGTTCGTTTTTCTAACCACCGATTTTAAGGTTGTTAAACTTTTAAAATTAAAGTTACAAGATGATTATCAAATTATTAAAAGGGTTTCTAGATCGCGTTTGCAAAATTGTTATGGTACCTAAAGAGACGAAGGATGAGAGAACCATAAGCATCACACCACACGTAGAAGATGTTCCTTTAGAATTAATCCAACATATACAATCACTTTGGCGAGCAACAGAAGACCTTCCAGCCGAGTTAATCCATGATATACAATCATTGTTGCCCGCAAGAGATGCCGTCCGCACATGTGTCTTGTCCAAGTCATGGCTACACGCTTGGTCTACCATCCCTACCCTCAGGTTTACTACATGTCTTTTTGATGATCATGCTACTAAAGAAGACGAAATAATGTACATTAATTCAATCGATCACACTCTTTTACGTTATTTCAATGACAACATGTCAATCGAGTGTTTTCATCTTCACTTAGACATCGACAAATTGTCATTGCCTTCGCATGTTCTAAAGTGGTTTCAAGCATTAGCTTCCAGATTTTGTCTCAAGGAGCTTTCCCTAACAATATGTGGTAAGAAACTTCGCACCAAGACAGGTGAGCTTGGTTGGCTTACAATTCCAGATGAGATATTCTCTTTTGAAAACCTAGATACTATAAGTTTAAGAGTTGTTGACATGGGGCTCTATCAAGTTAAGATGAATATAAATCCTGTGATAAAGTGTTTATTCCTACGAGTACTCGAGTTAGTATATGTGCGCATAAGTGAAGAGTCACTTCATAACATATTTTCTTCATGTAGCCTACTTGAGAAGATAAACATTAAATCATGTCGGCAATTGATAGAAATTAAGGTAAAAAACATGCGTTGTCTTCGCGAGTTGAGGATAGCAGATAATTCTAACGAGATTTTGGAAATATATGGTGTTCCAAGTCTTCGTGTGCTTGATTACCATGCCATATCGCGAGATACATTCAAAATGGATCCATTAGAGAGCGTGAGAGAATTGGTTCTATTTCGTGTGTTGATAGACAATACATTTAGTGACATGATTATATCGAAATTTCCTTTCCTTGAGAGTTTGATCCTCGATCTGATTAACTGTAGGCTAGAAACCTTAGACATCACTTGTGTTTCCTTAAAGAGATTGACTATAGATTTGTTTGACAACAAACAACTCAACATACAGGTTTATGCTCCAAAACTACTTTATTTCTGTTACAATGGCCGTAAAATCCCTAGTCTTTTGTTTCCAACCAATACTCCCGAGCATATTAAACTCTTACTATGGTTTAAGAAATCCAATCCCATTGATCGGTCGTTCTTTCTTAAGATGAGAGAAGCACTCAATTTATCAAGCAACTTTGACATTGCAATAAAAATAGATGGTTTAGTGCCACAGAAAATCGACCTAGAAGATCTTAGAAGAAGGGTTCTGTTTCCGGCTAGAAACGTGCAACTATCGTTTAAGATATGTTTGAATGAACACTTGTTGAAGCTCTCACCTCTTTTCGATTTGTTTTTTTCGATTTGCTATCCCCGTCATGTTAACGCATATTATAAGAACGGATGTAGCTACTTGCATGAGCTAATGGTGATTGGGATGATGGATACAAATACGCCGGATCTCAAAGATATTAAAATAAAAAATCCTCGTAATGGAAAATGGGAAAACATGACAGATTCTTGGCGAAGTTTTCATTTCCATTTTGAACTGCCCTGGAGAAGTTTTCATGACGAGGCCAATGCCTACAATTCAGATGAGTTCAAATTAAATTGGTGATCATGATAGACCGTGCCCTCGCTATCATCTTCGTCTCGATTGTTTGATTTAATGTTTCAGTTTTTTAGCATATTACTCAAGATAATTTGGTTTAACATACAGTGATGTTATTAATTATTATAATGGTTACTTAATTCGAACGAAGATCTATTTGGGTAACAAATGATACGAGAAGATCTATTTTTTGATCTTTCAAGTCTCATTTCGAAGAGATGTATGATGATTGATGAATAAGTCATTTGATTATGTTATATGTCCATATTTCTCCTTTTGTTTTTATAAAATAATTGTCTATTTTTATATTTTAATCGATCAAAATGATTTTCAAATGCCAACATGACATTTTATTGATGCAAAGTGCAACGGTCACATTCTTTTTCAATTACGTGCATTATAAGTAGTGGACATATAATTTGGTACACAGAACTGTGGAGTACCTATTTATATCTCCGACTTTAGACTGGTGCCAGCATGCCCGTCAAGGCTTCCGTGAGCATGGTGCTCACACGACATTGTTGCTGGGATGTGGAGGGTTCACGGCGGAAGGGATGACAAACGTGAAGAGCTCACCACTTATGGAACCGTGCAATTGTGGGCCTTTCTATTGTTTTTATTTTTGTTGTTTAGTTTGTGAGTGTGTGTGGGGTATGTTTGTATAAAAGTGGGTATTTTAATGAAAGGTGAGGTTGTGTGAGTTATTAGAGCATCTCCAATGGGTCAAGCAAGTAAAAGCTTTTCACTATTACAAAAAGCCTTTGAGGATGGTTTTTATTATTGCATCAAAAGCTTTTTGTAAAGCTTTTTAGAAAAACTTAGTGAACTCCAAGTCTTTGCTACAAGCTTTAGTAACAAAATGTGTGTAGCATTAAATGCATTGTAGATGCTCTTAGGAAAGAAAAGTGAGAGGAAATGAGGAGAGAAAAAAAGTTGATGTGGCCGCTCTCGGTGGAAGGTGAAGCGATGTGATTGCTAGGAGTAGTCTTAAATTACCTCAACCAAATACCTATGTAGTTACCATTATTATTTCTCACCCAATAAAAATATGTTAGACATTACATCACTACGAAACCACAAAAAAATTCAAAAAATTGGGTGATCATTTTTGCGGATGCAACTATACACTGTTACCATGAATGCCTCATTGTAGAAATGCTTGTTGTCTATGTTTTTGAGTGTCTATCATGAAACCATTTCTTCCCATGATGCAGACCCGCGCCTGTACTTTCAAGTTTCACATGTGTTGTTTCTTAATTTCCTTAACCTCATCTTCTAATGACGTATCCTTGAATAGCTTTGTAAGTTTCGGATCCTCTTTGATTCCAATAGATAACATCTCATCACGTAGCTCCTTAGCCTTATATGTTAACCCAAGCTTCACTAACCCCTCCACCATTACCATAAAATGTGCGTAATCAGGTGAAACTTTATATTCTTTCATTTTCACCCAAATTTTCAAAGCAATTTCTGCCTCGTTTAGTTGCATAAACTTACCAAGAAGTATAAGAAAAGTACTACTGTTTGGACCATTTCCAGATTTCACCATTCGCTCTACAAGTTCCAAACTTTCTTCAAAACAAACACCTTTGCCTTCAAGAAATGCATGATAAGTGTCAATATTAGGATTTATATTTTCATCCAACATCTTAGATAGTGTACTTCTTGCATCCTCTAGTTTTCCTGCTTTACATAAGAGACGTATTAAGAAATTGTAAGTGCTGGAATCGGGAGTTAAACCCATTTCCTTCATTTTGTCCAACATCCTGAAAGCTTCTTCATGGCAATTCTCGTGTGCAAGCACTTATATTTGTTTCCACCCTTTTCTCTTCATTTCATCATACAATCTAAGCGATTCAAAAAGGTTGTTGACTTTTGAGAAACAAGAAATCATGTGTGTATATGAATCTTCATCTGGGATTACACGGTATTAGGTTAATCCCAATCGACCCAAGTCAACACCCCATATGACCCGGTCAACCAAAGTCAAAGAAGAAAGTCAAGACAACAGTTTTATGACAGTTACAAAATAACTGCCAAATAGCAGTTACAAAACAGAGTTACACATCAAAGGGTCACACCTGTTGATTCTAAACGAACCAACACACCTTTCATTGTGCCTTTTCATTTTGTATATATAGTTTAGAATCTGTAACAAAGATGATTATGACTGATATATAGAAAAGCCTTTTACGATTCAATTGTTTCTTGTATTTTTGGTATATCTTGATTATAGATCCAGAAAAACGAGCCAACAATTGGCATCAGAGCCAAAGGCTTGGGAAAACTAAGCACAACAGATCTCAATTGGGAGACTCAAGACGTACGAGGAAAGAATAAAGTTTAAGAAGAATAAGGACAATAACGATCAATATAAGTTATTGTTTACACGTCACAACAATAACCTTACTCACGGAAGACACTGTGAAGAATGTAGAAATGATTTGTTTTGAGGCCAAGAAAATAATTCCAAGAAAGAATCAAACAGCAACACAAATAAATTTACTCATGATAAGAGTAAGGTGATGTGTTTTAGATGCAAGGAGTATGGGCATTTTGCAAACAAATGTCCATCAAAGAAAGAAGAACAATCTAATCTCATTGAAGAATACTTAGAACCAACATTGCTTATGGCAACTGTTGAAGAAGCCCCAGAAAAATATGATCAGCCCGGAATAAAAGAAGATCACAACAATGAAGGTGGAAATAACCAGAAAAGTATGATCAGCCCGGAATTAACGAAGATCGCAACAAAGAAGGTGGAAATAACTAGAAAAATATGATCAACCTAGACTTAAGGATGATCACAACAATAATGGTGGAAATAACCAGAAAAAATGTGATCAATATGAACATAATGAAGATCACAGCAGAAAAGGTGGAAGTAACCGAAGGAAAAATGATCTACCTGGATATAAGGATGATCACAAGCACTACAAGAAATTAAAATAGCTCAGATGGTGGATTTAACCAGAAGATGAATCAAGAAGACTTAAAGACCTACGTCGTAGCGATTGTGATTAAGGGAGAGAATAATGCATTAATCCCAATCGACCCAAGTCAACACCCCATATGACCCGGTCAATCAAAGTCAAAGAAGAAAGTCAAGACAACAGTTTTATGACAGTTACAAAATAACTGCCAAATAGCAGTTACAAAAAACAGTTACACATCAAAGGGTCACACCTGTTGATTCTAAAAGAACCAACACACCTTTTCATCGTGCCTTTTCATTTTGTATATATAGTTTAGAATCTGTAACAAAGATGATTATGACTGATATATAGAAAAGCCTTTTACGATTCAATTGTTTCTTGTACTTTTGGTATATCTTATAGATCCAGAAAAAAGGCCAACACACGAAATTTGTCCATTTCTTTCCAAATTCTTTTGGCTTCAGTTACGTCAATATATACATTACACCATCCATTAAGAATGACGTTGAAGACCTCAGTTTCAAGTGGAAAGAGCTTTGCGTTTAAAAACATGAACTCTTCAGCCTCTTCAACGTTTATCACTAGTCATCAGTACCCATAAAAGTTCAAAAAGACAAAAAGATGTACTGCTAAGCAAAAAAAATTGTTCGCTACCCAGAAAAACAAATTATGTCAAGTATGATACATTTGTAAAATATTTGATGTAGTTTTAGATGATTTTACAATAATAAGTTTTATCTGCAACTAATTCGCCAAACAACTTTATAAAAAATAAACTCAAGCATTCAACTTATAATATAAGCTCCAACCCAAGCTCTATCTACAACCTCAACCACTACTCTAGTCCCAGGTCGTTTCGTCAGACATCTCAAATTCTAATCTTATACGGTACGTTTGACAAAAGGGGTCGGGGTTGAGGCCAGGTTATATGTTCATAAAGTTGCTTGGCGAATTAGATGGAGTTGAAGGTTATTAATGTAAAATCACTTTAAAATACATCAAATTAGATTCACATAAACGTTCAGGTTTTGCGTGACAATCCATTATATTTTAGAGGGTATTTAAGTAATTTTACTAGGTATAAACCCTAATAAGCCATTTTCTATGGGCTTGAGCTTATGAAATCTTATGGCTTATAAAAGCTTTCATAAGCATGTGTGGCAAAAAAAACCTATTTTATAAGCCGGTTTATTTTAAAAACTCAATAATATGTAAGTCCCCCATTGACAAACCTAGCTAAGATTTGCCATACTCACATAAATTTTTAGAAAGAACTTTCAAAAAATTGAGCTGTATAATTGAGTTAATAAAAAAGAATAGAGAGACCATTCTTTGTAAATTATTTGTTTCTCAACCTAGCTATAAGTGGACTTAATTTTTTATTTACATAGATACGTTAAAGAGTAAATTACATAAATCATCCTTGTGATTGTAGCAAAATTACATGTTTCGTCCTAGAACGCGATTAATTACATTAATGATCCCTGTCGTTGTCCCAATTGGTTTGACCGGCCATTTGACCGATTTTCCTTCCAATTAGATGTTAACATCAAGGGCACTTTTGTTACTTCACGTACAATAATACCACAAGGACCATACTTGCAACACCTTATTTTTTTCTTCTTCACCTTTATTAAACTCCCGCCAAATCAACTACTCCAAACTTTGTTTCCTTTCTTCTTCTCCCTCAACACCAGTGGCGATCTAGAACTACTCCAAACTCATAACATAACGAATTCATCCCCAAATTATGAATGAGAACCATTACTTGATATTGATGATTCCGATCTCCCACTAAATCCCGTCCTCCGTCCCTACAAAATTTTTATGTACTGGTTCGTATTGAAGTATACGAAAGCCATTTAGAAGTAAGGTAAACGACATGATTTTGAAAAAATAAAATTCTTTTAGGAAAAACTCCCTCTCAAAATATGTTTACACTTCTGCATCACTTGTTGAAGGGCATTTCTAGAAAGGAAAATAAATATTTAGAGTCCGGTCGCTTATAAGAAGAATATTTTTTATTTTTTTATTTTAATATTTTGTATTTTGCTTTTATTGGTTTTCTATTTTGTATTTTTTTTAAAGATTTTATACTCTGTATTTTGTTTTTAAAGAGATATTTACAAAGATGTTTTGGATTTTCCAAAAGATGATTCCGCCAAACGCTCCACATATTGTGGAGTTAAACATCTCACACGAGACGAGATAGTTAAACCTGTTTTGGAAGGTCTTTAGTAAGCAAGTCCACAAATTGGTAATCCCTCTTGACAAAATAGAGTTCAATAGTAACTTTATAATTGTGCTCTTTGATAAAGTGGCAACGGACTGTGATGTGTTTGGCGCGGGTATGGCGCGGGTGTGTTTGGCCCTTATGGGGTCTTATACTTGGTTAAATTACTTAAATACCTTTAAAAATATAGCGGACTAACACATAAAAGTTGAAATATATGTGAACACAACCTGATGTATTTTAGGTGATTTTACAATAATAAGCTTCAGCTCTAAGTAATTCGTCAAACAACTTTAAAAAAAATAAAAATAATTATAATAAATAAATAAACTCGATCATTCAACTTATAATATATAGCCATAGGTGGACTTATTTTATTATTTACGTAGATAGATTAGGACTAGGATCCTCTAATGTTGAAAATAAACATGATGGGTCATGTTAGTTTGTTGTGAGTGAATATTGATTTTAAATAATGCAAAGGTCGCATTATAATATTTTACTTTTTCTTTCTCACTCACAATAAACTTAACATGATCTATCATGTTCATTTTGAACATTAGAGGATCCTAGTCCAATAGAGTAAAAACAAAGACCCCTTACCCTCGTCTCTTTGAAAAAAGCCGCTCCACGGTGGTAAAGTCTCATCTTATGTGTCGGCCGAAGTTACAATAGTTACATTGAACCATCGAATATGCTCGAAGATCTCGAAATGATCTTCCAGTACCGGGGAGAATTCCCAAAAGAAAATAAGCTGAAAAAGTCAAAAGAGGTTAAATTCAAGTTTTTCCGTTTCTAAATTTCTAGAGAAGGGAATGGTTTTTTTCTCTAGAGAAGAGTTGAGAAGTTTGAAAATCTGTTTAGTTGGAGTTATATTTTCCTTATTTTTAAAACGGAGATGGTGGACGGAGAGGTGGGCGGCGATGGAAGGTGGACGGAGGTGGGCGTGATAAGAGTGGGGTGAAAGGAAATGAGGTTATCTTAACTACATATAATGGGTGTGTGGTCAACATTGAAAGTAAAAACTTGATTTTTGGTCAAACTTGAAAAACACCTTCTTAACTACACGGCTAAGTTGACTTTTTTTAAAGTTATACATGGCAAAGATGACTTTCTTTGTAATTTAATACACACGGCTAAAAAATAATTCTAAATTTGGTAAAGATTCACACGGCTAATTTCATTTTCAAATATAAAATATCATACTTTCATTTTAGACTTCTACTACATCATAGTTAAGCTGAAGTTGATGCAAATGAATAACCAAAGAAATGTTGACGATCTTAATGTTGAGGTTAATAATGTTTGTCGTTTTTATAACACCTACTTTACTTCAATGCTTTATTCCGTGGTCATATATATAACACTTAATTGTCCAATGTTTTCCTTTGTTTATATACAGTTTCATCCCGCTCCATCCTACTTCGTTTTTTAATCTCAATTTGTGAAACTGGAATTGGGATGATGTTATTGTCATCTCGGATTATGATGATGAAGACGACCTTCCAACGCCAACTAAAATAATTTCCTATGTACAAAAAACTCTCTTATACTCCAATTACTCAGATGGCATATGCAGAGGTTATTAACTAATACGATTGAATTAGTGACATCTACTAATCGTGTTTTATTATACCCAACTCATACCACAACTAATTTGTTGAAATGCCAGCCGCAACTAATAAACTAATGCAAGATTGTTCCATGCAAGTAATTCGATCTTTTACGTACTGATGCTTCCATGCAAGTAAGTACGTATATTGCATTTCATGCAAGTAAATCTTTTGTAATTATATTACATTGTTTGATTGTTAAAAGATAACAACATATCTATTACCTATTATATAAAAACACAAATTCTCTTACAATTGATGTCGAACAACTTTCTGGAGCAACTGCTAAAATGGATCGGATTTAGGTTGATTTGGTTTGTAAAGAGATCACTTCATTGTTGCATATAATACTCTATGGAACATATAATTGAAAGCGACATTAATGCTTTTGAAAGTTTTAAGAAGCTTGTTCTACAGAAAATGAAAGATATTGCTGCATGGATGGAACAACTCGAACCATTATTTACCACTAAATTTATTATATGTAGTTATATAGCGTTTTACATTTAAACTTGCTTATGTTTCCGACTCAATGAAGTTATTCTTATTCTTATAAGAAATAAATTATGCACCGCCTAAGTTATTTTTATATATGACCTTTTATACTTATTCTTGTATGTAGCCTTTTACACGAATTCATCAAAATTTATATCAAACTTAACTATGTATGTGGTAAAAAAAAAGAATTTTGAAGTTATATTCATCAAAATTTATGTCAAACTTTACTATGTGGTAAAAAAAAGAATTTTGTAGTTATATGAAAAGACACAAGCTTTTATAATTTTTAAACTTAGCTAATTTGTTAATATTAGACAACAAAATATGGAAAATGACAAGGTTTTATAGTTTGTAAGATTAAAAATAAAATGGTAGCTATTATTGTTTACCAAGTAAATGTTTTTCAAACTTTACTATTTTATTTGAGTTAAATTATCACATGCATGTTACAACATTTGCAATCAAATTTTAATTATTTCACATTTTATGTATAAACATTACATAAAACATTTATAGTTGTTTGCTGCTAGACATCTCGTTGTTATGCATTTTGATTATTTCACGTTCTATTGTACCTATAACTGTTTGCCGCTATAAAATATCGTTGCTATGCACGGGTACTCGTCTAGTTATTTTAGAAATGAAAATAATGAAAAAAGTGAGAAATGTATAATGATATTTTCATTTTTCTATTAAGAATTGAAAAATGATAAATTCATATTTTTGGAAAATTATTGGAAAAAAGTGCACTAAACGGTTTTCAGTTTTTCCCTTTTTATATGAAATTTTTTCTGGAAAAATGGAGCATTTCTCTCCAACTAAACGGCCCCTTAAATTCACTTGTCCGTCTCACTACACTCAGTTCTCGAGTTGAAATGGAAGAGGAAAGTAAAGGAAGTGGAAAGTTTTTTGTGTTCTTGAGTTTTTTTTAAAGGAGGAAAGGGAAATGGAAAGGAAATAGGGAGGAAGATTTGTTAAGTAAATCTTCCTCCCACTTTTGGGAGGAAAGGGAAAGGAAACGGAACCGTATGTTGTGTAAAGACTAATATACCCTTTTTAAAACATTTGACATTAACAATTAAAAGGCATATATGTAATTTGACTAAGTTATTTTCCTTTTCCTCTCCCTCAAGAACATGATTATGGTTACTTTCCTTTTCCTTTCCTCTATCTCAAGAACATAAGAACAACACTTACTTTCCTTTTCCCTTTCCTATTCTTTTCCATTTCCATTCCCTAAAAACTCGAGAACTGAGCGTTAGTTCCTAATTCTTTCAAATTCAATCGCTCACTTGACTCGTCATTTTTCCAATCAAATTACGAAACCCAAATGGATATGTCATCTCAGCAATTAAACGAATTCATCTATCAATTAAATCGAATAAAAACCCTCATAACCGTTTCTAGTTATAACGAAGGTCAACAACAGTCAACTGTAGTCTATAAAAGAGCGGGAAAGTTAGTTATTAGTCTTTAAATACTTTCATTTCAAGACTCATAACAAATCCCCTGTAACCGATCACATCAAAGCAGGTATCTTTATCACAAAAGCATATTTTTGGTTGTTTCTTGTTGATTAATTTGCGATTACGTATCTTACTACGTACTGCTTTACAATGTTATGGTCTTTACTGAACTACATTATTCTGTTGGAAGATTGGTAGGAGAAAAAGTATGAGTTGGAGTAGGATTTTTGTCTTAGCCGCGCTCTACTATGGGTTTCAAAGCTTTGGCGCATAGTCCCAGCGTGAGGAAAACAAGTTATAAGGGAAAAAGATGATTACTCCGGAAAAGTTAAGGTGAAAAAGATATTGGCTCAAGGAGGAGGTGATTTGCCTAAAATTGTCGCTGAAGCCGCAGTAAAGTGGTTCTTTATAGAAGAAAAAGCAACATCCAAACCTCCCGCCACCAGGTTAGTAAAAATGAGACTATCGGGTAGTAAACGATAAATGGTAAACGGTATGTGAGTAACAATCTATTTTATGGGAAAACAAGTTCTAACAACTGATTTGATTTAGTAGACAAATAAGTTATTTCTTTTGTAGTAACAAGCTTTTCGCTACAAAGAAATAACTTATTTGTCTACTAAATCAAATCAGTTGTTAGATTAATCCAGTTTCCAACAATCTATTTTATGATTGCAGTGAACTATTAAGAAGCACAAATCAAATTATAACAAAAGCTACTGGTTTCTTTTGGCACCTAGTTTACAGCTTCTTGGAAGTATATTAGTTGATGAACTAGTAGTTGTTTTTGCATCTTTAGCACCGATAAGTGATTTCAATGTCTAAAGTTATCGACTAAACACCCTTTATAAGCTGCTTATCCCCAAGCAATCCTAAAAACAATTCAGTCTTTCTAATTTCGGGAGTCTAACAAATATAAACACATTTATTCTCTTCTTTTTTTCAGTTTTGCCAGGTCCAAGAACCTTCTAGTATCTACACTTTGTGTGTGTGCAGGCTTATTCGCGCTGCTTTGGCGAAGGAGGATCAGGTTAGTTAAGTAATTAAGTTTTATGTATTATCACCTAGAAAGGCATCATCTTGTTTGTTTATTTTATATAAAGATAGAATATAGATTTGGTGAAATCTTACTTAAAGTGTGAGTATCTTGTTGCAGGAGAAACCAACAGGTCAACAGGGATAACCCTCATCTAATAGCCCAAGCAACTTCACAACAATTCAGTACGGGTTTAGTTTTACAATTTTTGTGCTTTAATGGTTTTTTTTTTTTTGCATAAAACAATATTATGACAATAGTTATCTGTCAATAGTGTATACTTTTGTACTATACAAATTTTTATCTATGCTAAATAATTTTTTGTACTTTATGATATTTAAATAGATATTTCACCCGAGCTTCATCACCATTATGACACCCTTTATCGGGGGGAGGTATGAAATTTTTATCATTACAGAATAGCTGCTTGTAATATAATTTATTTAAGAACTTTTCAAACTTAGAAATTTCTGTTTTGCAGTTTTATACTATGGAGTCGGTTCTACAGGCGTCAGAACAAGAGCTGATGCATCATGAGATTCCACAGGTAAATTCTCATTAATAGTATGAAGGGAGGATTTCTACATATCCTTAAATTATGTCAATTTTTTTAGAAGAGAGTAGTAGGTCGTTGGATTGGAATTATTGTTCATATGGTATTAATGATAGCACACTCGATTTAAATAAAGATAGGTTATGAGTTTTTATATTAATTGGCTTGTTATGCATATGTATATATGTCTTAAGAATGAGTCTAATGATAATCAACTTTTTAAAGAAGAGAGGAGCAGTGGGCGTTGGATTGGAATTTATGTTTATTAGGTATTAATGATAACACACTCGTGACTTGAATTTAGTTAGGTTATAAGATTTGGTTTTTTTGTTTTGTTTGCTATCATTGTATATCTAGTTTTGGTTTTGATAGAATGCCTCATAAATAGGATCTAGCAGATAGGCGTCACTGCAAGTAAGCAAGGTCTTCGTGTGGATTTTGCTCTATGTGTGCCATTATCGCAAAGTAGGCCCTAGGAATAACGCTTATTATTTTAGTCAAACAGCAGGCACATGTCTTCTATTATTTATTTTCCGTGCATTGGTTTTGTCTGCTACACCGTTACATATCGTGTACTTCTATTTTTTTGGATGTCCAGGTTTTTTCACTGCTGTCTTTGATGTTTGTTGGTCACATTTGAGGAATGGGATTGCTTGTGAAACAAATGATACTTTTGAGGGCACAAAATCACAGTATATCATTGTCTGAAGGTGTGACCACATTGTATCTGTATTTGTGTAGGTTGATGTGATTCAGATTAAGACCGGGGTGAGGTGGTTGTACAGTCTTGGCAGGCGAAATTTCACCATTGTGTAGACATCGTTTGAGGTATGGCTACAGGCTCAATTGAATATTGTTCAAATTGGAATTTTATTGAAGTTTTAAACACAAAGCTTTTCAGAGTTGTTCTTAATTCTTAAAACTAAATTTAAATTTTGACCTAAACCCATATTGGCCATTTATTTTAACCTATCTATTCTGCCACCACTATGTACAATGGATTGAGGGTTAGGCATAACATTACTCAACTGCACAAAGCATGTATTGAATTAGTTGTCACTAAATGGAAATATTTGAAGGCTGTAAGAAAATACTGAACTCAATACACCTTATAGTTCTTTTTGTGAAACATCATTTCAACCAACTATACTTTTCTAAATGTCATTGTACTACAGAGACGCTGAGATGTAAATAGCAGATGATATCTGGAGCAGACGGCTTACTTCAGATGCTCCTTGACAAATGTGGGACTGCATGATCTGATTTTTTGTATAGTCAGCGATACTTCAATTGTGTAACATCTATACTGGAAGTATAAAGCATTTGAAAATCAGTTGATAACTCGTGATGTGCAACTCCGATAGCTTTTAAGTGAATCCCGTTTTGTTTTGATCATGCATTCATCTCTGTGTTGTCATTGTTTTCTAATAGTCTGGTTTGTTGGTTCACATAATTCTTTTCACTATAACTAATTGTCAATTTGATAACAGCTACTAGGGGTGTTCAAAAATTCCGAGATCCCGAAACATCAATTTGATCCGCTCGATCTGAAACCAGAAAGAACAATGATAAAATAAACCAAAACCATAACTTAGAAAACCTAAAACTAGAAAAACATACTTATCAGGGGTTGCTTTTGGTTTTTATTAGATATATGATATATGCCGTGTATTTAATATTCAAATGATTATATAACTAGTAGCTTAAAGACCCGTGGATTCGCGGAGTTTTTAAAGAAGGCAAAAATGCATATATATCCCTCCCAAAGTGAATAATTGCATATATATCCTTTGTACAAGTTTTTTATGCACATTTTACAATGGTTTTTATGCATGCTTTGGATATATATGCAATTTTGCATTTTCGGGAGGATATATATGCAAAAGCCCCTTTAAAGAAATAGGAAAAATAGATAATAAGAAAACAACGAACGTAAACATGTTTCATTAATATATGAAAGAAATAATGAGATAATATATGAATTATTCGATAATCAATTGAGTTTGTAACAACTAAAATAATAAACGTCAACGCATTGTCGTCTCCAAATTTGATGGTCTTGAATAGCAAATGACGTCTGTGAGTACTAATCAATTTAATAGCAAATGTCCATTTCGTGAACACCTGATAATCCATAAAAAATGTAAGTAAAAGTAGGTTGTGATTCATAATATATTATAATTTAAAATATGGTAAAAAACACGTGATATGTATATTGTACATTTGTACATACCTCTTGAACCTTGAACATGACCTTGAAGTACTTCTTTGTATACGACATTTGTGGTAGTTTTAGAGATATTACCATCCTCATCACAAACGACAACCTTTAAACCTCTTTTGTTTTTAACTCCTGGAACATAAACGTATAGTTGTCCATGGGTGAAAACATGACGTGGCATGTAGAAACTAACTTTTGAAAGCTATTGACCTTGACTTTTGTTAATTGTCATGGCAAATGAAACTTGTTAGAAAATTGTTTCGACAATCTTAAGCAGTAAATGTTTATCTAACGGAGTAATTCTAAACCTCGATATGATAACCTTTTTATTCAAAGTTTGTTCCGTTAATGATTTGTGTATAAATAAAAAAATTATTCATTAAGGAATTTTTAGAGAAAATTTCAAAGTTTGGCCCGTTAATGATTTGTGTAAATTGATAAACAGGATTAACCTTTTCGCAAACAATGTTCACATTCGGTGTTGAAATGTTTGGATTTGGTTGAGGATTGTTTGATGCCATATTAAGACATTAGTGTTTTGATCATGAAAATTGTGAGTGACTGAATTTTTTATTTAAACTATACCTAACATTGAACATAAACATTTACGTACTTCTTTATAGACAATGTTCATAGTACTTTTTGAGATATTACCATCTTTATCATAAAAGACAACCTACAAACCTCTTGTGCTCATTGTTATATACCCGTGAAATCATGGGTATATCAAAAGATATATTTATTAAGATGTTATGTGTATAGATACAACTAACAAACAACAAACCACTTGGTGTGTTCATGTTCTTCAAATGGTATATATTCTTAAGGTGCAAAGCTAAGATGAATGGCTAAGATTTGAAAGTTAATATGTAGTATTATTAGTACTACCCGTAACTTTATACTACTGATAATTTCAATATTGAATCTTTATTTCCATAAATTGGCTGCCTTATGTTTCTTGGTTCAAAATATTAGCTTATAAGCATTGAACAATTGCTTGGCATCTATTTCTATTGATCAAAAGCAATAAAACTTACACAATTGCTTGACATCGTACTTCAAAGTAATAGCTTATACGCTTATTCTTGCTTCTCTCTCTTTTCTTCCTTTCCTCCTTTGTTTCTACTTCTTTGTCTTCAATTTCTTTAACTTGTTCCTACAGAAACTGATTACAAAAATATTTGTAACATTCTTTTACAATAAAATCTGTTATTAACTAAAAATACACCATATCAAATGCATGAAACCATTACCTGAATTTCGACAAACATTAATTGCGATAACACGATCATTCAAATCAGTGGTTGATCTAAAGTAATGGTTGAAAGATGGTACTCCATACCTGTGATAACGACAATTTGCGAAAAGTTAATAGACCTTACAATGAATCCTAAACAATCTGGCCGCAAAATTCTATATTACTATTAACATGCACCATATATACCTATATGTTGATTTTTCGTTTTTATAGTTAATGCCATTCTGTCTTCGCTCTACCTCAAATTTTTAAAAGATTTGTGCACATTTAGCCCCTTATTTTTTTGAAGTTGGCATATATTGGCCACTAAAAGTTAAAATTGGCACAAACGGGCACATATTTTCTCTCAATTAGAGAATATTACAATTACAATTGTATTTTAAAGAAAAACTTATAGATTTAATATAATTAATTTATTAAATATAAATGAGGTGTTACGTTTGAGGAATTTATTACGTTATTTTGGGTCTATCCTAAAGCGATTCGTATAAGATGCGCTCGTTTGCCCGTGCCCATTTAGCCCGTGCGCGTTAAGCCCGTAGCCCGTTTGAACCATTTCCCATACCCGCCCGGCCAGCCCGTGTTGCTACCTCTACCAAATAATACTCAATTTTATTGGGTTGCACATATACTAATTGATTAAAGGCGGTTTGTGATAAATGGAGATATTTGTTTATATCATTTAGAAGATTTGGGTAGATGGAAGTTGTTATCAAACTTTTGCACGTAATACTTTTTCTATAAACTCATATAATAACTGATCCTACTTAACTTTTCTCATATGAAAGTCATATAAAAAGAAAAGGTTGAATGATTTGTTAATGTACTGTAACTATCTTTTTCAAAAGTTTTCAAATCAACAAATTTTCAAACCACATTTTCCGAGTTAATCACATGTGAAAATTTGATTATGGTACAAGCTCAAGAGTAAAGCCACATACTTTGGCACACAACGTGTTTACATTTTTTTTGGTATAGCTGCAAGTATGTAAGTAGAAGTTAGCATGCTTGAATTGTATAGGCACTCACGATACCACCACTGCGACCACAACCAAAAGATTGATAACTTTTTAATCTAATTACATGGCCTTTTATATTCTTAAACAAAATGCAAAATGAGTAAATGACAACAGTTTTCCTAATTCAGAATGATTTTAGCATTACCAATGATATATATTAAACGTGGGGTGAGTGAAAAAGTTAGAAGCTAATCTTGAATGTGTACCTGTACAAAGAAAAACTCATCCCAAGAATGGGTGAACTGTCAAGGTAGGATGCCCGAACAAAAATTCCTTCCTCTAAAACATGACATGCCTCATTTACTACCGCTAATAGCACCATCTCAACAATTTGTAGGTCAGTCGTAGATATCTGCTGGCAAAAAAATACAGTCAAGCACGTTACTCTCAAAGTGTTATTAACACAGACGAATATGTGAAAACACAGGAAATTTGTTTTATTGTGTTTCTTAGCAATCTCAAAAATAAATAAATATTGGCATTGTGTCCCATTTTACTTAAAAGGAAACACATGGTTAAGTAACTATTGTAATACTAATAACTGTAAATATAAAAACATCAAAAGGAAACACATGGTTAAGGTCATGAAGTGACTGAACCATGAACCGATTGAGTGAGTTCGTTTCCAGTGAAAAATTCATGTGCATCATCTTGTGATGGTTTAAGCCACTAAAGCGAAGATTTATATCAAGTTTAAGATTTAAAAGTTAATATGTAGTACTATTAGTACTACCCGTAACTTTGTACTACTGATAATTTCAATATTGAATCCTTAGTTCCATAAATTGGCTGCCTTATGTTTCTTGGTTCAAAATATTATCTTATAAGCATTGAACAATTGCTTGGCATCTATTTCTAGAGATCAAAAGCAATAAAACTTACACAATTGCTTGACATCGTACTTCAAAGTAATAGCTTATACGCCTATTCTTGCTTCTCTCTCTTTTCTTCCTTTTCTTCTCTGTTTCTACTTCTTTGTCTTCTATTTCTTTAACTTGTTCCTGCAGAAACCGATTACAAAAATATTTGTAACATTCTTTTACAATAAAATCTGTTATTAACTAAAAATACACCATATCATATGCTTGAAACCATTACCAAAGTTTCCATTACCCGTGGTTTCGCCATTGTAAATTCTTCATTTAAATTAGATGCGCTTGTCTGCAAAAAAGTGTCAACTATAATGGGTCACAAAACAGTATTAAAAATAATAAGATTCATATATCATTAGATTAAGCAATGTGCTTGGAAACACACCTTAAAGACTATAAATTCAAAGCATTATGGTACTTGTGAACATGTGAATCTCTTGGTTATAACGACTCATCATGTGCTCTATTTTTTCCCTACAAATGACAATTACACAAACAAAAATTTATCAAACAGTTGGTGTGCATAAGAAACACACATAGAACATAAACTACAAATAACCATTTTCATCAATCTAGATCATCTACTAAGAATTAAATTGAAGAATGAAAAGAGATAAAACATGTCAAACCTGGTAAATCTTCCTCAATCACATTCTACCTACAAAACTAAATTATTTCATAATTAATCGAAATATATCATGGTGATTTCCCCCAAATAATAACATATTCATCAAGGTGAACTTCCCCAATTTTTTTAGGGTTCTGATTAAACAGATATATTAAAATTATAACATAATCAATAGAAATCTATACATATATATGAGACTAAGCATGCCACATCACTAATGCTTACATGGCACAATAATGATGACATGGAGCAACTACAATGACATGGAATTAGTGACATGGCACATTTTTCGTTTACATAATAAAAAAATTGCACCTTGCAAGACTCGAACTTAGGTCTTGACATAAACCACAAGGACCTGGACCTCAAGGAGTAGAGCAATCCACATTTTGTGATACAAATTCTTCTACCCAAAATGGTATTAACTATCAAACATTATCATGATCCATTCTATCAAATAAACATAACAAGCTCCCAACTATTTTGGATCCACAATTAAACTTTTATTCAATGCCAGTCAAACAATTTACCCCAATTTGTTCGCATCTTCCAAAATCAAAACCCTCTCTAATATCAAAACGTGTAATCTAATTCAAAAGTCATACTCACCGAATCTATTCCACGCCTTTTTTTTGGGGATATGAATTTCAGGTGCAGGTGGAAGTACATGATGATGCATAGTTGAAGAAATTATTGCGTGTTCTATATTCAATTGATCAAGGTGATGTATCATGTTCTGCTTTTTATTCTGAATTTCAAATGATAAGTCCCCAAATGATTAACTAATTGATGTGGTTGTTTTAAATATGGAATGATCGCCAAATAGTTCATGTATTCTGGTTCATTTTGTTTTTTGTATGTTCATGTATTAGGGTTTTTCAACTCAAATTGGGGATCTTTTGAAGGTTAGTAGTTCACCGTCGAGAAAGAATGTACTATTTTTGTTAATGTTCATTGGTTTAATTTGAAAAATTTGAAGTTGTATTGTGGTTAATTGATTATAAAGCTAAAAAATAAGCTATTCCAAACACCCGCTAAATTTTGTTATTAAGTTAACTTAAGAATGGTTAGTGGATTAATTATCAATATTAAGGGTGATAAAAAAAATTAGCAATTGTGGTGGGATGAATCAATATATTTAGTGATTAAGTGCATTACTATATTGTAGTACTATGCATATAACGTCTTATGGTGTATGTTGTAGATATAAAAAGCTGTTGGTTAGAATGTTTACGATCACAGGAAACTGCACTTAATGAAAGAAGGCAAGACTATAAAAGACATATTCATCAGGAAAGCATATGGTCGTCTTCAAATGGTTCCAATGGATCTCCAAATGGATATGGCATTCAAGCAATTGGTAGAAGTTCCCATAAAATGATTGAAGCAGTTATGCAATTTGCTTCAAAGAGTAAGGTATCAACTCAATACCAATTTTCCTCTTTTTAGCCGAGGTTCCTTACATTTAAACCTTAAACATGACGTTCTCCTATGTGTATATCAAGTTCAAACAATACGTCAACTATATCTTTAACAGCGCTCCTCAAACTTGAGGGGTGACTGGAAAAGAAGGTTTTTTGTTCTTGATAGCAGAGGAATGTTATATTATTACCAGAAACACGACAATAAATCATCTGTAAGTTGGAATACCAATGTGACATTATAAGTTCTGGCAGTAAGCATTGCTCAACTACCAAAAAGGGCACTCACAAACTTACTGATGTTATCCTTCCTACAACGGTACATGAACCTAATCGTTTTACATGTTTTAGTACACTGTAGCTGTTATGTAATCTTTTAGTCATGAAGTTGCTATAAATGATGTATTTCAAATTAACATGACTAAATGGAACAATGAAAGAGAAATTAATAGTAACTCGAAACCAACACTAATTTTTACAACTTCTTAAAGTAATTTATAGTGCATGATAATTTTGGTTCAAGTTACCTCTTAGTTGTGAATGATCCTAATCAAAATGCATTACGTATCGGGTACATGAAGCAAATATCAAGAAGCATACACATTATATGATCGCAAAGACAAATAAAACAACCGATATGTTTCTTAAACAAAACCCAAATCTAAACTTGCAAAACTTCAAATCATTTGTTTGCGGATCATGTGACCTGCTGACTGTGTATTTGTAACCTGTTAACTTGTAAATTCGTTTTGTGCAGTTTGCCCTTATTTAACACTATTCAAGTTACTTTGATTTAGGCTGGTCTTTTGCATTTGCATTTGAATCTCTACTTGGTTTAGGCTGGTCTTAGGAGTTTTTTTTGGGATTACTTAAAACTATTAATCTGTTTACTATGTTTAAGTAAGTTGTTCTAAAGAACCATTTGAGGTTACTTTTCTGCTTATTGCTTTTGATAAGATAAATAGTCAGTTTTTGTTTGCTTTTGTGACTAAAATATGTTGTTTCGAATAAGTTACTTGAAGTTGCTTCTTCTAAATCAGTTTTAAAAAAACAATGACCAAATAAGCAGCTTTGGTAAGCAATCCCAAATACCCCCATATGGTCCGAAGATGGCAACTTTTTTGCATTTCATTTTGTTTTTCGTGTCGTTTTTTATGTTTCCGTTACTTGAATGTCCGTTGTAGTGAAAAAAAGGTGCTTCTTTTGCCCAATTTACAGTAAAGAATTCTAAGTGATTATGTAGATTTCTTCATATCGAGTGAAATTTTGTAAGGAACCCGCACTAATCATTTTTTTTTTCCTTTTTCACATTTGATTAGGCATTGGTCACAATCTCATCATGTACCACTTCACTTTTTGAAATTTATTTTTCAATATTGAAGCAGCTATTATAGCTTGTCTTTATTATTTCTTAAATATTGGCTATGCATTATACTTAATTTTTTAGGGTGCTTTTAATTGATTTATGTAGGAATGATATGTTGAAGCACATGTGATCAATTTCCGCAGCGTGTATGATTCTATCCGGTTACGAGGGGGTCAATTAACTACGCCTTATAAGTATCATGACACTAGATATCGTTTCATGATGATGACATCTTACATTGGCCCTCTTCACCTTTCATGGTGATTATTATCTGTACTTGTGGTTTTAGGAGGATTGTGTGATACCCCAATTGAGTTAAGTATACATATATTTCATTTAACTTGACATGAGCCATATTACGACCATTATAAATTGCATTTTTTTTTATAAAATGATTTAGAAGGTTCTTTATGCACTGGAATACATTCCAGATGCCTTCCAGCCCGTTTGATTTGCGTTTCCTACTTTGTTAAATCTTGTAGCTTACCCTGTTTGACCCGTTTTAGATAATGCTTAACCCAAATCGACCCATTAGTTAGTATGTGAACAGGTCAAAACTGTTAGCTTTTGCCTATGGTTCATATCATATTTACTATTCATGTCTTTCTTAGGTGAAAACAAAATGTTTAGCTGTTTACTTTTCTTAGCAAGTTTGTAATCAAGGTTCTATTTTTTAGTGACTTTACTATATTGATGCTCCATGTTATCTTTATATTATGATTGAGCTATGACATGAAAATTTTTAAAGGGCTTAAAAGAATAAGACTCGAGTTTTTTCTTCCCACACACAGCTTTTTGTGTACATTTCAAGAATGAAGAAGAGCAAGAAAGGATGGAAGGTTCTATGTTGCGGGTTTGAGGCAAAAACAGAAAGTACAAAAACTACACTACTAACGTGCTTTACATAAAAGTCCCTTACATACTTTGAATGTATAATGTTTAATGTGCTTTCTTATTGCTACACAATTATTTCTTATATATGTTTCAGATTTGAGGTTTCTTAATTCAGTTTTCATATTTTGATATACTTTATAATTGTTTATATGGTATTTTCTATCATTATCAAGTAAACTTATGAAGCGAACCCGCCCATTGGGCGGGTTATGAAGCTAGTATATATCATATGTTTGGATAGTTAGCAATTCGTCCATGTTCAGTGTACAAATCACCGTATGTGACCAATAATTTATAGGTGAAGGGCGTATTTGAAGAGCGTTATTGCTTGACATTAAATGCAAAATTAATTTGTAAGTGAATCATAGAGAGGAATATTGATTTGAATCGTATAAAGGAAGATTGATAAGAGGTTTTGAATTGGTGTATGGTAGAAGCTATCGATTTGAATGGAATAATGCTCCTGCACAAAAATAAGACAAAGAGGAGTGTGTAGAAGAGTATTGTAAAAGCTATTGCAAATTTATTTATTGCTTAACAAAAATACTGAGTTAATAACAATTGACTTGAGACCATGCTTGAATGTGTTGTAAATTGGCGTCACGAAAGGAAGGTGTTTTAGGGTCCGTTTGATTTGTAGATGGGTTTATGATTAAGATTTGAATTTGGATTTAAATTTGGTTTAGGATTTGGATTTGGATTTGATATAGGAGAGAGAAAATAATATTTAAAAATATATATTATATATTAAATATAATTAAAAATCTTTATTATTAATAATAAGAGAAGATAAATAATTTTTGTACTTTTATAATACAAATAGAAAAGAAAAGACAAAAAAAAGATGTGGATAAAAAAGTACATGGTCCACAAAATGACATAAACCCATTAAACCACCCAACTTTTTTACATCTCCAAATATTTATACTACAAGTCTAAACCTAAGTCCCACAAACACAACCAAACATGAGATTTGCATTTATTAAATCCTAAACCCAAAAGAAACCCACATACCAAACGGGCCCTTAATAATAAAATTTAATGCAGTGCTTTATAGAGCTTGTATAAAACCTTATTTTATTACATATTATAGATTTCCTTATATTCTTGTAAACTTTTAGAGTCTTTTTTTCCTATCTTCGTCCTTGTAGTTTATACACGGATGTCTCTAAGTTTACGGAGATCGACCCTGTGCAAAATTCAGTTTAAAGGCAAAAACGAGGCCTACAATAGAAAGTGAATGATCTTCATAAAAAGATAATTAAAACGAGAAATAAAATTTTTCAAAGTGTCCCGACTAGCATTTTTCAATGCAATACTTTAAATCAAATACATGCAGTTACTTTTATTGAATATATATGCATACATTTTTTTAAACAGCTAGTTAATAGTTAGTGGTTCGAGTTGTGTAGTCAAGAACGGAACCAAGACCAAATATGACGGAGTGCACAGATTTGTAGGAACCATAATATAGAAACATATTTTGATGGACCGGGTGCATTTAAGATGCATTTAGGAAAAATTGATTTTTTTAAAAATTAACACTACATAGAAAAAATCCATATGAGTCTCAGGCACCCGCGAAAACCCCCTGGTCCCGTCTTTGTAGTGACATCCGAGCGAGCAATATGCCTTCATCGAACGTTCGACTTGGTGGGGAATAAACCCGATTCCTTTTTTTCGCTTCGGCTAGGAGGAAAACCTCATTGGCAAGCCTCGAACCCGAGATCTCCAAGGGAAACAACCCTAGAATTTAGCTCGAGGCGTGCAACCTTTATTACTTGTTTCAAAGGAATCTTGTTACAATGTTATGCAAACCACGTATATGGGCCGTGTAATCGCAATTTGTGCCTAGTATTTGGGTTTTTTATGAAAGAAATGAAAAAGATTATACGCAATCATTTTTTCTTGACTTTTTTCCTTATGCATAACACTTTTTGTAAACTGGATCTATATGAAATAGGGTATAAATCTATGAATATTTTGTGTCGTATTTTATCACGCATTAAAAACGTTGTGGCTTCGTCCTGGCTATTAAAGCGTGAGACTTGGTCATGCCAACACGCCTTAATAAGCCATTCGATTATGGTTAAAGCGTGAGGCTTAGCCATGCCCCACGCCATATACCTATCAAATGTTTGGTTGGTAAAAGAATAAATCGGTGGTTATTGACATGTAGAGAAAACCAGAAGAGTTTTTTAGAAATTAAAGAAAGTATTTGACGGGTAGTCCGTATATATCTATAAAATAAGTCCTTATATGATACACCATATCAAATATCTTTTAAAATTATGCTACATATATTTGCAAATATATTATAAAAGATGCAACTCGATGTTGGTGTGTAACTCCCGAGCAGGGTAAGATAATCAATGTTAGCGAAACAAGTACTAAGTCGTGAAACAAATACCACTAGGTGGTTACGGATATCACTTGAAATCGTGTGATCACTTTTCAAAGTAAAATATTCGACCCTAATGCAGGTTACAAGAAATATCTACTTGGGATAAGACCAAATATAGTTATAGAATTAGGCACAATTCAATAACCCTTGCGCTTATATGTGTTAATCGTTTTTTGTGTGTCCTTTCATGCATAATCATATCTCCTATTTATAGGAAAATACTCTTAGCTAGTCAAATGGAATTATGAGTATTAATCGGCCCATTAATAGCCTCATAATTATCCCCATTATAGCCGTTAGTGGTTACATGACCAATTAAACGTGGTCATTATGCGGTTGTAAGTGCCACTTGAATAGGTCAAAGCCCGTTACAAGCGGTACTTTCATCAAGCTTTCATAGCACTAGCGGTGGAAACACTACTTGATGGAAACCACAAGCTTGATGGAAACATCGCATATCGCTGGAAACCACAATCGGACTTTCCACTAGCACTACCAATACAAACCACTATTAGAGTCGGGTGTTCATGGACCTTATGGGTGTACACTCCATACCTCCTAGCCCATTACAAGGTGTGAACTAATCCCACAAGTGCACTAAATTTTCCAACAATTCTCCCAAATTTAGTTCACTTCCTTTGCATGAAAACAAACATCAAGCAAAACATGTGCATAAATGAAAATGTCCCGAGGATTGAATTTCCATCTTAGTAAATTACACGTTCAAATATTCAAGAATCGGGTGTTCTAAGAATTGAACCCTTTAACCCATTTGAATACGAAGATAAAATACACACAAGTTTTCAAACACTTATCGACTCCCGACACTATACAAGCCATGTGTCCATATCCAAATTCATAAATGTTGTAAAAGCTAAAAGTCCAAAAGCTTCAAGCGGCAAAACTTCAACATTTACATAGGTGGTTCCTCTTTATTCATGCTCCCGCCAAGCACTTTTTCAAAAAAAATTGACCATTAAAAGTAAAGACTTCATCCTCCTTTCAAGAAAGTTATGAGCACAACCTTGGGATGTATATAAAACATGTGCTCCAGTCCATCGAATGTTGACTTTCCACATTGAACTCGGCTCCCAAGTTTCCTTAGGAGGAGTTGGGTGTCCTAGCATTCGATGACTAAGTTGGACTTAAACCCATCCCTATAGCAAACTTTATAACCAAGTCTCTAGCCAAACCCTTCGTCAAGTGATCGCCTAAGTTCGTTGAGATCTAACAAACTCTATAGATACCACCCCATTCATGATAAGCTCACGAATCATGCTATGTCGACACCTAAGTGTCTAGACTTACCATTGTACATTTGGCTATAAGCCTTAGCCAATGTAGTTGCACTATCACAACGGATAGAAATAGGTGCTATAGGTTTAGGCCACAATGGAATCTCAAAAGCAAGTTTTCAACCATTCGACTTCTTTACCAAAGAAATGCCAAAGCCACAAATTCAGATTTCATTGTTGAACCGGTGATGCAAGTTTGCTTCTTGGATGCCCAAGAAATTGCACCTCCACCAAGTAGGAATACCCACCACCGGTAGGCTAATTGTCTTGATTATTCGATCCAACTTGCATCGGTGTATCCTTCCAACATCGATGGGTAACGATATGAGAGACTATAATCCATAGTTCTCTTCAAATACTTGAGATTCTCTCGAAGCGCTTGCCGTTGATGAGCATTAGGATTACTAGTATACCGCTCAATTTTCCCACCG
This sequence comes from Chrysanthemum lavandulifolium, assembly GCA_022545495.1. Taxonomy (NCBI): domain Eukaryota; kingdom Viridiplantae; phylum Streptophyta; class Magnoliopsida; order Asterales; family Asteraceae; genus Chrysanthemum; species Chrysanthemum lavandulifolium. The sequence continues at coordinate 81,887,645 of CM040238.1, read as the reverse complement.
CAAAACCAATATCGTGTCTTGTACAAGTCATGGCATACATCAAGCGACCAATTACCCTAGAATACTCAAGTTGAGATACGACTTTGCCATTATTAGGCATCAACTTCTCACAAGTATCCATAGGTGTACTCACGGAGTACAATCAAAGTAATTGAATTTCCTCAACACCTTCTCAATGTAATGAGACTAAGAGATAGAAATTCATTACTTTCATGTTTAATCCTTATACCAAGGATAACATCGACCTCCTCCATGTCCTTCATGGAGAACCTTGATAAAAAATTCCTTTGTCAAGTCAACTGATTTTGGTCGGTGCCAAAGATCAACATGTCATCAACATATAGACAAATGATGACTCCTTTACCGATTCATCAAATTTGCTATATACACATTTGTCGACTTGGTTAAGGACATAACTACTAGACAAAACCACTTCATCAAATTTTGATGCCATTGCTTAGGTGCCGCTTAAGTCCATAAAGAGACTTAATCGGTTTACACCTGTTTTTATTATCGCAAGATGAAGCCTTGAGGTTGGTTCATATAAACCTCCTCATCTAGTTCACCATTCAAGAAAGTCGTCTTCACATCCATCGATGAATAATCGATTGTGAATAGATGCCAAAGCAATCGGCAATCTTATGGTATCGATACATGCCATGTGGGCATAAGTATCAAAATAGTCTATTCCCGACTTTTGTTTAAAGCCCTAAATGACTAGTCTAGCCTTGAACTTTTAATGGTTCCATCTACCTTCATTTTCTTTTGAAAATCCATTTGCAACCCAAAGGTTTGCAACGGTGGTAGATCAACCAACACCCAAGTGTTGTTGCCCATGATGAAATCCATCTCATCATTGATTGCTTCTTTCCGAAAGCAATATCACGGGACTTCATTGCTTCTTCAAATGTCTTGGGATCATCCTCAACAATGAAGCAATAGGATTATTGGTCGAGACCTCATCCCTTGTTCCTTCAACTAAGTATAGTTGAAACTCGTGTCCAAATGACTTTGGAGTCCCGACCCTTTTGCTCTTTCTAAGCACGAGTTCGAGTTGTTGAACCACAACCTCATCGGGGACCACCGATGGTTCATCATCGTGACATCGATACACCAGTGTCATGAGTTCCATTAGGAATCCTCATACTTGGTCAGGGACGATGAGAATCTATTCTCATCAAATTTTGCATCCCTTGATTCAATTATTGAGTTAATCGAAACATATTTATTAGGTTCAATAACATAGAACCTAAAAGCCTTGGAATGCTCAAGATATCCAACAATGATGCAATCAATGCCTCTTTCACCCAAAGTTTTCAACTTTGGATCGTGGAGTCTTACAGAGCCCTACAACTCCAAACCTTGAGATAGTTCAGTTGGGTTTCCTTTTAGTCCGAGTTCATAAGGGTAACCTTGTTCCTTTTGTTGGGAACCCTATTTAACAAATAGCAAGTTGTTAACATAGCTTCACCCGAACCCTTGACTCGATCTGAATAGGACAACATAGAATTAACCATCTCCTTCAAGACCTTGTTTTTCCTTTCGAAATACCATTTTGCCGAGGAATATAAGGGCGATCATTTCATAGATTATACCAACAGATCGAAAATCTGAGTATCCATGTACTCACCTCCCTATCGACCCTTAATCTTTGATCAAAGACCCAAGTTGTAATTCAACTTGCTTTTAAACACTTTGAATCTATCTAAAGCTTCATCCCGAGTATGTAATAGATAGACATAACAAAACCTAGAAGCATCATCAATAAATGTCACAAAGTACTTCTTATAGCCCAAAGAAGGAGTGGCATGCAAATCACAGTGTCAATGTGTATTAGCTCAAGAGCTTAGTCTCACGACTAACACCACGAAAAGGTTTCTTAGTTATCTTGGTCAACATGCAAGTTTTACACTTTTCGGTGTCCATGTCAAATCTTTGGAATTAACCCATCCTTAGACATATCTTGCATTCTCTTATAGTGGACATGGCCAAGTCTAGCATGCCAAAGGGTAGAGTCGGTCGGTCGATGGTGGTCACAAGGGTGAATTTGTACTATCGGTGGTAATAAATACATTATCGATGGAAATATTAAGCTGAACATTTGATTACATAAATAACCAAAACCAATAAAACACCATTCTTAGAAAGAACAAATTTATCGATTCAATAACTTGTTTATATCCATGATTATTCAAAACACTACTTGAAACCAAGTTCTTCCTTATATCGTGAACATGAATAACATTAAACAAAGTTACAATCTTTCCGAACTAAACTTAAGATCTACACAACCATGACCATGCACCAAGGTCATTGACTCATTTCCCATGTGAAGAATAGAACCATCATTTAGTGACTCATAAGTCTTGAACCGACTTCTATCTTTGCACACATGAACTATTGCACCGAGTCAACCCACCACGCAATATCATCATCCTGCACATAATTAGATTCATATCTCGATAAGGTTTTAAAAGTACAATTTTGAGGGTCGTTTTAGCCCTTATTTGATCACTTTTGTATCCGTTATTGCTTAATATCGTTCCTTTTCACTTTTAGGTCTCTTGAAGGAAAAATCTTGGAATGGCACTTATTTGGACGAAAAGGCGAATATCGAAGAAAATGGCCAAAGTCGAATCGAGACACTCAAAGTCGCTAAAAGCAGGCGCGACGGCGCCATCGCTTAAGCGCGACGCCGTCGAGGATTTTGTGACGGTCGAAGCCAAAACTCGTATTTTCAAGAGACGGCGCCGGGCTTTAAAGGAGTAGACCGTCGCAAGTCGACGGCCTAGATGCGACCCAGACGGGCGTCGAGTCAAGAAGACGGCGTCACAGCATAAGGTGACGCCGTCGCAAGGTTAACGTGGCCAAGACGAAACCCTAATGACGGCGACACGACGGCGTCACAAAACATAAGGTGACGCCGTCGCATATGTAATCTTATATATAGAATCCGAATTTTTAGTTTTAGAGAGTCTTTTGGAGTAAAACCTAAAACCGAACCAAGGGTATCTTGTACAGTATTTTAGGGTTCTAAACCTATTTTACATCAAGATAAGTATTTACTTCATTAATCTAATTATGTCTTTGATTATTTGTGTGTATGCTTGCATGTTCTCCATGTCCGCTAATTTATTTGTGTGTTTGCTTAGGAAGTATGAAACTTAATTATTGAATATTGATTGGTTGTTTCTTATCTTAGTTTGATTAATGATCTAGTAATGCGATAGGTCATTCGTTGTGTACTTAATGCTTGATTCATCTTTGTGAACCTTAGAATATGATTACGAGTAGTTGTAGGCTAAACCATCCAAAGAGTGCCTTAGAGTAAGAGTTTATCATCCCTAGTGGGTTTTGTAGGCGAGACCCTTTGGTAAGTTCAAAGAGTTAGGGAGAAACGCATACCCTACAACTTTAGACACATAACGCAACTAAGAATAAGGACGTGACAACTCAACCATCAATAGGAGATAATTAAGGAGTAGTAAAACCTAAGTAAACACATCTTTAAACTATCATACGAGCACACATTAATTAGACATAGACTCCACAACCTTAGTTTAGATAATTAGATAATAGTAGAGTAATCGGTGAAATACCAACCCCCCAAATCCAATACCGAGATCCGTACCTTTCAATTTCATAAAATATAAAAATACAAAATAATCTTCCTCAACCTCAACCTTAGCGTAGTAACTTCTCACTAGCATTCCTATTCCCTGAGAACGATATCAATACCCGTGGCTTACCCTAATTACTACACTACAACGATTAGGTTCACGCCTGGGTGTTATAAAACTTGCTCGAAGAAAGGAAGTTTCCTTGACCCCGAACGCGACTGCGTAAGCGTATCAAGTTTTGGCGCGCTGCCGGAATAGAATAGCTAGTTAGTAGTCCACCTCGTTTAGGTTCTTTGCTTGATTCCTATCAAGTAAATTTTCTCATTTTAGCTTTCTCTTAGTCTATCCCCTTCTTCGTGACCTTTGTTCGTAATACCCATCACTTTTCATCATGGAAGGTGATAACCAACCACCACTTGATAACCCAACACCCAATAAGTCAATGTCACTCAAAACCCAAACCAATAACCAACCCAACCGTCGAGCCGCTATGTGAGTAGAAACACCGACCTTCGAGATTTGCGAAAATATTCAATAGTACAATTAGGGAAGCTGTTGAGAAAGTAGTCGCCTCAGAATTGGCTCTATGATTAATAGTAATTCGGACAATGGCATGATAAACAACAACGTGGATGTGGAAAATAGTGCTTACTTCAATCTTTACCCCACTAAGGAAGAAGTTGCGTACCATCAATACATAATCAATAATCCACGATCACCTATCATTAGGATATGCCCAAAGATTAGGAGAGAAATCACGGAACCTAAAAATCCCTTGTATGATCGGATATAGGAGTGTCGACCACGCCATCGATGAGTGTCTAAATACTCATCATTTTATAACATTTAAACCGCAAAATCATCTCGAAACACTCGAAACACATCAAAATGATCAAAATATCACAAATCGGTGTTTTATGTGTTTTAAATGCAAAAATATCAAAATCGGATGAAAACGATCAAATTTGCAAAATTGCGCTTTAGTCCCCAAGTTTCAAAAATTGTCAAAACAGTCCACGGTATATCAAAATCAAGAAAAAGTCATTTAAGGTCCATGGGATTCTAAAGTTGTCAAAACAAACCTTTGAAATTTAAAATTTGCAAAATTACAACTTAGGTCCCTAAAAGTTTGAAAATGTCATGTTTAGTCCTTGGAATTTTCAAAGATGGCAAATATGGTCCTTATATTATTTGAGTTGGCAAGACTAAACCTTGGGCTACATTTTCGAATTTGCGCTTTGGTCCTGGAGATTTGATTTGTACACTTTTGGTCCCTAAGCTACTTAATGGGTTCCATTTAATCCCATGGTCCAATAACTAAACCCTTGGCCCAATCCAATCCCTTTAACCCATAACCCGGTCCACTATACAACCCGGTCAACAATCAACCCACCCAAGTCAAATAAACACACCCTTTTACCCGCCAGCGGTCTTCTCCCAACTGCCCATGATCGCTTCCCGAATTCACTCCTCCACCATCACATACTCACATCCTTGTTCCCCCTCCTCTACACAAAACAAAACCATTAATTGCACCCTTTACCCATTCCTATCAACCCCAACAACTAAAAATGACTTTGGCGCCAAAACCATCCTATGGCCGATGTGCATCTAGTCATCCAAAGGACCAAAATGTTGGTGGGATCAATTCGAGACATGTGGAGAAAAGTTTGGAGTATAAAAGAAAGCAAGAGGAGAAGAGTAGTTAGTAGTTAGTAGTTTAAAAATTTACTTTAATGTCGTTTTTTTAAATTGAATGTTTTAGTTTTAGTTAAAAGAATGTAATTTCAGTTTTCATGTATCTCATTTAAGTAAAACCTTCAGTGTAACTTGTTTTGAATAAGTAATTCCAAGTTTTTATCCAATTTCACAATTGTGCATCACTGTTGAATTTTTCCATTTCAAATTCTGAGACAAAAGCTTCAACTAGCTTATTTCTCTGCTCTAATAAGCTTAAATGGGCTTCTTACAGCTTTGTATAAGTTTAATTTCAAGTTTCAAACTGTTTTGGTTCTTGGTCAACAAAAGTCAATATGGTGAATTTGGTAGTGGTGATGGATTTTGGTGTTGCGAGGCTTGGATTTGGGTTAGAAAGGGTTTAGTATAGTGGACTTTTGTTCGGTTTTGGCTGCAAAGATCTTGACACATGTGAGTGTCATTCTAAATTTCAACTTTTATTCAAATTGGCATTTCGGTCTTGTGTATGTATCTATGCTTATTAAAGGTTTTAACATGTCCAATTAGTTATGTTTAAGTCGATTAGATTGATGTTGAGTATCTGCTATATCTAGATCAAGAGGTAGTTTAGTTAAATGTGTATGACTCTTAAAATGGTGTTTGGCATTCTTGATTTATCTGTCTTCTGAGGATAGTATAGTGGTGGATAATGGTTGCTCTAGTTTTGTTTAACTCATATGCGTCATATTAGTCATAATCTTGTGCTTGCCATTTGCCAAAGTCAAAATTCCTTGTAAACTGCTCTTAGTGCTTAACTGTTAGTACTTTTGAGAATCAAATTCTCATTTTGTGTTTAAAAATTATAGATAAAGCTTGAATTAGTGTTATCTCATCTAGTAACATCATTCTCATCCTTAAAATCAAGATCAAAACTCAAAATAAGTCAACTTTTTAGTTTGATCAAAAAGTCAAAAGAGTTTCAAAATCAGTTTTTGTGCAGAACTTGCAGGGCCTGCACAGTGTTTATTATTTACAAGTAGAAGCTCAAATTTGGTTTAAAAGCTCTTTGCTAGGTGGGCTTAAGTCCCACATTTCTGGTTTTCTGTTTGAAGCTTCTGATTAGCTTTTAGATTAGCTTAAACCTAGGTACCTGTTATTGTATTTGTTCTGTGCAGCAGCACTGTTCCTTTTTGCACCTTTTTGTTTGATCTGTAGCCTATTCATCTCAAGTCCATATTAGCTGTAACCTTGGATTTAAGTTCTCTGCTAGGTTGGCTTGAGAGCCATGCTCTTAGTTTTCTCTTTAGCTTATTGGATAAGTCGAGGCTTAAGCTCCAAGTAGACCCTAGAACTGCTTTTCTAGCTTATAGCTCTTATAATCAAATCTGTGCTAGCTTATATTTAGTAGCTGTAGCTTGTTGATTCTTGTTCCATTCTAGTTACTTTAGCATACTTAAGCTTCCTTATCAGTTTGGTGGCTTTTAGACTCCATTAGCTTATCTCAAGTGCTTATTTTTGAGCACTTGTGTCATCAGTTTCTATATCTTGCAAACAAGCCCATGTTTTTCCATTTTTCCTAGCTTCCTAGTATTATTTTAGAGTTATCTTGAATTTTTCAGATTTTTCCAAGCTTATTTACTATTTTTCTTTATTTAAATTAGTTTTTAAGCACTTTTAAATAGTATTTAATACAAAAAATTAAGAAAAAGTTCCAAAAAATAATTTTTCAATTTTCTTAAGTTTAGATAAATGTAAAAGCTTAAAAGTATTTTTCCTATTTTCTCCTTTTATTTGGTACTTTTAATAATTTAAATTAGTTTTAAATAGTTTTAAATTAATAATAAATACATAATAAGTCTAAAAATATATTTTCTGTTTTAAAATTAGTTTTATCATATTTTAGATTTTTCTAAGTTATAATTTCATTTTCTAGGTTAATTTTGTATTTTCTTCTATTTTAGAGTATTATTAAATAGCTTAAAATAGTTTTTAATTAATAATAATTAGAATAATAGTGTTAAAAATAATTTTTCTTTTCCAATAATTTTCTTATATTATTAGGATTGTAAAATGTATTTTCATATTTTTAGGATCTTTATTTCTTAAAACTCACCTTTTATTTTGTAAGTTTACGTATTTTTAATTTAAACGTAAGTTTTTCGTTTTAGGTTTTAAAAGTTCATCACTTTAAAAATAGTGATAGCGTTTATTTAATATCTTTTATCTTTTTAATTTTCTTAATTTGCATTTAAGTCGCTTTTATTTATTACCTTTTTCAGTAGTGTAATATTCATTCCAAATCCTTTCTGATCGCTATCATTAGTGATCATTCTATCGTCGATCATGTGTTTACACACCATTGAGTCTCCGTGGGACTAAACGACCCGGAATCCCTCGTATTCTCGATCTTAATTGTATCGTGTTCGAGCTGTTTTAAGTCTGTTTGACTTGACGGTTCGGACGGATCACTTACATAGATCTGAATCTCCCATTAATGTAATGTCATCTGCGTCTACAATGACATTATGAATGAGCGACTCAATATTAGGAGAGACCCTAAGTATCCGGAGGAGTTTGCAACTTTGTGGGAAGAGTCAAGGGCGTGCATGTCTTTATAGGAAATTTCACCTACCTAGTTGATTTTATGGTCCTAGAAGATGTAGGATGCGTCATTGACTATAGTTTATCCCAAGTAGTGCTAGGAAGCTGTTTGTTGAAACATCTAGAATGAGCCATAACAAGCATGATGGAGCAGTTAGGTTTAAGGAAGGAACCAATGAGATCACCTATAGGATGCCTTGGAAAACAAATGAGTATGGCCACTTGTCCATTTATGATCGAGACAACATCAAAGCTTTTGAGGACAAAAGCAAGGAAGATGTTGAAAAGGTTATAAATTCATGAGGGAAAGAAGGAGGCATTATTATAAGGATTGCTTGACCCTAGGGCCTAGGTATAGAGTCGATGAAAATTTTGTCAACATGATAGAATTCTCATTGAGGATGCAAACGAGGCAACGTAGGAGCATGACTACGAGTCTAGCTACAAGACTCTTAAATAAAGAAAAGCGCTTCGTGGAAGGCAACCCATGCTTAATTGTTTGATTGTTAGTGTCATATATCTTTTATTAATTGTTTATCCTCATGTTTAAATTTGTAAAATGCTTTATTTTGTTTTAACCTCGTCTTAATTGCATATAAAGGTATTTTACATAAGGGATAAGTGTAGGGAGGATTACACACGTTTTCAAAAGAAACGTAAACATGAGAATAACAATTAACTAAAAGATATATATGTTTGTTTGTTCGAGTCAAATGCTTGTATCGAGTCATAATGGATGTTTTACGTAAATTTTCCAGATTCTAAAGATGTAAATTTTCCGAATTTTTTCCGAAAATCGCACCGCTTTTTGTCGGGATAACTGACGGCGTCAGATTGCAACCGACGGCGTCGGGAAGGAGTAAAACATCGGATCACTTTTTCTCGTTTTCGAGATACTTATAAATTTTTGGAATTTTCGTGTCTTAATTTTCTTAGAAATTCGTAAACATCCATTCCACAAGCATTATATCCTAGTTTAAATCGAGTCTTATATATATTATTACCGCCGATTTTACGTGAAGGTTTCGTTGTTTTCATCAAGTGTGCAGTTTAGTTTGTCAAGAAGAAGTTACACAAGATTGGAAGGAGCTTTTCACGCAATAATTCTTCTTGGAAAGGATTTAACCACCACTTTACACGGATCCTACCGAGCTAATCAGGAGTATTAGTTTCTTTCGTTTTAATTACCTTCCATTATCATAACTTTGATACTTTCGGGAACATTGGGGATAATGTTCGGTTTAAGTGTAGGGAGGGAAAATAAAACGGGAACTTTGAAACTATGCTTATCCTTGATTATTTGCTTTGTCCAATTGTGATTGTGTAATAAACCATGAGAAGATGTCGGTTAGGGTAATTTTGGCACCAAATTTAAAATTTTTCATGACATATAGGGTGGGCCATTAGTCTTAACAAAAGCGTCTCACGGATAGGAAGTTGCATGACTAGCACAAAACCCTTTACCACCCAAATTCCACCCAAAATGTGAGGATCGCCTTAGATTAGTAGGAATTAAAGCATTGATCTTCAATGCTTAGAGTGTGAACCGTAGTATATTAGATTCTAGAACTTGTTTTGTGATGCATTCCGAGATCGCAAGTGAGACTACACTTGTGTAGTTAGGAATAACTAAATGATAAGAGGCATTAGGATAACCCTTGTTTGATACCCATAATATAATTACTTCTTCCACATCGGTTGAGTAATTCCCCACACCCTTTGCGTTGTACTCATCTTTAGTACACGATACCCTAGTTAACCCTCATAGCCTATCCTTTTCGCGGTTCTCGTGATGTTTCGGTTTTCCGAATATCAATGAAGAGTATTGTTTACACCCCACCCCAAATATACACCCAAATCGCCTTATCCTACCCCTTATGCTCTCACTTTTAGTGCAAATCATTGTTATCACCCTAAACCCTTAGTTCAATTATCCGTTGCTTGCATGAGTTGCTAAGTCGAGTCATATCCTTGGTATACTGATTTTGGGACGATTGGGATTCATGGGAAAAGTTAAAGTTTATGAAATGACGGGAAGGGAACGTTAAATTCAAATTCCCTTTGTTTGCGTAATAATGTACCCCAAGTGTTTTGATCTTTTCAATTCGGGTCAAATTAGTGTTAGAGTAATAAAACTCAAGTGTAGGGATGTACCTATAAATCCCTATCATTTTGATGTTACCGTAGAGGATGGTAGAGTAAAAGTGTATAAAAAAAAAAAATCGAAAAAATAGAAAAAGAAAAAGAAAAAAGTAGTGTTAAAAAAAAAAAAAAAAAAAAAAAAAAAAAAAAAAAGGGCTACCATCCTACATCTATCTTTTAAATTTATGTTTGTTTATTTCGTTACCTAGAGTTTTAGAGTGTCGAGTCTTGGCTTAGCAACGCCATTCTTCGTATGCATTTAACATAGAGATTTTTGACTTGCCACCACTAAATAGCCTATCCCACCAAACCCTTGTTTCCTACCGTAAGCCTAACGTTACAACCCTTTAAAAGACCTCTTTGATAGTCTTTCCTAGGTGCTTACGCCAAAGCGATGGAGGTTTGATCTATTCTCAAGCCTATGGTAATCTATGTACTAGGACCGGTTAATGAGTGTTTATCTTCCATTTCTATTTGTTATATTTCATATATACACCCGAGAGAGATGTGAGTATCCAAACACCCCATGTGAGGTGCTAGTATGTAATTCCGTGCTTGTTATGACTTTTGGGGCTTATATGTGTTGTGGACCGTTTTGAATCAATGCTTCATGACCCCTAACTTATAAATCAATTGGCTAAAAGCACATTTGCTTGAGGACAAGCAAATAACAAGTGTAGGGATATTTGATAAGGTTTTAAAGGTACCATTTTGAGGGGTCGTTTTAGCCCTTATTTGATCACTTTGTATCCGTTATTGCTTAATATCGTTCCTTTTCACTTTTAGGTCTCTTGAAGGCAAAATCTTTGGAATGACACTTATTTGGACGAAAATGCGCGAATATACGAAGAAAATGGCCAAAGTCGAATCGAGACACTCAAAGTCGCTAAAAGTAGGCGACGGCGCCATCGTAATGCGCGCCGTCGTAGGATTTGTGACGGTCGGAAGCCAAAACTCGTATTTTCAAGAGGCGCGTCGGGCTTTAAAGGAGTAGACCGTCGCAAGTCGACGGCCTAGATGCGACCCGAGACGGCGCCGAAGTCAAGAGGACGGCGTCACAGCATAAGGTGACGTCGTCGCAAGGTTAACGTGGCCAAGACGAAACCCTAATGACGGCGACACGACGGCGTCACGAAACATAAGGTGACGCCGTCGCATATGTAATCTTATTTATAGAATCCGAATTTTTTAGTTTTAGAGAGAGTCTTTTGGAGTAAAAACCTAAAACCGAACCAAGGGTATCTTGTACAGTATTTTAGGGTTCTAAACCCTATTTTACATCAAGATAAGTATTTACTTCATTAATCTAATTATGTCTTTGATTATTTGTGTGTATGCTTGCATGTTCTCCATGTCCGGCTAATTTATTTGTGTGTTTGCTTAGGAAGTATGAAACTTAATTATTGAATATTGATTGGTTGTTTCTTATCTTAGTTTGATTAATGATCTAGTAATGCGATAGGTCATTCGTTGTGTACTTAATGCTTGATTCATCTTTGTGAACCTTAGAATATGATTACACGAGTAGTTGTAGGCTAAACCATCCAAAGAGTGCCTTAGAGTAAGAGTTTATCATCCTAGTGGGTTTTGTAGACGAGACCCTTTGGTAAGTTCAAAGAGTTAGGGAGAAACGCATACCCTACAACTTTAGACACACAACGCAACTAAGAATAAGGACGTGACAACTCAACCATCAATAGGAGATAATTAAGGAGTAGTAAAACCTAAGTAAACACATCTTTAAACTATCATACGAGCACACATTAATTAGACATAGACTCCCACAACCTTAGTTTAGATAATTAGATAATAGTAGAGTAATCGGTAGAAATACCAACCCCCCAAATCCAATACCCGAGATTCGTACCTTTCAATTTCATAAAATATAAAAATACAAAAATAATCTTCCTCAACCTCAACCTTAGCGTAGTAACTTCTCACTAGCATTCCTATTCCCCTAGAGAACGATATCAATACCCGTGGCTTACCCTAATTACTACACTACAACGATTAGGTTCACTGCCTAGGGTGTTATAAAACTTGCTCGAAGAAAAGGAAGTTTCCTTGACCCCGAGCAGCAGCTGCGAAGCGTATCGAGATACATATGTAACATAATAAATCGAAAAGACTTATTAAACATATTCGACCTTTCGGTGAGTTGGTGAACCACCACTCCCCGAACCATTAGTTCTGATCCATTGGCTTTACCACCAACTTTAACACCCTTGCGGTCCCTTTTAATGTGACGGTTTGCCACATTTCCAACAAGTAGGTGTTGCCTTCTTGTTAGGATCCGCCTTGTGTTATCATGATATTTGCGTTTGCCTTCGTTGTCATTGTACCGGTGGAGTTGTTATGCTCCACCATATTGACAACAGATGCACCAAAGACATTGCTACTCTTTGGCTTGTCATTATCCCGCACCTTGAGAGATTCCTCAATGCGCAGATGACTACCCAACTCAACCAGAGTTAATTCCTCTTTCTTATGTTTCAAGGTATGCTTGAAATCTTTCCAAGAAGGAGGGAGTTTGTCAATGACACAAGAGACTAAAATAGACTCATCCATGTGCATATTATATTGTGTAAACCTTCCAAGTATACCAAGAAGTTCATTTTATTGTTCCATAACTGGTCTTGAATCAGTCATTTTGTAATTTGTGAAATTACTAACAAGAAACTTCTTACTTGATGCATCCTCGACCATATATTTGGCATCCAAGGAATCCACAGTTCTTTGGAAGATTCAATGTTACGATAAATATCAAATAGAGAATCGGACATACCATTGAGAATAAGACCTCTGCATATGTAGTCACCATTCTCCCATTTGCTCTTTCTCCTAATCTGCTCCACAGTAGCATCATCCCCATCATCAGGAATAGGAGTGGTTAGCACATACACCACACTCATGCTTGACAGGAAGAAGTGCATCTTCTTACGCCATCTCTCAAGTCCACCCTTCAAACTTATCCGACTTAGCAAAGTTTAAAGCCATGTGTTTCATTGCGCAGATTTCCATTGATTATCACATATTAGTTTACTTTGATTGTTGGTGTGTAACTCCCGCATGTGGTAAGATAATCAATGTCGTGAAACAAGTACTAACTCACAGAAACAAATACCACTAGGTGGTTACCGGATATCACTTGGAATCGTGTGATCACTTTCCAAAGTAAACTATTCGACCCTAATGCAGGTTACACGAATATCTACTTGGGATAAGACCAAATGTAGTTATAGAATTAGGCACAATTCAACAACCCTTGCGCTTATAAGTGTTAATCATTTTTTGTGCGTCCTTTCATGCATAATCATATCTCCTATTTATAGGAAAATACTCTTAGCTAGTCAAATGGAATTATGAGTATTAATCGGCCCATTAATAGCCTCATAATTATCCCCATTATAGCCATTAGTGGTTACATGACCAATTAAACGTGATCATTATGCAGTTGTAACTGCCACTTGAATAGGTCAAAGCCCATTACAAGCAGCACTTTCATAGCACTAGCAGTGGAAACACTGCTTCAGTGGAAACCACAAGCTTCAGTGGAAACACTGCACATCAGTGGAAACCACAATCAGTACTTTCCACTAGCACTACCAATACAAACCACTATTAGAGTCAGGGTGTTCATGGACCTTATGGGTGTACACTCCGTACCTCCTAGCCCATTACAAGGTGTGAACTAATCCCACAAGTGCACTAAATTTTCCAACACTCGATTCTCTGTAACCTTTATAAAAGTTCGTTTTTCTAAGAAAAAAGCAGCAGCGACGATGTTGAAGACAAGTTAAACTTTTAGATTTAAATTTCCAATATGATTATCAAATTATTAAAAGGGTTTCTAGATCGCGTTTGCAAAATTTTATGGTACCTAAAGAGACGAAGGATGAGAGAACCATAAGCATCACACCACACGTAGAATAAGTTCCTTTAGAATTAATCCAACATATGCAATCACTTTGGCGAGCAACAGAAGACCTTCCAACCGAGTTAATCCATGATATACAATCATTGTTGCCCGCAAGAGATGCCACCCGCACATGTGTCTTGTCCAAGTTATGGCTACACGCTTGGTCTACCATCCCTACCCTCAGGTTTACTACATGTCTTTTTGATGATCATGCTACTAAAGAAGACGAAATAATCTACATTGATTCAATCGATCACACTCTTTTACGTTATTTCAATGACAACATGTCAATCGAGTGTTTTCATCTTCACTTAGACATCGACAAATTGTCATTGCCTTCGCATGTTCTAAAGTGGTTTCAATCATTAGCTTCGATTTTGTCTCAAGGAACTTTCCTAACAATATGTGGTAAGAAACTTCGCACCAAGACAAGTGAGCTTGGTTGGCTTACAATTCGGATGAGATATTCTCTTTTGAAAACTTAGATACTATAAGTTTAAGAGTTGTTGACATGGGGCTCTATCAAGTTAAGATGAATATAAATCCGTGATAAAGTGTTTATTCCTACGAGTACTCGAGTTAGTATATGTGCTCATAAGTGAAGAGTCACTTCATAACAATATTTTCTTCATGTAGCCTCTTGAAAGGTTTTATGGATATTTAAATATACGTATGTCCGGATTCGAACTCGAGACTTCGAGATTGCACACATTACGTATGAGAGTTGATGTTAAATAATTAATATATATAAAACGTTATCATTATTAATTATTTGTCACGAAATAAAACATAACGATAGTTAATATTTAACGAGGTTTGGTTAACGGTCGTTAAATGTAAACTATAAGGACTATAACTGAAATTAGGAGTCGGGAAAGATCTAGAACCCCTCCATGGGTCTAGGCCGATCGGTTTGGGTCTCCCAAACCCATTCCCACTCAAAATTGGTCACCAAGTTAAGTTACCTATACATACAAACCCTTGTATTCATTCACAACTTAATCTTGGATCACCAATAAAACTAATTTCTTTTCTCCTCTCCTCCCTCTTGTGTTTGGCCGAATCGTACACCCCCCTCCTCAAGGGATCAATTTTTTCCAAGCTCAAGATATTAGTGTTTGGTTTTATTTGTGATTCAAGAACCTAGATTTTCACATCAAATTGCTAATAGTACGTGTGTACAAGAACGAAGAAAAACGCATTTGTGTTTGTGTATTCCACGGTGGTCGATCTTGTGTGGGTCGAATTTATTGAAACCCTAAGTTAGGGTTTTGGGTTTTGGTTCTTGTTCTAATTACCGTTTGGTTCTTGTTTTTCTAAAAGGTACGCGTTTCTTATTCGGTTAATTAATATGCATATATTATTCATTATACTTCCGCTGCATGCTTTGATGATGTTTACTTGCTTTTATAAATTGTTATGATTAGTAAAACCAAACAGTGGCATCACGAGCCGTTAATATGATGTAATTAATTACCGAAACACATAAAAATTGAAACTTTATGATTATTGCATGCTTTTTATGGTTTCTAGGGTTTTGAATTCGAAACCCTAATTTTTTAATTAATGGGTCGATTACCCTTTTTTTATTTAATTAGGTTTTAATTTTGTAAAACTTGTAGAAACCCTAGGATTGCATGCAAATTTTATGTGGTTATTATGAATAAATTGTTATGTGCCATGTAATATGCGTATCTTGGGTGATAATTGTTATCACGGAATCCATGGTGGAACATGCATGTTTTGCCATGGAGTATTGTTTGTAATAAATTGTTTAGTGATATACACATGTTTTATTTATTTGATAATTATTAAATTGGGGAAGACCTCAATTATACTAATAAAAATTCGTTATGTGTTATTTGGTATACAATTAACTTTGGCTTACGCAATCGACTTGTCGATGTATGTGGCTCATCTACTTGTAGGTGAAAGCCTTAGTTAATATATGCATTTAATTACGCCTAGAATTGTTTATTAGAGTTTATCGGAATAATTATGCATGTGGCTAATTGTTTTTACATATGTTAAATTATTTAGTTATATGTTTATATTATTTGAGTTTGTTTAATTTTTATTAAAGTGCTTTTTGTTTATATATTGTTTGACATGTTAGTAAGCAAAAGGGTTTTTGAATAGAAAATTAAATGGACTAAATAATGGTAAACCGATTTGTTATCTAAGTAATAATTCTTGAACTTTTAATCGATTGATGCGATTGTACTAAATGGTTAGAACGGCTCACCCACTAGAATAAACTATAAAGGGTTAATAAAGAAGTGCGCACAGTCACACTGAAAGGATGTCTAAGGTTATGCTTTTGCACTTACCTGGTCCTCTGCCCCCTGTAAGTTCGATTGGAGCTACCTAGTATAACCATTCAATGTATGAAGCATCTTAGTGCAAAGTTGTAAGTTTCTCAACGCATCGATTAAAACTTTGTAGAATTTAATCTTAGCAATTAAAATCTTATGTAAGTTTTTCGAAAATATTATGATATAAAGTTGTATGCATGCTTCTTTATACATAAGTTTTGATTACACGTCAAAAATTGTACCCTTTAAATTTAAGTTTATGCCATCTAATGATATGAAACACTTGAAGTTGTAATTTAGTTATGTGAGACCTTGATCTAGATTACAATAACAAGGTGAATTTTTTTGTTGTGTGAGACATCAGCTTAATTATTTGCAGTTTCTAAATTAGACAACTCAATTAAGTTAGTTAGTGAGACCTATGACTTAAGGCATAAGATGGGATAAAACATGCTTACGTTTTGCATTAATTGTTTTGGCAAAATTGTAAATCCCATAAATTTTGGAATTGAAAACTTGTTTGTCAATTATTGTTTTTCAACAATTACCTATTCTATACTTTCACCACTAGCAGATCAACTGATGTGGTGAAACTATGATAATGAGGATCCAAAATTCAAGGAAAATACTATGGTTAATATGAATATTGACCAAAGGGTATTTTATTTTCTTGAATGTTTACTTATCGAAAGTACTAACTTTTGAACTTTTATTTTCGTAGAAATGGCTCAAGTCGAATTCATTGCACTAGCCTAGTCGTTCAAATCTATGTTTGATCGAGAGAAATTGATTGGTAGCGCAATTTCAATGATTGGTATCGGCAACTCGTAATTGTCTTGAGGGTTGCCAAAAGACTAGATTATTTGACTACGCCTTGTCCTCCCGAACTCGCGGCAGCAGTGCTACTGGCTGAAGCACGAGCGTGGCAACTGAGTATGACAAGTATAATGTGGTCGCTTTGCATTATGCTTGGGAGTATGAACTCAAACTTGCAAAATCGGTTTGAGAATTACTTCCTAACCTCATGCTCAAGAATTGCAAAGGTTGTTTGAAAAGCATGCGATCAGAGTCAGTATGATCCGATAGATGCTCTACATAGTTGCAAGCAAGGAGAAGGGAAACTGTGAGTGCCCAACGCTCGAAATGATGAGTTTCATGGACCAGCTGGGGCGACTTAACTATGTCTACCCTAAAGACATACAAATTGGCCTGATCAACGGATCCCTTAACAAGGAGTTTGATGGTTTCGTGCGCAATTACAATATGCATTGCACGGGGAAGACAGTCAGTGAGGTACATGAAATGCTCATTGATTACGAGAAAGGTTTGCCCAAGAAGGCCCCTACACTGCGGTTCTAACCATCCAGAAGGGTAGGATTTCTAAGCCTAATAAGCCGCTAGCGAACAAAAAAGGGAAAGGTAAGGGTAAAGTTGATAAGGGAAAACAAGTTATGACCTATCAACAAGAACCCAAGAAGTACCCTCCCAAAAGCGCGAGAATCAGAAGAAGGATCAGCTTGTCATCACCGCACCAAGGTAGGACTTTGGAAGAGAAATTCTCCATCTACCTTGATGAGTTGCGTAATAAGAAGTATAAAATATCGGCACTGTGGCTAGTACTTGTGTACTCTTTTGATGATAGAATTATTTGCTTTTCCTCATAAAATAAATTCCTAGGTATATGATCTTGGATGTGGTATTCACATTTGTAATACCTGCGCAGGACTTAGAGGAGCAAGGAAGCTTGCCTATGGATGACAATACTGCACGTGGGTAACGTGGCACATGCACGATCGTTGAAGCTATAGTCACGTTTGATTTAGTTTTACCTTCGGGTTTAGTACGTCTTTGAACGATTGTCATTCGCGCCTTCTATTGTTGGGGTGTCGTTTCATTTCCTTGTTAAAAGATATTGGTTTTATTCATACATTTACCGATTATGGAATTTCGGTTTCTTTAAATGGTGTTTTTTACTTTAATGTTATAAATCAGTAAATGGTGTGTTTGAAATTGATTTGCATGATAATATGATTGATAAAAATAGTTCTGTCTTTAGCATCAATAATAAAAGAATCAAAGGTGATTTGGATTCTTCATTTCTTTTGGCATTGTAGACTTGCTCACATAGGCAAGAAACGCATGCAAAAGCTGCAACATGATGGGCTTTTGCAAGACATCAATGATGAATCATTTGATAAATGCGAATCTTGCATATCGGGAAGATGACCAAGAAACCTTTACAAATAGTTTAGAAAGGGCTTCGATCTTCTTGGTGTGATACATCTTGGCGTATGTGGACCACTAATACATGTGTCAAGGAAGGGTGGTAGCTACTTCTTAACCTTACCGATGATTTCGATCGTTATGTTTATGTTTATTTACTTAAACATAAGCATGGAGTCTTTGAAACATTTAAGGTTTTAAGAGTGAAGTAGAAGCGCAACTAGGAAAAAGATTAAAGCTCTTCGATCCGATAGAGGTGATGAATATTTAAGCCAAGAGTTTAAAGATTATCTAGCTGAGTGTGGTATCGTCCAGCAACTCACATCTCCATATACTCCACAACAAAATGGTGTATCCGAGAGAAGAAATCGTACACTACTAGACATGGTACGATCAATGTTTAATCTTACAACTCTTCCCTTATCCTTTTGGGATTATGCTTTAGAAACTGTTGTTCGCATATTGAATATGGTTCCAACTAAGAAGGTTGATAAGACTCCTTATGAAGTGTGGTATGGGAAAGCTCCCAACTTGTCTTACTTAAAGGTGCAGGGTTGTGAGGCGTTTGTTAAGCGTGATCTGGCGATAAGCTACAACAAAGATCATTAAGTGTATCTTCGTAGGATACCCAAAGGAAACTATGGGTTACTACTTTTACTTTCCACCGAAAACAAAGTAATTGTTGCTAGGTATGGAGACTTTCTTGAAAAGGATCTCATATCTCATGAATTCGATGGGAGAGTTTATGATCCGGAATATGATCAAGAAGATACAACACCTTCGAAAACACTAGCCAACCTTAAGTAGAACACGAAAGTCCGAGTGTTCCACCTAAAGTTGAAGTGGTTCCCATTCGTGAGATCTGCAAGGACTATGCGTGCACCGAGCATCTATGTCTCAACGTAGAAGCTGAGGAAAATATGTTAGGGGATCTTGGTGAACCTGCTAACTATAAGGCTGCCATGATGAGTCCTGAAAAGGAAAAATGGCGAGTTGCAGTGAATGGGGAAATGCAATCCATGAAAGATAATGAAGTTTAGATAGAGGTTGACTTACCTCCAAATGCTAAGGTAGTTGGAAGTAAGTGGCTCGATAAGATAAAGACTGACATGGATGGCAATGCACACACCTATAAAGCTCGTCTTGTAGCTCAAGGGTATACTCAAACCTTTGGGATAGACTACGAGGAGACATTTTCTCCCGTAGCGAGACATTAGAGCTATTAGGATTCTTATAGCCATAGGCGTGTACTATGACTATGAGATATGGCAAATGGATGTAAAAGCGCCTTCTTAAGCGGTCGCCTAGATGAGGACATCTATATGGTGCGACTGAAGGGTTTGTGAATCCAAAGTTTCAAAGCGTGTATGCAAACTTCAAAGGTCCATTTATGGGTTGAAGCAAGCATCAAGGCAATGGAACAAGAAGTTTGATGAAGAAATCAAGAAATTTGGTTTCACTCAAAATCTTGATGAGCCATGTGTGTATCACAAAGCTAGTGGGAGTAATGTTATTTTCCTTATCTTATATGTCGATGACATATTGATCATGGGAAAAGACATTCCAAGTTTGCAAGATGTAAAGTCTTATCTTGGAAAGTGCTTTTCTATGAAGGATTTAGGGGAAGCAACATTTATTATGGGAATCAAGATCTACCGAGATAGATCAAGGCGGTTAATTGGACTAAGCCAAAGTGCTTACATTGATAAAATATTGTAGAGATTCAATATGCAAGATTCCAAGAAGGGATATTTGCCGATGCAAGTTGAACATGGCTTAAGTAATAAACTATGTACGCCAACACTGAAGAGGTGGCACACATGAAAAAGTTCCTTATGCTTGGTGTAGGATCTATCATGTATCTTTGTGAGATGTACAAGGCCCGATGTGGCGTTTACAGAATATCACCAAGAGGTATCAATAGAACCTGTGTTTGAAACAACGGCAGTGTTAAGAACATTCTTAAGTATCTAAGGGCTACTAAAGAAATGTTTCTAGTGTATGGAGGAAATCCGGATGCGTAACTTGATGTTCTGGTGTTTTGTGATGCGTCATTCCAAACCGATAAAGATGATATGAAGTCTCGAGACGGGTTATGTCTTTGTCATTAATGGAAGAGCGATTGTTGGAAGAGCAAGAAGCGGCACAACGGTTGCGATGTCTATTCTGAGCCGAGTACATAGTCGCCGGAAGCTGCGATGGAAGTCTGTTTGGATTAGGAAATTCATTTCGGGACTCGAGTAATTCCTCAATCGAATTACCTTTAAATGTGTATTGTGACAACTCTGCTGCAATAACATTTGCCAATGAGCTAGGAGTCATGAAGGGCGCCAGACATTTTCCTCGCCGATATCACTATGTTCGAGAACAAGTCGAAATAGGTGAAATCAATCTACTCAAAGTTCATACAGATGATAATCTAGTTGATCCCTTTACGAAGCCTTTGCCAAAAGAAAAACTTACTGACCATGCTGATGGGATTGGACTTCGTTTAGCTAGTAGTTTCATGCAGATCTGTGATTAGTATTTGGATAAAGGATGTTATGAACAAATATTACTTTGATGAAATAAAATAATTGTTTATGTTTATTTTTCATTTTCTTAATATTGTATCCTATATTTGCATGTTTAATCCGTGGATAACTTATGTTATTCTAAATAGTCCGTTGTCAATCAATGATGTGGGAATGTCATTGAATTAAGACAAATCCGAGTTTTGGTAGAATATACTTAAAGTATATTGATGCGTAGGACATACCAGATTCACATGATATTCAATGAATTGAATATAGGACAGATCTCAACTTTACATGATGATACTTTATGGATCTTTGTCATTAAGTATATCATGAAGTGTTTATCCTCAGACTTGAGACACCAGATAACTAATATGAATGTAGTGCACTTGTGTAAGATAGTTTAACGCTATCCGTAACTGGTAGTTATAAGGGCTATTTTCAGAAGTGTTACAAAGTTCATGAGTTATGTTTGTAGTCAAGAGAATTTGTTCCTTTGAATTTGTTTCAAAGCATAATACTATATTTGGGCCCCTCGTAGGGTTGACAAGATGTTTGTATGGCCATACCCAAGATCTATCGGAATACGTTCGATGATTTGGTAATCTTGTTCAATCGAATATAACGAGAAAGAATATTAACTTATGAAATGACTTGATCCATATTCATAGTTAATGTAGTATTAGTAACAAAAGGATAAGAAAAATGATGAATCATTAAATGGTTTTTCCAGAAACCATACTCGATTCGATCCGGGGCATTGGCGTGTTAGGCTAGACTAAACCAATGTCATTACTATATTTAGTAATATCCAGTGGGAGCCTAAAGGTTTTATGGATATTTAAATATACGTATGTCCGGATTCGAACTCGAGACTTCGGGATTGCACACATTACGTATGAGAGTTGATGTTAAATAATTAATATATATATAACGTTATTATTATTAATTATTTGTCACGAAATAAAACATAACGAAAGTTAATATTTAACGAGGTTTGGTTAACGGTCGTTAAATGTAAACTATAAGGACTAGAATTGAAATTAGGAGTCAGGAAAGATCTAGAACCCCTCCATGGGTCTAGGCCGATCGGTTTGGGTCTCCCAAACCCATTCCCACTCAAACTTGGTCACCAAGTTAAGTTACCTATAAATACAAACCCTTGTATTCATTCACAACTTAATCTTGTATCACCAATAAACCTAATTTCTTTTCTCCGCTCCTCCCTCTTGTGTTTGGCCGAATCGTACACCACCCTCCTCAAGGGATCGATTTTTTCCAAGCTCAGGATATTAGTGTTTGGTTTTATTTGTGATTCAAGAACCTAGCTTTTCACATCAAATTGCTAATAGTACGTGTGTACAAGAATGAAGAACAAAAGCATTTGTGTTTGTGTATTCCCTGGTGGTCGATCTTGTGTGGGTCGAATTTATTGAAACCCTAATTTAGGGTTTTGGGTTTTGGTTCTTGTTCTAATTACCGTTTGGTTCTTGTTTTGCTAAAAGGTACGCGTTTCTTATTCGGTTAATTAATATACATATATTATTCATTATACTTCCGCTGCATGCTTTGATGATGTTTACTTGCTTTTATAAATTGTTATGATTAGTAAAACCCAACACCTATTTGAGAAGATAAACATTAAATCATCTCGGCAATTGATAGAAATTAAGGTAAAAAACATGTGTTGTCTTCGCGAGTTGAGGATAGCAGATAATTCTAACGAGATTTTGGAAATTTATGGTGTTCCAAGTCTTCATGTGCTTGATTACCATGCCATATCGCGAGATACATTCAAAATGGATCCATTAGAGAGCGTGAGAGAATTGGTTCTATTTCGTGTGTTGATAGACAATACATTTAGTGACATGATTATATCGAAATTTCCTTTTCTTGAGAGTTTGATCCTCGATCTGATCAACTGTAGGCTAGAAACCTTAGACATCACTTGTGTTTCCTTAAAGAGATTGACTATAGATTTGTTTGACAACAAACAACTCAACATACAGGTTTATGCTCCAAAACTACTTTATTTGTGTTACAATGGCCGTAAAATCCCTAGTCTTTTGTTTCCAACCAATACTCCCGAGCATATTAAACTCTTACTATGGTTTAAGAAATCCAATCCCATTGATCGGTCGTTCTTTCTTAAAATGAGAGAAGCACTCAATTTATCAAGCAACTTTGACATTGCAATAAAAATAGATGGTTTAGTGCCACAGAAAATCGACCTAGAAGATCTTAGAAGAAGGGTTTCGTTTCCGGCTAGAAACGTGCAACAACTATTGTTTAAGATATGTTTGAATGAACACTTGTTGAAGCTCTCACCTCTTTTCGATTTATTTTTTTCGATTTGCCATCCCCGTCATGTTAACGCATATTATAAGAACGGATGTAGCTACTTGCATGAGCTAATGGTGATTGGGATGATGGATACAAATACGTCAGATCTCAAAGATATTGAAATAAAAAATCCTAGTAATGGAAAATGGGAAAACGTGACAAATTCTTGGCGAAGTTTTCATTTCCATTTTGAACTGCCCTGGAGAAGTTTTCATGACGAGGCCAATGCCTACAATTCAGATGAGTTCAAATTAAATTGGTGATCATGATAGACTGTGCCCTCGCTATCATCTTCGTCTCGATTATTTGATTTGATGTTTCTGTTTTTTAGCATATTACTCAAGATAATTTGGTTTAACATATAGTGATGTTATTAATTATTATAATGTTTACTTAATTCGAACGAAGATCTATTTGGCCTGTCAGCAATTAAATTATACGATTGCTATATTCTTGGTGCAGAAATTACACAGAATAAGGCTATGCATCTACCATACGCCTTAAGTTGTAAAAATTTACGTGCAAATGAAATGTAAGAGAAGAATCAAAGTTAAGCAAAATATAGGCCCTAGTGGCCATAATGTAGATATTCATTAACGACTAGTCTAAAGGCCGTAGCCTTAACGATCATAAAAGCAAATATTGTCTTAGGCCGTAGCCTTCACCACATACAGAACATAATTTGTTTCATCAGGCCTCATGCCTGGAAAGGAACACAAATACATATTGTTTAACAGGGTACATACCACCCTGGAAGATCAAATAACCACCACATGGTAGCCTTCATCATACCTTCAAATGTGTTGGATCAGTAGAACCTAGGGATGGGACCTGTGTAGATGGTGTCTTCTTGGAGGTGGAAGCAGGTTGAACCTTCCTTGGCTTCTTTGACAACAGGTCCTCAATGGAGGCCGTTGGGTCCTTCGTAGCCTCAGCAAGGAATGGGAACTCCTTAG
Organism: Chrysanthemum lavandulifolium; assembly: GCA_022545495.1. Taxonomy (NCBI): domain Eukaryota; kingdom Viridiplantae; phylum Streptophyta; class Magnoliopsida; order Asterales; family Asteraceae; genus Chrysanthemum; species Chrysanthemum lavandulifolium. The sequence goes on along the minus strand of CM040238.1, from coordinate 81,863,333 downwards.
TGGATAAGGCATTGCTTGCATCATCGTATTCCTTCTCGTGGGTTGCCCAATAGTATGGAACACCTGCAAGATCCACCGGTTTACCTGTCTTGGCCACCTCCTCAAGAGTAGTGCATTTGCCAACTTCGCAATCATTATGCCCACATCATCACTATGGTACAACTCCATAGCAATATATGGGATAACTTTGGTCACCAGATCAAGCCTGTCTTTCTTGAGCATTTTGAGACGAAGATCCAACCCATCCACCTTTTCTCTGAGCTTGATCTCTTGGTTAATCAACTTTGCCCTCTCTTCTTCAAGGCCTCCAAACTTGGTAGTCAGAACGGAAATTTACTCTTTGTAGCCTATGACCTTCGTGACTTCGAGAGATAGCCTGCTGGACTCAGTCTGGCTTTCGGCTAACTGACCCTTGAGCCTTTCCACATCTGCTCAGAGATCTTGGACCAGAGGATTCTTGTTGAAATCATCCATAGCATCCTCACATTTTTCCTACAGGTTTGTGTATTGCTTGTCCCTAGCCTTCTCCCTGGCAAGCATAACGTCCATCTCTTCCCTAGCTTTGGTGACATCACGAAGAAGCTCCCTTGTCCGAGTGTTGAGCTGGTTATCCAATATGCATTGCCTTACATAGCTCTTATCGTGTAGGTTGCATAGCCTTTCTAAAGACATATTATCCATCACCCCCTTCCAGCTAGATGGGGTCACACACTCAATGAGCAAGTGACAAGCTAGGGGGACGAAAGCTCCTTCGTATCAGGGAGACCTGCAATAGAAATAAACTTATTAGTATAGCGAATATGCGAGATAATTTTTGCAACAGGAAGAAGACTTACCATGAATGTCATCGATGTTGGGCCCTTCGATGGTGGAAACACCTGCCTTACCCCGAGCACTCTTTGCCGGGTAGTTCGAGAGGAGGAGTGGGCAAGATGAGCTTCTCTTCGATGCGCACTTTGCGACTTTCGAGCTTGTACCTTTCTGCTTGCACCCTATCCGCTATACGGAGGACCCTACGATCGCCATTGTTCCTCCAAAGCGTGGTCATCCGAGTGCGTCATTCTCAACTAACCGGTCTTCAACCTCCACATGCTCTTTTTCTTTTGTAGGAGGAGCGGATGACACAGCTCAATTGGTTGAGCATCAACATCGTTATTGTTAATCGACATCAAGGAGAACCTACACCGTAGCTAACTTCCTTGGCTTCCTTTGGAATAAAGCTCACTTGCTTAGCACCACCAAAGAACAACGAAATTTTGGAATGACATTTCGCAAAAGGAAGGAAACAGATAAATATCGTAAAGATAAGTTCCTATACATTATTTTAATTGAAAATTTACATACTTTCTCCACAACAAATAATTTCGAGGATGTAATGGAGACCCTCCCAACTTTCAAAGAAGGCCACCATAAACAATATTGGTTCTTGAAAGGTCGAGCAATCAATTTGGATGGCGAACTAGGCGTTGATACTGTGGGATTCCTCCTCACAAGATAGGGCGGGATCGTTAAATCTCTTCTCATCAAACCGAAACTCCGGGATTAGCAACGCAGGTATTGTGGAGGTACAATCGTATCTTAAATGTAAAAGAACTTCCTTTCCGGTTTCGATATTTGTAAAAGGCTTCTCAATCATAATGGGCACATCCCGTTCACCTCTTTTGGCCAATTTCAGCCAGTCTCCTCTAGGGTAAAGATTCACAAACCCTCTAAGCACAGTCAAAGATGGTTCAAACCCATACGCTTTACACATGACAATGTACGTGGTGAGCTTGGCTAGGCCAAACGGGTTAAACCTAGATATGTGTACTTCATAATATTGAAGGAGTTCTAAAATTAGGGGATGCAAAGGTATCCTTAAGTTGGAGGTGGTGAATGCATGTGTATACAAGCCTACATAATTCTTTGGAGCATCATAAATACCTTGGCCTTTGCTGGGTAACATGATCTTAAACTGTTTGGGAATGGGATAATCAGTAAGGAAGGCTTTGAGCTCTTCCCTGGTTAAGGTACAACCTTGTTGCCTGATTACAAACTTAGAATTGGCAGCCATGATACTTTTAATCAACAAAAAAGTAATGAAAACGTAGTGATACGAAGGAATACTTTACCTTTTTTGTTCGAAAGCTTGCTCAGAAGACAACTTAGTAGGTGTAATTTTTGGGCGAGGGATAAAAATGAGTTAGGGTTTTACTATTTTGATTTTATATACCCTCTTGCATCTCTTATCCTAGCCCTACATGTGTCTTTTGGGATCACCTAACTTCCGGATTTCAAATCCTTTTTAAACTTTGAAAGGACGTTTGAATTTACCAAGATAGAGGGTGGTTAGGATAAGTACTACGCATTAATTACGCAGTCAACATATATCCAAGTTTTCATCTTCGTTCAATTTTGTGACGGAGGAGAGGTTTCGTATATATTTTTGAGTCGTAGGCAATATATCATCGTTCGTACATATCACTTTCGACTGGGGGGCTTGATGACGTACCCTCCAATCAGGTCAAAGGACACCCTTCCGACCTCAGTTGAATTTGCATTACGAAGGATCAAGTCTATCTTCATAAGTCATCGTTGGCATAAAATCATTCATCCTTGATATGGTTACCAGTTGGGAATCTGCCAACCGAAGGCCTATGCCCTTCAGGGTCTTACCTTGAAGACACTAAGACAAAGGAGAACATTGACTTGGTCTTCCCCTACGTTCCCACTATCTCCTTAGCTTCCCTGCCAAGACAGAGAGAGTGGGGATGAAGCCTTAGCGGTTACCACAAATAATGGGACGCCCCCATGATCTCTAAAACGTGTGCAAACACTCTCCAAGCTTATTTCTCTATCTATAAATAGATTGGACGAGTCATTTCAATGGTATGTTCACTCAACACAGTATTTCACATACTCTACATTACTTACAACACATATCACATACTTACTCTCGCCGGAGGTGGTTCGCAGGTCCAACCCTGCGCAATCACTAACGAAGTGTCTACTATTTCTTATTGCAGTTGGTTACAAGTTTGGCAAAGCATATCACCCTCATACCCTTCGATCACCATCGAAGGCACGGTCATCTGAATGATTGTACAATCATTTACCGACCATAAAAGCCTACAACACATCTTAGACCAGAAAGAGCTGAATATGAGACAGCGCCGCTGGTTAGAGTTACTCAGTGATTACGATTGTGAGATTTGTTATCATCCTGGTAAAGCCAATGTCGTTGCATATGCACTCAGCCGTAAGGAGAACATTCCACCTTTAGTCGTTCGATCCCTAGGAATGACCATTAGGTCACCTCTACCATCTCAAATCTTAGCCGCCCAAGCTGCGATGTTGACGGAAGAGAACCGTCCATTTGAGAACCTTCATGGAATGGTAGAAAGTGAAAACGGCTTCTTGAAGCGTTCTGATGGAACCTTATGCTTCGGACACAGAAGCAGGATACCATTTCATGGTGGAATTCATGAGTTGATTATGCACGAGTCACATAAATCAAAATACTCTATTCATCCCGGAGCCGATAAGATGTATCATGACCAAAAGAAACTCTACTAGTGGCCGAACATGAAAGTCGACATAGCTTTGTATGTCAGTAAGTGCTTGACTTGTTCCAAGGTAAAGGCCGAACAACAGAAACCCTCAGGACTTTTAGTTCAACCCGAACTCCCTGTATGGAAATTGGAGCGAATCACCATGGACTTCATCACTAAATTACCGAGAACAGTCAGCGGCAATGACGCTATCTGGGTAATCGTAGATCATTTGACTAAGTCTGCTCACTTCTTCGCCATTAGCGAGGTTGATAGTCTTGACAAGCTCGCTCGGCTGTATATCAAGGAGATAGTATCGCGTCATGGAGTACTGATATCTATCATTTCTGACCGAGATAGCCGTTTTACATCCAACTTCTGGTAGTCCTTGCAATCAGCATTAGGAACAAAATTGGATATGAGTACTGCTTATCATCCTCAAACCGTTTGAGACATTGTATGGCCAAAAATGTCGTTCCCCGATCTGTTGGGCGGAAGTTGGCGAGAGTCAGCTTACCGGTCCCGAACTCGTTCTAGAAACCACTAAGAAGATAGTTCAGATTCGTAATCGTTTTCAAACCGCCCGTGATAGACAAAAGAGTTACGTCGATAGGAGACGTAAACCCTTAGAGTTTCAGGTAGGAGACCGTGTCATGTTAAAAGTTTCTCCTTGGAAATGAGTGATACGTTTCGGCAAGCGTGGAAAACTCAACCCCCGATACACTGGTCCCTTTCCTATACTGGAAAGAATCCGACCAATAGCTTACCGTCTTGAGCTACCATCGGAGTTAAGCAGTGTACACGATGTCTTCCATGTTAGTAATCTTAAGAAGTGTCTTTCTGAGGAGAACTTAGTTGTACCTATGAGAGATATCTGTATAGATGAGAAATTGAATTTCGTTGAGGAACCAATTGAGATCATGGATCGTGAGGTTAAACGGCTGAAGCATAGCCGTATCCGGATTATCAAAGTTCGTTGGAATTCCCGTCATGGACCAGAGTTCACTTGGGAACGTGAGGACGTATTCTGTAGGAAGTACCCTAATCTCTTCGTAACATCAAGAAACTCGGAGTGAAACCCGGGACGGGTTTCTTCTGAGGTTGGGAGGCTGTGACAACTGGCAATTAGGGAGCCCATTTTAGGTAACCGCATTACGCTAAGTTAACCGAGTAATTGCCTTTAGAACTATTTCGATTAACCATGACTTGTTTTGATATCGTTTATTGGTTTTTATGATTTATTTTATTATCGTATGAGTTTTAGCTCTTTACGTTAAGTACTATGTGATTCAGCACAATAAAATCCTATAACGAGAGATAACGTAACTTTTAAACCGTAGCACGAAAAGTGACACATAAATAATAAAAATTCTTAGAAAAACATAAATAAAAACAATAGAAAGTCGAAGGAAAGTGGTGGGACACTCGTAGGACAATATATGAGCTCGGGAAAGGGTAAACGGGTTAGTTTTACAAAAATTGCGGGTTTGGCACCCCAAGAAGCCCATGGTCGGCCCCCTCCTCCCATTTTAATTTTTTTAGGTCCCTAGTCCCAAGTATAAATAACCCCATCCCCTCTCATTCCCCTCTTTACTTTCTCTCACTAAAAATACACACACTTCTACTTTCTCTCACTACTCTCTCTCGCCACCAACCAAAACCCTAACCCTAAATATCCACCACCACCGCCGCCCCTTCTCCGGCCATTTTCCGGCGAGTGTAATCTCACCTCCACCACCATTAGATACTTTCTTTCCTCTTTCCATCCATATATGGCACGTGCCTAAAGCCTTCGTTAACACCCTCAAATCCCTCAAAAACTATTCGAATCTTTAGGGTTTCTTGGTAACTTTGTAGATCGGGTTTTGAAAAGGTAAATGGAGACTTGTTGTGGCTCGTTTGAGCCTTAAAAAGCCATGTACGAGTCCTATATGGCTCGTACATGTGGCAACCTAAGTGGGTTTTGATGAACACGGGTCTAAAACGAGTTTAAAACTAATTAAAACATGTAACTAGTGTTTTGGTATCGTGCGTTGTGTCATTTTATTGTGTTTTGCATTTTTATCATTGTTTCATGTTTTTGGTCATGATTAGTTGATGGGTTTGATGATTGGATGTTGTTTGATTGTGTTTGGTTATCGGAGAAGCCATTTGGGGAGTGTTTGGATGGAAGTAGTAGGTCGTACGAGCCACTAGGGCTTCGTACATGGGATGGTTGTGGCGTACGAGACCCATGAGGACCAAGGGTCCGGGTCAGGTCATTGTGGTAACTTGTTGGTAGTTGTTGTTGATGTTTGGATGAGACGCGTGGAGCCAAAAAGCTTTCAGAGCTTGTTTGGTTCACGTGGTCTTAACCAGGACCGTGTCAAGACCATTAGGGTCGTGACATTAGTTACGAGTATATTTGGTAGTTTGTTTGGATGGCGAGATTGATATGGGTTGATTGGAGATTGATTTGAGATATTGTGATTATTAACTTGGACTTATATTATATATTGTCAACTTTGCGCAACGTCGGTGTTACTTTGACTTTTTAGTCATAGTTGACCCCGACAACGCCGTAACATGGACTTTAGTATATATTGGACTATAGAATGTATAAAAGCCAAGAAGTCATGACTCGAGCTTATGAACTCGAAACGGATAACGACTCGAAACTTATATTCAAACGGACGTAAAATATAAATAAACTTGTTAATAAGACTAAGAAACATAAATAATAAATGGTTTTTATACTAAACCTCCGATAACAAGACTTGTCTTGTTATTCGCTATTTTAAATGGAAACTAACGTCTAAAATGGATATATTTTCTAATTAATGAGTTTTTAATGTTTCGAGTGCACGTTTATCGAAATGTGTCATTTATGAGCATTTAATGCCATTTTCAAGCATTTAATACTATTTACGTCTTGTGCATAGGTTACGGATGACCTAACATTAATAGCGTCAATCCACGTGGATAGCGGACTTATTAGGTTGAAGAATCTAATAAGAGCCCGTTAGGCATGTAGGATAACGTTATAAATGGGTGAATTATCCTTATGACTCGTTAGGATGCGACTGGTTTATGGAATAATAAGCGACATGAATAAATGATTGAGTTTATCGAGTTGACGCATTCGATAAGGTCTAACTATTTCTTTTGACCTATACATCTCAGCATATCTAACTGTGTTCCCTAATGGTTTAGCCTTTTGTCTGGGATAAACAGTCTCTACTTTTGGGACATATTTAGTTGCACTAGTATAAGAAGTTTTAGTTTGTGAGGTATCAGAATTGTCCTTTACCTCACTAGTTACTTCCTTTTCATTCCTTTTAAGCCCATACTGCATTTCAGGTTCTTTAGAACCTCTATTCCTGTGCTAGCAGGCTCAAATGTAGGAGGCTTGTATAAACCTGAAGTGGGTGGTGCAACACTATTGTAGCTACTGTATCCTAAACCTTTTCCTGGATTAAGAAGACCAGCCTTTATGATCCTATGTGAGCAATCTTTTGAATAAGCATATTTGTCCACACGAGCTTGAATGTTATCCTTTTCTAACTTGATTTTATCTAAGTCAGTTTTAAGTAATCATATTTCAGCATCTTTATACATGTCCCTTTTAAGAACTGCAACCTATTCACTCAAAGCTTCCTCATTTTCTCTGTAGCATTTGCTTCCAAAGACTCTAAAGTGATTTAACGTAGGCTTTTTGCCTCGGAGTAACTCATATGGAGTTTTACCTAAGATTGGTCTAATTAAGACTCGATTGAGTATGTACGTTGAAGTATCAACGACATTACACCAAAATTTTGAGGTATGGATTGTTCATTAAGCATGGTTCTACTCATTTCTTGAAGGGTTCTATTCTTTCTTTCTACTACCCCATTCGATTGTGGAGTGCGTGGAGCCGAAGTTGTGAGTAATACCATTAGCGTCACAAAAGGCTCCAAATTGCACTTCATTATCGAATTCCTACCATGATCCATCCTAATAGACACTATAGGACTTCCTAGTTGTCTTTGGATCTTTTGCTTAATATTTCAAAGTAATTAAAGGTTTCGCTTTGTTCTTTAAAAATTTTGTCCATGTATACCTAGAGTAGTCATCCACTATTACCAAAGTGTAGTAGTTGCCTCCATAACTTTGGATAGCGGATGGACCAAATAAATCCATATGTAGTAATTCTAGACACCTAGTAGTGGACACCATGTTTTTAGCTTTATGACTCGAATGAGCTAGTTTACCTACATTACAAGCATCACAAAAATGATGTTCATATTTTAACTTAGGTAGATCTCTTACTAGATCTTTGGATGATAGCAATTGAAGAAGTCGCATGTTGGCGTGACCCAATCTTCGATGCCATAAGGTCGAAGTATCATCCATAGAGGTAAGACATAGTTTATCTTTATGTTCATTACCGATTTTAATGACATAGACTCCATGTTTCCTAATTCCTCTTCCTATGGTTATGCCATTTTAAGTATCTTACTACGGTTTGGTAAAAGTACATTGCGCTTTTTATCACATATTTGTCCTATACTTAAGAGGTTAAAGTTTAGGTTTTCACGTGACACACATCGTTAATGGTTAGAGATTTGTTAGAAACCGCACCTTTACCGATGATTCTACTTTGCTATTTCCAAACACCACATTACCTCCATTTACGGATTCATATGTGGAGAATAGATCCCTATTGTTGGTCATGTGCCTCGTGCACCCACTATCCTTGACCCATTCATCGGGGTCTAGGTGGACCTTTAAGCACACCTAAAACAATAATAAACTCAAAGTTTGGTCCCCATTTGTTCATGGGTCCATTAGTGTTAAACATTCCATTCATGTTAGACATGTATGGATAAGATGAGTATGCATTCCATGGAGCAAAGTTTTGAAAGGAAAACCGTTTTGCATATTAGGGTTCCATCCCATTTGATGGTTACTTCTTGGATAGACATTATTAGGTCTCCTAGATGCATTATGTTTTTGAAAAGATGGTGCTTTGTTTCTTACAAAAGTAGGATTATATTTTGGAGGTGGATGTCTAGTGGTGACATGAGTTGGTTTCTTCCTATTAACGATAACGAACTCGGTTCTAGATGAAGAGGCTATGTTATTACCACTAGTTGTTACAGCAGATCCATGGATCCAAGTTTGTCCACTAGCCGGTTCCCTTTTTAGGGGATCCATGGGATCCGCCACAACAGTGGCTGGTTTTTCTAGTTCTTTAACAAATTTTGTTTCTTTACTTTCACTAGTTGATGGATCAAGTTGTTGAATACCTAGACCCTTTTGGTTGTTGCCCGTTTTAACACCATCCAGTATTGTATCTAAGGTGTTCCTACTCATTCTAGCAATTTTAGAATCTAAATGATCAACTAGTGTTTGAAGTTGAACACAAAGTTCACATTCACCACTTGCTATTTTACCCTTTTCTAAACGTTTTAGTTTTGCTTTTAATTCTATGACTTCTTTATCTAAACGTTGGTTTTGACTCTTTAAAAGCTTGTTTTTGTTAATTAGTTTTAAGCTAATATTGCATAGTTTATCATATTCATTATGCAATGAGTCGTCATCAAGTGATGAACTACTATAGTATTCGTGACATACCTCGTCATTTGCCATGAGACAAATTTTCTTCGTCCTCCTCGTCGCTCATTCCCCACGTGCCGCTCATGAACGCCTTTTGATCATCCCGTTTGGGACACTTACTAATAAAGTGGTTTGGGTCCCCACATTTAAAGCAAGTACGATCATCCTTTGGCTTATCGTCCTCTTTGCTTTCCCGAAAGCCTTTCTTATCGTCATACGGTTGTTTGACGTATCTACCCTTTCTTCTAAAGAACTTTTTGAAGTCCCTTACCGCCATAGCGTACTCCTCATCGTCACTACCCGAGGAAGAGTTCTCTTCATCGGTTGAAGCCTTTTTGGCTTTTAAGGCAAGAGATTTGTGTTTCTCTTTTACCTTTGAGGCTTCGGAATCTTTAGCAAGGACAAGCTCGTAGACTTTTAAGTTGCCTATGAGTTCATCGAGGGTGAGGGTTGTCAAATCTTTTGACTCTTCGATCGCCGTCACTTTAGATCTCCACTTCGAAGGAAGTGCCCTTAGATATCTCCTAACATGGTTACGGCTAGAAAAAGATTTATCAAGTGCTTGTAAAGATGTAATAATAGTATTTAAGTTAGCAAATGAATGATCTATAGTTTCCTCATCCAATATTGAAAATTGTTCATATTGTTGAACAAATAAATCAATTTTATTATTTTTAACTTGTTCGTTGCCTTGATGAGTTACAACTAAAGAATTCCAAATTTCTTTAGAGGTTTTGAGTAAATAAATTCTTTCAAATTCCTTTTTCGGTAAAGCATTATATAAAACCATTTTTACTTCACTATTCTTAGAAAGCTTTTTCTTCAAATCATCATTTAGTTTATCATGAGGTATGTAAACTACATTCCCTTTATCATCTTTTTAGGTAGCCTCAAAATCGCCTTCAACAATAATGTACCAAAGATCAATATCTTTAGATTTCACATATGTTTCGAATCTATTTTTCCAATATATAAAACCATTAGTTTCTAGTAGTGGTGGTCGTTGCATAGATTGCCCTTCCTTATAATTTTCAGAACCCATAGTGATCGAAAAGTTTTTAAAATACAATTTTATTTTAAAACTTTTATAAACTTAGCTTTGATACCAATTGTGGAAAACTAGAAGGGGGTTGAATAGTTTTGCCGATTTTAAGTTGATTTCAAAACTTTAGATCCGATATTATGTGAAATCGTATGGATGTTGAGAACGATAGATCTAATGATAATGAAAGCAAATAAATAAAGATAAGGGATAGAAATGACACAACCGATTTATAGTGGTTCGGCTACAAGGACACCTTCCTTGCCCTACTCCACTCCCCGAGTCACCTACTCGAGTTCAAGCACTATGTCAACAAACTCCTTCACTTGGCGGAGATGCCTTCACAACGTTTCTTACACTTTATCCGTACAAAGCAAGATATCGTGTCCGTAGCACGGTGGACCAAACCAACACAACTATTACACAACAAATATGTGAAATATCAAATACAAGATCTTCGCTATGTAAATCTTGGAGTGACAAATCAATCAAGGACCCCTTGCTTGATGACTTGTAGAATGCTCGTGATCTCGCCTTAGAAGGACCTATATGAGGATCATCGATGAGTGTGTGAATACTCATCATTTTTGGTCAAATCTGAAGCGCAAAACATTTAAAACACTTAAATGCATCAAAATCTTGAAAATATCCCAAAAGTGTATTTTATATGTTTCGGATGCAAAATGTTTAAAATCAGATGAAAAATGAGCTAAGTTTGCATAATTGGCAGTTTTAGTCCCCCAAGTTTCAAAAGTTGTCAGAAATAGTCCCTGAGCACTTATTTTAAAAGAAAAGTCACCAAAGGTCCTTTTGAAATCATAAGTTGTCATAATTAGTCCTTTGGTGAAAAATTTCATATGTTTTGAGAATTTACAAGTTTGGTTCTTCAAGTTTCAAAATTGGCAATAATAGTCCTTGGAAGTTTAAAAATATCTTTAATGGTCCTTGTACTATTGAAACTTGTCATAATTGGTCCCTTGGCATAACTTTGAAAAAGTGGCAGACTTGGTCCCTAAAAAACCCAGAAATTGCAACTTTGGTCCTTGTTATTAATAAACAAACCCTTTGGACCTTGAACCCTTTGGACCTTGAACCCCCTTGGACCTTGACCCCCTGCCTATTACTAATAACCCTCGGTCAAACACTCCAGTCAACACTCACCCTTTTCCCGCCCTTCACTGTCTTCCTCACCAACCTGCCTGCAAACACTCCATTCCCATGCCTCCAGCTAACCTTCCACCTCTCCATGTCCCCTCCACCTCAACAACAATCCAAGTAACATTAAATGCCTCCCCTTCCTTGCACTCAACCCCACCGGTTGATATATCTTTTCCCGCAAAAAGCCATCAATGGCTAAAATGATTCCATGATCCAATGGTTCTAAAGAGAAGTAGGATTTGATCAAGACACGTGGAAGCCTTTTGCTAATAAATAGAAGGAAGGGAAGGCGTAATTGAGTAGTAGTTAGTTTTAGTTTTAGTTTAGTAATGTCGACTAGTTAATTTCTTTAATTTCGATTAGTAAGCTTAGCTTTCAAGTGTTGAATTAAGTGATAACATGTATTTTAAACCTTTCTCAATCCTTTATTTCGATTGTTACGCTCATTTTCGGTTTATGTAAGTTTCTTTGTGAAAACCTCAATTCCACTTGATGTTATTAAAAGTTGTTGTTTGTTGGTTGTTTAAACTCACTTAAGTCCCTTATAAGCTTTTATAAGTTTACTAATCATTAAAATCAGTTTTAGCTTAAGTTTACTAAAAATCTCAAAAATACTAGAAAATAGCTCATAAATAAAAAATCAAGAAAGGAAGAAGGATTTGATGAATTGCTGGAGTTGGATTTGGATTTAGGTTGATGCAGAGCTGAATTGGGATTGAATTTGGTTTAGGCTAGTGATATTTGGTTCTCAGTTAAGCTGCAGTTGAGTAGGACCATTTGTAAGTTTAATTTCATCTCACTTGAATCTGTTTGTTCTTTTACTGTTATTATTGCATTTGATAGCTGAATTTTCTCATTGATTATAGTAGTGAAGTAGTCTTGAATTGAATTTGAGTCTAGACTAGTTTAGCTTGCATTTCAATATTTTAACTAGTGTTTGGATTCAGTTCAAATCGTGATAGAGGCCTGCTCGAGTTTAACACCGCTTGCTTGAGTCTAAGTTAGGACCATTAGAGTCAATATAGGCGCTAATTCCACTAGCATTCTCTAAAAGTCAAAATTGCATTCCAACTGCTCTTACTTCCATTTCTGTGCGAATCAGTTGCTCATATTAAGCATCTTGGTTTTAAAGTAGTTAAGTTAGCTTGCACTAGTTCTATTTTACCATAAAACATCATATTAAGTCAGTCATTTGGAATCAAATCTCATTAAAGCCAACATATTAATTCTGTGTTCAAAGTCAAACGATGGAAAAGCAGTTTTTCACCAAGGTTGGAGGAATTTTCATTGATTCATTATTGGATCAATTCAAGTGATATTTTGGATTATACAAGTTCAGTTGGTCTAGTTTAGTAATCTCATTTTTGTTGAATTTTATCAAGCTTCTATAAGCACTTAATCAGCTGTCCATTAAGTTGGTTTATGCCCTGTTCACACTCATCACATACTAAGTGTGAATCAGGCTTATTGCAGCTCTTGCACAAGTCTCATATTAGCTTATTAGGATCTGAATTTTGGTACAAGTGTTCTTTGCTTGGTGGTATTGAGGTTATAAAACTGGTTTCGCTTTTGCTTATTGGATGTCGTGGCTTTAGCTTAAAGTAGGTAAGGTAGAGGTTGTTTTCATTATAAAAGCAAATAAGTCAAATCTGTTTAGCTTGCACTCTAGAGGTTTAGATTAGTTGAAATAGGTTGTTGTTAAGTTGTTTTATTATATTCTAGCTCCTGTGATCAATTGGTGCTTATTTGAAGCTTTTGGCTTATTATAAGTGCTTATTTCTAAGCACATTTCACTACAGCCTCATATTCTCACACATAAGCTATAGTTTTTATATTTTTCTTAGATTTAGAATATTATTTTAGACTTTTCCTGAATGTTTCATAATTTTTCATCACTATTTGCTATTTTTCTTTATTTTAATCAGTTTTTAAGCCTTTTTAATTAGCCTTTATTGCAATTAAATCAGAAAAGCTTCAAAAAAATAAGTTTTCAATTTTCATAGGTTAAGATAAATATAAAAAAACAAAAAAATATTTTTCCAGATTTTTCTTAGTTAAATTTGTAATTTTAGCAATTTAATTAGTTTTAAATAGTTTTAATTCATAGAAAATAGAAAATAATCGAAAAATACAAAATTAGTTTTGAAAATTCTCTTTAGTTATTCTAGATTTTCTAAGTCATAATTTCACTTTTCTAGCTTTATTTCATATTTTCTTATATTTTAGGGTATTATTAAATAGGTAAAATAGTTTTTAATTAATAATAATTAAATAAATAGTCATAAAAATAATTTTCTTTTCTCAAAATTTTCTCTTATCATTAGGTTTGTAAAATTTCATTTTATATTTTTAGGATTAATCTTGTTTCAATTTCACATTTTCTTTTGTACGTTACGTAGTTTTAATTTAAATTTATAAAAGAAAATCTAGAAAATCAATTTTAAAAATAGTGATAGCATTTATTTAATATAATTTAGCTTTTAATTTTCTTTAATTTGCATTTAAGCCCCTGTAATTTACAAACTTTTTCTTTAGGTATAATTATTCATAATCACAAAACCTTTTCCCGCTCAATATCACCCGATCACTATACGTTTGGTTATTCAATTCGCATGCACTCGTTGGGACTTAACGACCGGGAAACACTAAACTCTCCGGACTTAATTGCATTGGTTTGCATCGTCCGGCTTTTGTTACGGTTGACCATTCACAAGTGGTTGACTTGCGTGATAAACCGACCGTTTGGAGCCAATCAAATTTTAAGCGCACGCCGGGGTCGTGCTAATAATCTTACGCTTAGCGATTAGTGATTTGAATATTCACTCCTTGTTCATACCATCTATATATATATTTATATTTTCTTATAAAAATCCAAAAATCCAAAAACATCTTAAAACATATAAAACACAAAAATATTTTTCTTTTGTTTCTACATATATATAAATCAAAAACCCAAAAGATTTTCTTTCTTATTTTTACAAAATGTTCATCCAAAATCCAAAAATATCCATCTTTACCCTCTCACATCTTTGATTCTTCATCCCTACCCTCCGAAAACATTTGATTCTTTCTATGTCTCATCCTCACCTCTTGGTTGTCAATGGTGTGGTGGTCCTTATAATGGTGGCAATTGCCCCGGTTGTAGCATGGTGGAGTCGAAACGGGTCCGTCTATAACCAAGATCCCTATTCTTACCATGACACAACCGATTTATTCCATCACCTACCACATCATGAGATTCGGACATATTCATGTGAATTTTGTGGAGGTCCTCATCAAGAATTTGAGTGTCAAACCGAACACGTTTGTCTATGAATAGTTTTCGGTAACACTCGGGACTTTGGAAATGACCAAATTCCATATTATTCACATGACCACCACAACAATCATTTTGTTGTGAGTCTGTGGAGGTCCACACTTTAGCTCGATTGTCAAACAAGGAATCCATTTCCTTGTAACAATTACGACTCTTCGATCGTAACCAACCTCACAAGTACCAAATGAATCGTGCACCATCTCACCTAAGCCACTTCCTCAAAATCTTCTCCTTGATCTTTTGGATTTAGTGAAAGATTTGAAGGAATGTAAACATTCCCAAGATAATCCAAATGAGAAATCCATGGAAGAATTGTTAGCAGAAGAGCGGTCGCTAAATTAAATTCCAAATTGCCTTTGAAAAATCTATTAGGAATCAATTGCAAAAGAAAAGCGACCAAATCTAGCTCTCGATTTCGTTTCATTCCCGATGACGATGATGATGAAGATATCCTTGATATTCTACAATTTTATAACGGTTCTTCAAGTTCATCGGTTGAAATTCCTTCCATGAAAAATCGGGAGAAAAGACTATGATGGAATTACTAGCGAAGAACAAATGGAAATTGTAAAACATATGTATGCTAGTCCTTCTCAACTCCTCGATCGATGTTATCACACCCGATATTCCCACTCACTCTACGAGCATGGGGACGAGCATCTTGACACTTGTTCCCAAGTGTTGCAAAACAAGGCCTACAAGGCCGATTAATCACCGATTAGGTGCTCTTGAGCCACCAACCTTGCCGATTTGTGTAATCGGGTCAAGCAAATCGGTCAACAATGGTCAATGGCGGTCAACGATCGTTAGTGGTGGTCAAACTTTTAAATCGGCAAATCTTGTTTGAATACCCAAAACTTGTTTTGAACAAGTTTTAATCAATTATATTTGATGTTTTTATCATTACAAGATGATTTTCAAGGAAATTCTTGTCTAGAATACCTAAATCTTGCCGGAAATACCCAAAACTTGCCAAAAATGCCAATCCGATTAATCACCGATTAATCCCGCCTTGACCGATTACAAGCTACAGGGGGGTCGACCGCCCGACTACCGATTCACGATTTTTGCAACCTTGACTGTTCTTGAAAAGGAATCGGACGAATTCATAAAGTCTAGTGTTGAGAACCTTGTCCCAATTCCAAGAGAATCACAGGAATTCTTGATCATGTGTGTGATATCCTCCTCCTCTTGTCTTCCAAAATGATCATATTGAGATGTTCTCGATTCGATGAGGACTATTCTTTATCTTGTGGAGACATAAGTTATGCGGGGAATTACCTTACGAGCTTGTCGACAGGAGAAGAGAATGATGAAGAAATAATCCAAGACTAAGCTCTTCGTCTTACATTATTGAATGTTAATCTTCTCATTTCTAGAATCGAGGCTTTTAATGAAAAGCCTACTTCATATCCTATCCCCTTTGAGGATAGTAAACTTTTGTTCGATGATTCTATTCCGAATTGCAAACGCTCAATTTTGATCATATGGGAGAGAAGATTAGTGGTATTACCACTTCTCATTCTCATAATTCTCCCGATTATGATTCATTCACTTTTGAGGAGTTCCCGGTGAACTCACTCAAATCAATCCCGAATATGAATCATTCGCCTTTGAGGAGTTCTCCGTGAACTCACTCATATCATATCTCCACCGGAGTATGATAACTTCTACTTTGATCTAGACACACTCGGGATATGTCTAGACCAATTGAGCTTAACTGATGAGATTCATGCTATCATGAATTTCCCTTCTGATAATGATGAGTTAGTCATGATCTTTATCATGACTTTCTTTCTCTTCTTCACCTATCCCGTGGCTTCTCTTGTTCTTCACTCCTTCGGGAATGAAGACATTATCTTTGACCCCGGCATTTTCATTTATCATTTTTGAGCCGGTTCTATCTATATCTCATCGGTGTGGAGCTTTCATGTACTTCAATGTTTATACAAACATCTTGAATGAAAGTCCGATGGAGATTGTCTCTTCCACTTACTTCCCATGAACAAATGAATGCGGGTCGAGTCAAGCTAGCGACTCGGTAATCAAAACGATGAGTTAAACATGGGTTTTACCCGTGTGTACCACCTAGTGTGGGGTGATGCCCACATGTTTTATATATATATATATATATATATATATATATATATATATATATATATATATATATATATATATATATATATATATATATATATATATATATATATCTATATATATATAAAAAAAAAAAAAATCAAATAATGGCCGTAGTATTTCCTTTACGTTCTATGTTTCGCATAACCGCGGTACTTTGAATATTGAGGCAATATTCATTTCTAGTGGGGGGGAATTCTCACGAATTTTATCATGTAATTATACCACCCAATTCCCCATTTTTGGCCAAATTTTTTTTTTGAGTAAATGTTTTGCACTTACTCGACTTGTGGTTATCGATCCGCCATGTCTAATAAACAAAAGCATTGGCTAATCCAGAGCAAACGGCTCTTGGTAAAGATATCTCAAATCCGTTGACTTGCTTGCAATTTGCCCAAAATTGTATAATGTTCACCACCATATCTTTAATTAGTGAAGAGTTGGCTAGCCCGCAAGTTTATGGCTTGTGGTAAAGGCGCTTGAAAACCATAATTGGTAATCACTCACCAAAGATAGATATTTTATCTAAGAGTTATTAGTCCGAAGCAAGCGGCTTCGTAAAGACAAATCAAATCCGTTGAAAGTCGGTGATTTGCTCAAAATCATTTGGTTATCGTGTACCAAGGTTCTTACTTGAACCGAAACATTTGGCTACTCCGAGTAATGGCTTTTGGTAAAGAGATTCAAATCCATTAAGTTTTCTCAAAAGATTGCTAGGGACTAGCAATAGTTTAGTGTGGGGATTGTTGAGTGTGTGAATACTCATCATTTTTGGTCAATCTGACTCGCAAAACATTTAAAACACTCTTTAAATGCATCAAAATCCGAAAATATCCCAAAAGTGTATTTTATATGTTTCGATGCAAAATATTTAAAATCGATGAAAATGAGCTAAGTTTGCATAATTGGCGCTTTAGTCCCCAAGTTTCAAAAGTTGTCGAAATAGTCCCCGAGCACTTATTTTAAAGAAAAGTCACCAAAGGTCCTTTTGAAATCATAAGTTGTCATAATTAGTCCTTTGGTGAAAAATTTCATAAGCTTTGAGAATTTACAAGTTTGGTTCTTCAAGTTTCAAATTTGGCAATAATAGTCCTTGGAAGTTTAAAAATATCTT
This sequence comes from Chrysanthemum lavandulifolium, assembly GCA_022545495.1. NCBI lineage: Eukaryota > Viridiplantae > Streptophyta > Magnoliopsida > Asterales > Asteraceae > Chrysanthemum > Chrysanthemum lavandulifolium. The sequence goes on along the minus strand of CM040238.1, from coordinate 81,845,460 downwards.
TAATGGTCCTTGTACTATTGAAACTTGTCATAATTGGTCCCTTGGCATAACTTTGAAAAAGTGGCAGAATTGGTCCCTCAAAAAATCAGAAATTGCAACTTTGGTCCTTGTTATTAATAAACAAACCCTTTGGACCTTGAACCCTTTGGACCTTGACCCCCTGCCTATTACTAATAACCCTCGGTCAAACACTCCAGTCAACACTCACCCTTTTCCCGCCCTTCATTGTCTTCCTCACCAACTCGCTGCAAACACTCCATTCCCATGCCTCCGCCTAACCTTCCACCTCTCCATGTCCCTCCACCTCAACAACAATCCAAGTAACATTAAATGCCTCCCCTTCCTTGCACTCAACCCCCACCAGTTGATATATCTTTTTCCCGCCAAAAAGCCATCAATGGCTAAAAATGATTCCAGTGATCCAATGGTTCTAAAGAGAAGTGGGATTTGATCAGAAGACACGTGGGAAGCCTTTTGCTAATAAATAGAAGGAAGAGAAGGCAGAATTGAGTAGTAGTTAGTTTTAGTTTTAGTTTAGTAATGTCGACTAGTTAATTTCTTTAATTTCAGTGTAACAGTTAGCTTTCAAGTGTTGAATTAAGTGATAACAGTGTATTTTAAACCTTTCTCAATCCTTTATTTCAGTGTTAAGTTCATTTTCAGTTTATGTAAGTTTCTTTGTGAAAACCTCAATTCCACTTGATGTTATTAAAAGTTGTTGTTTGTTGGTTGTTTAAACTCACTTAAGTCCCTTATAAGCTTTTATAAGTTTACTAATCATTAAAATCGGTTTAGCTTAAGTTTACTAAAATCTCAAAATACTAGAAAATAGCTCATAAATAAAAAATCAAGAAAGGAAGAAGGATTTGATGAATTGCTGGAGTTGGATTTGGATTTAGGTTGATGCAGAGCTGAATTGGGATTGAATTTGGTTTAGGCTAGTGATATTTGGTTCTCAGTTAAGCTGAAGTTGAGTAGGACCATTTGTGAGTTTAATTTCATCTCACTTGAATCTGTTTGTTCTTTTACTGTTATTATTGCATTTGATAGCTGAATTTTCTCATTGATTATAGTAGTGAAGTAGTCTTGAATTGAATTTGAGTCTAGACTAGTTTAGCTTGCATTTCAATATTTTAACTAGTGTTTGGATTCAGGTTCAAATCTGTGATAGAGGCCTGTTCAGAGTTTAACACCAGTTGCTTGAGTCTAAGTTAGGACCATTAGAGTCAATATAGGCAGTTAATTCCACTAGCATTCTCTAAAAAGTCAAAATTGCATTCCAACCGCTCTTACTTCCATTTCGTGCGAATCGCTTGCTCATATTAAGCATCTTGGTTTTAAAGTAGTTAAGTTAGCTTGCACTAGTTCTATTTTACCATAAAACATCATATTAAGTCGGTCATTTGGAATCAAATCTCATTAAAGTCAACATATCAATTCTGTGTTCAAAGTCAAAAGATGGAAAAGCAGTTTTTCACCAAGGTTGGAGGAATTTTCATTGATTCTTTATTGGATCAATTCAAGTGATATTTTGGATTTTACAAGTTCAGTTGGTCTAGTTTAGTAATCTCATTTTTTTTGAATTTTATCAAGCTTCTATAAGCACTTAATCAGCTGTCCATTAAGTTGGTTTATGCCCTGTTCACACTCATCACATACTAAGTGTGAATCGGGCATATTAAACTCTTGCACAAGTCTCATATTAGCTTATTAGGATCTGAATTTTGGTACAAGTGTTCTTTGCTTGGTGGTATTGAGGTTATAAAATCGGTTTTCGCTTTGCTTATTGGATAAGTCGTGGCTTTAGCTTAAAGTAGGTAAGGTAGAGGTTGTTTTCATTATAAAAGCAAATAAGTCAAATCAGATAGCTTGCACTCTAGAGGTTTAGATTAGTTGAAATAGGTTGCTGTTAAGTTTTTTATTATATTCTAGCTCCTGTGATCAATTGGTGCTTATTTGAAGCTTTTAGCTTATTATAAGTGCTTATTTCTAAGCACATTTCACTACAGCCTCATATTCTCACACATAAGCTATAGTTTTTATATTTTTCTTAGATTTAGAATATTATTTTAGACTTTTTCTGAATTTTTCATAATTTTTCATCACAATTTGCTATTTTTCTTTATTTTAATCAGTTTTTAAGCCTTTTTAATTAGCCTTTATTGCAATTAAATCAGAAAAGCTTCAAAAAAATAAGTTTTCAATTTTCATAGGTTAAGATAAATATAAAAAAACAAAAAAATATTTTTCCAGATTTTTCTTAGTTAAATTTGTAATTTTTAGCAATTTAATTAGTTTTAAATAGTTTTTAATTCATAGAAAATAGAAAAATAATCAAAAAAATACAAAATTAGTTTTGAAAATTCTCTTTAGTTATTCTAGATTTTTCTAAGTTATAATTTCACTTTTCTAGCTTTATTTCATATTTTCTTATATTTTAGGGTATTATTAAATAGGTAAAAATAGTTTTAATTAATAATAATTAAATAAATAGTCATAAAAATAATTTTCTTTTCTCAAAATTTTCTCTTATCATTAGGTTTGTAAAATTTCATTTTATATTTTTAGGATTAATCTTGCTTCAATTTCACATTTTCTTTTTATGCGTTACGTAGTTTTTAATTTAAATTTATAAAAGAAAAATCAAGAAAAGGTTTTGTGATTATGAATAATTATACCTAAAGAAAAAGTTTGTAAATTACAGGGGCTTAAATGCAAATTAAAGAAAATTAAAAAGCTAAATTATATTAAATAAATGCTATCACTATTTTTAAAGGGTGAAAATTAAAAGGTGCATAACGTCTTTTCAAAATGCACATCTGTAATATACTTTGTTAAGGGTCAAAGTTAGTAACATACTTTCAAATTTTTTCGATCTAGCTAATATGACACGTTGGTAGTAGGTTACAGGTCACCTTTGAAAAAAATTTCTTGTAGATTAGTCCTACTTGATAACAACCGTTAGCTAGATGATAACGACCGTTAAAAAAAACTAAAACAAAAAAAACAAAAATTTAAATTTTTTAATTCATAATTTTTATAAAAAATGGATACATTTTTATAAAATATTTTTTTAATTCGTAATTGGTTTTTTTTTAAACGTTTTTTTTTAAATTACGTAATTTTAAAAAAAAAAACGTATTTTTTTTAAAAAAAACGTAATTTTTATAAAATTTTTAAATTTTTTTTAAAAAAAGTATTTTTAAAAAAAACGTATTTTAAAAAAAGCGTATTTTAAAAAAAACGTATTTTTAAAAATACGTTTTTTTTAAATACGTTTTTATAAAAATACGTTTTTTTATAAAAATTTAAAATTTTACAAAATTACGTTTTAAAAAAAATCGTTTTTTTAAACGTATTTTAAAAAATACGCTTTTTTTTAAATTTTATAAAAATTACGTTTTTTTTTATATTACGTAATTTTAAAAAAAAACGATTAAAAAAAACCAATTACGAATTAAAAAAATATTTTATAAAAATTTATCCATTTTTTATAAAAATTATGAATTAAAAAAAATTTAAATTTTTTGTTTTTTTTTTTAACGGTCGTTATCATCTAGCTAACGGTCGTTATCATGTAGGGACTAACTGCGCAAATTTTTTTCAAAGGTGACCTGGTAACCTACTACCAACAGGTCATATTAGCTAGATCGAAAAAAATTTGAAAGTATGTTAGCTAGCTTTGACCCTTAACAAAGTATATTGCGTAGATGTGTATTTTTGAAAAAGTACGTTGCGTACCTTTAGCTTTCACCCTTTTAAAAATAGTGATAGCATTTATTTAATATAATTTAGCTTTTTAATTTTCTTTAATTTGCATTTAAGCCCCGTAATTTACAAACTTTTCTTTAGGTATAATTATTCATAATCACAAAACCTTTTCCGCTCAATATCACCCGATCACTATACGTTTGGTTATTGATCGCACACTCGTTGGGACTTAACGACCGGGAAACACTAAACTCTCCGGACTTAATTGCATTGGTTTGCATCGTGCGGCTTTTGTTACGGTTGACCATTCACAAGTGGTTGACTTGCGTGATAAACCGACCGTTTGGAGCCAATCAATCACAAATAGAAAGAAAGAAGAACAACTCTCTAGATCAAGTGATCTATATGTTAGAAGAGAATGAGAGTGTATGAGAGATTTAGTAAGAAGAGGGTGAGTTAGAATGAAGAAATGGCTCTCATTTATAGGCAAATTTCCTCATCGTTACTCGGATCCCACGGATCCTTCCACTGGGATCCATCTAGTGTAAACCTAGGGATCCGTGGAACGCCTCTTTGCCCATGGGTTTTTGGTTATGGGTCATTGGTTATGGGTTGGACCATGGGTTTTCTTTAGATTCAATGTATCTAAGTATACATTGTATCTAGTCTTCTTGGTATGGGTTAAGATCCATGGGTTATGGTCCATGGGTTATGGTTTTACCCATCCTAATAAACTATTACAACAAATGCTTAATTACTACATTTTGTATTTAAAAGATTATATGTAAATGCTTTACAAAAATAACATGTATCCTTATAATTATACTTAAGACAACATTATATATGTTATCAACAAAACACAAAGAGATCGCAAAATATTAATAAACGTTTTACGGTTTATTTGTATTAACAATCTCCCTTTTGTTGATGACAAAATATAATGTTATGATGAGTAAAACTTAAGAATAGATGTAAGTTTTGAAAGCCCCTAAGTTTACTTCTTCTCCCCTTTTGTCGAAACAAAAGTTAACCCTGGAGGAAAAAGTAGTCACGATTTCTTACTCCCCTCGACGGTAGCTCCCCTTGTTTGGGCGTCAAGTGAAGAAAAATAAAAATCCTACAAAAGAAAGGTTAGTAACATGCTTAAATGATCTTGTGGTTGCCGAGAATCAAGATTGGGAGCCAAGGTATGTAAACAAGGCCTTGTAATAAAGCGACAAATTGTAGTGGTAGTTATGCCACTTACAAGCATGTAAAAATAAGAACATGACTTGTTCTTGAAAATGACTTCAAAAGAAAAATAATATTAAAAGTGAAAAATAGTAGTAGTGATTCCTTCCATGCTTGCATAAGGTTATGGATGGAGGTTTTGATGAGTAATGGTATTGATGCGATCAAGGATGAGGTTGAGTATGAAACGCATTTCTTCCCTAACTTCTATTACAATTTCCCTAGTGGATTGGCAATGTTCACAATGTAAATGATGTGGGTAATGAGTGCGGAAGTTTTCCTGGTTGTTTTGATTTGAGTTATGCGGAAGTTGTGGTGGAAAAATAGGAAAATATGGATCAATATCCGGAATGTTTGTAAATGGTGGTGGAAAAGAACCTAGATGTTCTTGTAATGTGATGGGAGCTAGTGGTGGTGATGTTTCAAGATCTTGAAAGATAGTATTTGGTGATGTGGGGGTGTTGAAAAGACTATTTCTTTTTCTTTAGGTTGGGTAGATCTTGTTGGAGTCTTAAGGAGTTCCAAAAGAGTGATTTTAGGTGGTGATGAAGTTGGTGTACTTGTTGGTGATGAGGGAGGTGCTATAATGGAAGCATCTTGTGGTGAGTTATTTGTTGAGGATGAATCATTTGAGGTTGGTTTTGCTAAACAACAAGATCGGATACTAATCCGCGGATATCCTAGAGTTGGATTGTGGTATTTTGGATGGTGGTAGTACAAAGGTTTGGGTATCATGAAGATGATTGTTTGTACTAGGTGATTCATCTAGAGGGTTTTTGGATGACATGGTGTATTGTGTATTTGAGGATGAGATGGATTATGCAAGCATTTTGAGAGTTCTATATATAGAGAAAAACAAAGCATTGTAATGAATGCTTGACCCAAAATGTGGATTAAAATCTAATGATTAGATATGAATTCAAGGCATGTGATCATAAGAACACAAGCATTTAAAGAGCATACTCCCAAAATGAAACAAATGTGGATTTTTCATCCAAAGTGAAAAAATAAGAAGGTAAAATCGACACATTCCACGGTTCCCACGGATCCTTCCCTTGAGGATCCGTCCGACATGAAGGTGGGATCCGTGGGTCCAGTGATTCAGCAACACAAAATTTTCCTTTGGAAACATTTTTGCCTATTGTATGCCTATATGCAAACTATTTGGAGTTGCGGTTATCTCGACCCCTAAAAAGAAATAGAAAATAAACTAGAAGTATAAAACCATCCTATTGAGATAACCCGAAAACACATATTTAGTACATAAGTACATAATTTTGTGTTGTCAATGCTCCTAATTCATTGTAGCTTAAATGAATGTACCCGAAAACACATATTAGTTATGTGTCCCCTTTAGCATTCAAAAGACATGAGATGCAATGAAAATGGGTTTTACTTTGTATTAATAATGAAAAGCGATTTGTCCTAGACGTGAGAAATTGCTTTTGTGAAATTGATCTGAAGGTATCATCCTTTTAGAAAACATTGTGAAAGTAGGTTTTCTTTGAAAATGTATATAAAAATAAGAAAGCTATAAGTGGAAAACTCATCTTGGGTTTTGAAAATTCCGTATTGTTTGTGAGTTGTGCGTGAAATAGAGATCCTAGACTCGAAAGAAGAAGGCTAGTGTTTACATACCTTGTAGAGTCAAATAAGTTACGACGTGTGTTCCATTAAACCAAGACCAAGACAAGTAGGTTGAATTGTTCCCGCTTCAACGGTTTGGTGAGGACGTCACCTATGTTATCTTCGGATGCTACCTTCTCAATAGAAATGTCCCCCTTTTGAACATTGTCTCTTAAGAAGTGGTGACGAATCTCTATATGTTTTGTGCAAGAATGCAATAACGGATTCTTGCTTAAGTCGATGGCACCTTTGTTATCACATAGAATGGCTATGTCGCTTAGATGAATGTCGTAGTCTACTAACGCTTGTTTCTCCATAGTGCTTGTTGGCATGCTTTGCGGCGGAGACGCATACTAGGCTTCGGTTGTTGATATTGCTAGAGCCGTTTGTTTCTTAGAAAACCACGATGTTAAACAACATCCCATGAAAGTACACACCCCACTTGTACTTTTTCTATCAACGTAATCACCGCATGGTCGAATCGCATATACAATTGTTTCTACTCGTGCCCTTAGGATACCATAATCCTAATTGTGTTGTACCTTAATGTATCTAAATATTCTTTTACGGCTTCTAGGTGTGATGTTTTGGGGTCTTCTTGAAACCTAGCACATAAGCAAACACTAAACATGATATCCGGTGATGAGTGTGTAAATACTCATCATTTTGGTCAATCTGATCGCAAAACACTTAAAATGCTCGAGAATGCATCAAAATATCGAAAATATTTCAAAATTGCATTTTATATGTTTGAGATGCAAAATGTTTAAAATCGATGAAAAATGAGCTAAGTTTGCATAATTGGCGCTTCAGGTCCCCAAGTTTCAAAAGTTGTCGAAATAGTCCCTGAGCACTTATTTTACAAGAAAAGTCACCAAAGGTCCTTTTAAAATCATAACTTGTCATAATTAGTCCTTTGGTGAAAAATGTCAAAAGTTTTGAGAAATTACAATTTTGGTCCTTCAAGTTTCGAATTTGGCAAAAATAGTCCTTGGAAGTTTGAAAATGTCCATTTTGGTCCTTGCACTATTGGAACTTGTCATTTTTGGTCCCTTGAAGCAACTTTGGAAAATGGCGGTGGTCCTCAAGAATCGAAATTGCAAATTGGTCCTTGATATTATACAAGCCTAAACCCTTTGGACCTTGACCCTTTGTACCACTTGACCCCCGCCAAGCCAATTGACCCCGCCAAACCACATTTGACCCCCTGTCTAATATAATACTCCTCGGTCAAATTTGGTCAAAGCCCGCTCACGGTTCCCTTCCCCATCATCATCACTGCACTGCACTGCATCCTCCAACACACTCCATCATCATCACACCCTATTCCTACCCTCCAAACACCCCAAGCCAAGAAGCATTAAATGCTTTCTCCCCTTGCACTCAACCTCTCCAACTGGCAAAACCATTTTTTCCCGCCAAAATCCACAACGGCCAATATCTATCCCAACCGATCCAATGGTCCCGGAAACAAGTGGGATTTACTCAGAGGACACGTGGGAAGCTTTTTGGGTATAAATGAAAGAAGAGAAGCAAGAGAAGAAAGTAGTACTTAGTTTTCATTTTCATATGTATGTCGTTTTATATAAAATTATCTCAATTAGTGTTTTAAACTGTAATCTTTAGCTTTATTGAATCAAAACTAAGCCACTTAGTCATTGTAATTCATTTTCAAGTCTTAATTCAAGGTTTCATTTAAGTTTCATATTTTCATGTTCACTGTTGAAAAATTTAGTTTCAAACTCTTACATTCAAGCTTCAAATAGCTTATTGTTAAATTCAAATAAGCTTATTTGAGCTACTCATAGCTTTTGGTAAGCTTAGAACTCAAGTTTAAACACATTTGGTGTTTGGTCAACAAAAGTCAACTGTAAAGCTCAAATGGACTTGGTTATGGAATTGGGTGATGCAAAGGTCTTTGGTTGGGTTGATTCAGAGTTATTTGGGTTGAGACTTAGTTAGATATGGGATTAAAACAGTAATAGAATAGTGGTTCTTTGATTCTTGGCAAGTCATAGTGACTGTGGACACAAGTGAGTTTGCACACTTCTATATCTGTCTTGATTTGTTGTAGTTTTAGTTTAAACTTGCTCATTTGACTGTCATTAGGTCATAGTTATTCAAGTTTCAGCAGTAGCACAAGCCAGATAGTGATTTAAGTAATGTCATCAGTAAAACAGTTGTGAAAAGCAGTGTTTGGATCAGTGGCTTATTTGATCTTAAGCCCTGGTTTGTATTTAAAATATGCATACTCAATCTTAATAAAGGTAGCTAGAATCACATTTGTCAAAAAGTTGCTTCTGCATAAGCTCAAAGTCAAATTCATTTTGAATATGTCCTTATGATCTAATTTGCTTGAATCAATTGGTAAAAATGAGTATTTAGGTTCAAAATACATAGAGATAGCTTGCACTAGTTTCATTTCACCATAAAACATCAATCTCAGTCCATAAATTTGAATCAAATCTCAAATAAGTCAAAGCTTCATTTCTGTCAAAAGTCAAAAACATTTGAAAATCTCAGTTTGTACCCAACTTGGGTGATTTTTCATAGCTTCATTATTGGAGCAAATTCAGTGAAACTTTGGGTTTTAAAACTTCATTTGGTCAAGTTACTTAATATGATTTTTATTGAATTTTAGTAATTTTGCATAAGCCCCTAATCAGCTTGTCAAACAGGGCTTATCTCCCCTGTGCACACACTCAGTGAATATTGAGTATGCACAGGTTCTTGCAGAGCTTGTCAAAAGCTCAATTGAGCTTATCTCAGGCTCAGGTTTGGTCCATAGGTTCCTAGCCAGGTCTACTTCAGGTTCCTACTTCTGGTTTTGATTTCCAGCTTATTGGGTAGCTTATTTTCAAGCTCCAAAGTAGTAGCCAAAACTGTTTAAGCACTTGAGTTTTTAAAACATCAAATCTGAGTAGCTTGTAATTTAGAGGTTTAAGCTAGTTGATATAAGTTGATTTTGAGTAGTTTTAACATATTATAGCTTCTGTGATAGTTTGGTAGCTTATTGTGCTCCTTTGGCTTATTTTAAGTGCTTATTTATAAGCACCTTGCACTGCAGTTTCATAATCCTACACATAAGCCACTGTTTTTATATTTTTCATAGATTCAGAATATTAATTTAGACTTTTCCTGAATTTTTCATATTTTTCTAGCACTGTTTGCTATTTTTCTTCATTTAAAACAATTTTTAGGTAATTTTAGTTAGCTTTTAATACAATTAATTCAGAAAAATTTCAAAAAAATAAGTTTTCATTTTTCCTAGGTTAAGATAAATATAAAAAGCAAAAAAATATTTTTCCAGATTTTTCATAGTTAAATTTGTAATTTTTAGCCATTTAATTAGTTTTAAGTAGTTTTTAATTCATAGAAAATAGAAAAATAATCAGAAAAATATAAAATTAGTTTTGAAAATTCTCTTTAGTTATTTTAGATTTTTCTAAGTCATAATTTCATTTTTCTAGCTTTATTTCATATTTTCTTGTATTTTAGGGTATTATTAAATAGTTAAAAATAGTTTTTAATTAATAATAATTAGATAAATAGTTTTAAAAATAATTTTCTTTTTCTAAAAATTTTCTCTTATTATTAGGTTTGTAAAAATGTCATTTTTATATTTTTAGGATTAATATTGTTTCAGTTCACATTTTCTTTTGTACGTCACGTAGTTTTTAAGTTAAATTTTATAAAAGAAAAATCAAAAACATTAGATTTTAAAAATAGTGATAGCGTTTATTTAATATAATTTATCTTTAATTTGCATTTAAGCCCCTGTAGTTTATATACTTTTTCTTTAGGTTTAATCAATCATATCTCTTTTCCGCTCAAATCCTCTGATCACTATTCGTTTGATTATTCTCGCATTTCGTTGGGACATAACGACTGGGAAACACTATACTCTCTCGGACTTCATTGCATTTGGTTCCGCATCGCTTGAAGTTTGTTACGGTTGACCATTCACAAGTGGTCACTTGTGTGACAAAACTTGACCGTCTGGGAGCGAATCAAATTTGGCGCCACGCCGGGAGTCAGTGCTAATTATCTTCCGCTTAGCGATTAGTGATTTGAATATTCACTCTTTGTTCATACCATCTATCTATATCTATATATATTTTCTTATAAAAAGTCCAAAACCCAAAACATCCAAAACGTATAAAACACAAAAATATTTTCCTTTTGTTTATATATATATATATATATATATATATAAAATAAAAATACAAAAGATTTGTCGTTTTCTTTGTTTAATAATAACAAACATAAAAATTACCACCGCAAACCAAGGCAAGGTACTACCTAACTGGGGTACGACCATAATAAGTTCCCGAACCAAAGATTAAAACTTGCCTTTGTGTCCTTGTGAGTGGTGTACCTTTTCAAAGAAGCCATTCATCTTGTGATTATTGGTTTAAGTTCACCGTTGTTTTGCCTCGATATTGTTTTAATTGGATTTGTTGTTATATCTACTTTTCAAAACCGTAAAACTCAAAAGATTCTTCTTACCCCATTTTCATAATTCATTTTCATAATTCCCATTCCTTTCCTTAACTCGAGATCTCTTAGAGTTAACTCTTGTCATGCGTATCTTTTCGCTCTTCCAGATCAGAAGCCCATTTCGTGAGCTTGTCAAGATTCCAAGAAGGCGTGTCCAGAGACTTTCGCCCATCATCGGATCGAGATCCGAATCGCCACACTACTTCCGTTATCATGGCGGAAGAACGTCCTATGTGCGAAGCTTCTCCAGCACCCATCGATGGGTATGGAGATGTTATTGTTATCCCACCATTGTGGTGAAAATTTTGAACTCAAAACCGGTTATCAATCTTGTAACCTCAAGTCAATTCTATGGTTTTGAGAGGATGATCCTCATGCTCATATTCGATGGTTTAACAAGATTGCATCTACCATCAAATACAAGAATGTCCCTACAGATCTTTGTCAAGCTTCTTCTGCTCCCATTTCTCTTGAGGACAAGCCGGATTTGGCTTGAAAACAACCACCTCAATCAATTGAAACATGGGAAGACCGGTGAAGAAATTTGTGAACGAGTTTTATCCACCTTCCAAAACCACGAGTCTTAAAATGAAATCATCAAGTTTACACAAAAGTTTGATGAATCCTTGGTGAATCGTGGGATCGCTTTTAAGGAGTTGCTCCACAAATGTCCTCACCACGGTTTCTCCGAGTTGATGCAACTCGATACTTTCTATAATGGAGTGCGTCAATCGATCAAGATTCTCTCAATTCCTCCCGGAGGAAATTTCTTGAGCAAAACCGTAAAAGAAGCTTTAGCGATCATTGAAAACAAGTCTAAAGTCCCGACCGCACGAAGCAAACCGGTTGTTTCCCAAGTCGGTGTTGGTCCTTCTACTTATCGCCTCGTGAGTCAATCTAGCACCGATGCTAAGATTGACAAACTCACTAAGCAATTCAAGCTTTGGTTCTTCCAACCAAAGAAAGTTTTTTTCCACAAACTTCACCTCCGCTGAAGTTAAGAAAGTGGAAGTCGTGTTACTGCGGTGGCCCCATGCTACTACAACCGTATGGCCACCAATGGTAACCCTTTGAAGCAAATGTTGGGCGGATTTCCAATTCAGAGGCAACCAATACCGTGCTCCTATGGACCCGAACCACCGCCCTAACCACTACCTCGACCACCCGGTTTCAACCAAAACCAAAACCGTAATCAAAATCATAATAGAACGAACCAAGGTTTTCAAAACCAAGGTAATTTTAGTCCAAACAACGGTTTTCAAAATCAAAGTCAAAACTTCCAACCCCAAGGAAATTTTAATAGAAACCAAGGTCGTGGAAATTTCAACCCGTGGTATTTTCATGGCAATAATCAAGGAAATTTTCAAAATCAAGGCCCTAATCCAAACAATAGAGGCGAATTTTCCTGTGTAAACTCAAGCCATTGTTCCAACTGGACCATCATCCGATGAGTTGTTGAAACAATTCATGAAATCCCAAGAGGAAATGAATCGGTTGTTGGTTAGCCGATTCGACATTAAGAAGTCTTTAAATGATCGACCCTGCTCGTGTACTTTACCTAGCAACACGATCGCTAATCCGAGGGGCGATGCTAAAGCGATCACAACCGTAAGTGGTGCTCAGATGATGGACCCGCTATTCCTACTACCTCTTCTTCTTCTCTCCGAAGGTAGTGGAAAGTGAACCCGAGGCGACAAAGGACAAGGAACTTCCTACTAATAACGGAGGTACCAAGAATGTCCATCCTCGTGTTGTCCCGAAACCCGTAACCAAACCTCGAGTTGTTTTGAACCTCCGCTTGAAAACCCCAACCAAAACTTCTATTCCTTACCCTCACGCTTAAATGAGCAAAGCTCGCGAAAAAAGCTACCATCAAATGGAAAAAATTTTCAAATTTTCCAAGAACTTCATTTTGACATAAGCTTTGCTTTGATGCCCAAGTTTGCATCAACTCTCAAACACATGTTAAGCAATAAGGAAAACTGTTTGAAATGGCTAAACTCCTTGAACGAGAACCGCTTCGCAGTTCTGTTAAAGAAGCTTCCCGAGAAGCTTGGAGATCCCGGAAAATTTCTTCTTCCTTGTGTTTTCCAGAATGATTGAATGCTTTGCCCTTGCCGATCTTGGTGCAAGCATCAACTGATGCCTTATTCAAGATGGAAGAAGCTTTCTTCCGTAACTTGTTCCTACCTACATGACTCTTGAGCTTGCGATCGTTCTATATCGCGTCCTCTTGGCATCGCCGAGGATGTATTCATGAAAGTAGGAAAGTTCCATTTTCCGGTGACTTTGTGGTTGTTGATTTCGATGCCGATCATCGGGTTCCCTCATTGTTGGACGAGGATTCACGAGAACGGGCCGTGCTCTCATTGATGTGTTTGAGCAAGAAATCACGTTACGTGTGGGTAATGAAGTCGCCACCTTTAACCTTGATCAAACTTCGAGGTACTCCTCAAATTATGATGTTGAATCGCTTAATCGACTTGATGTAATTGATATTGCTTCGGAGGAGTACTCAAGAGTTTCTTGGTTATTTTCATAATTCGTGAGTGGGATTCCACCACATCTTCTCAACCAATCATTGCCGACTCTTCCCCTCTCACCCGCTTGAGGGAGGTGACTTCTTCTGGAAGAGATCGATGAGTTTCTTGTTATTGATGAATCAATTCACGGAATTGATGGTGTTTATGATTCGGAGGAGATATCCTTTATCTCGAGCAATTGTTAAATGAAGATCCATTACCTTCACTCCTCCGAAAGAGATCACGATTGAGGAAATCAAATCAAGACAAACATCTATCAAGAATTTCCCGAGGTTGAACTTAAGGACCTACCTCCTCATCTCGAGTATGCATTCTTGGAGGGTGATGATAAATTACCGTCATAATTGCTAAAGACTTAATCGAGGAGGAGAAGATCGCTCTCATAAAGGTCTTGAAGTCACACAAGCAAGCAATTGCTTGAAACTCTCCGACATTAAGGGTATCAACCCCGAGTTTTGTACTCACAAAATCTTGATGGAGGATGACTTCAAACCAAGCAGCTCAACATCGTAGAAGGTGAATCCTAAGATTCATGAGGTTATCAAACAAGAAGTTCTTAAACTTCTTGATGCGCTTAATTTACCCAATCTCTTATAGTCCTCGGGTCATCCCATTCACCGTGTTCCAAAAAGGGTGGCATAATCTGTTGTTACAAATGAAGAAAACGAGTTAATTCCAACTCGATTGGTTACGGATGGCGTGTGCATTGACTATCGCAAGTTAAACGAAGCCACCAGAAGACCATTTTCCTCTACCCTTCATGGATCGATGCTTGAGAGATTAGCGAGGAACGAATACTATTGTTTCCTTGATGGTTTCTGGGGTATTTTCAGATCCCCATTGATCCGCTGGATCAAGAAAGACCACATTCACCGCCCATACGGAACTTTTGCCCTGACGTATGCCTTTTGGCCTATGTAATGCTCCCGCACGCTCCAACGATGTATGATGGCAATTTTCCACGACATGATCGGGAAACAATGGAGGTGTTTATGGATGACTTTCGGTCATTGGGGACTCATTTCAACATGTCTCCCATTTAGACAAAATGCTCAAAAGGTGTGAAGACACCAATCTTTGTCTAAATTGGGAGAAGAGTCACTTTATGGTCAAAGAAGGCATAGTCCTCGCCATAAGATTTCAAAAATGGGATTGAGGTAGATAGAGCAAAAGTTGATGTTATTGCTAAATTACCTCATCCTACTACCGTCAAAGGTATTAGGAGTTTTCTAGGTCATGCCGGTTTTATCGCAGATTCATACAAGATTTTTCTAAAATCGCCGCCTATGACCCATCTTCTTGAAAAGATGCTCCTTTTATCTTCTCACCGAGTGCATCGAAGCTTTGAAACATTAAAGAAAAAGCTTACGGAAGCACCCATTCTAGTTGCCCCGATTGGGATTTACCTTTGAACTCATGTGCGATGCAAGTGATTTTGCTATCGGTGCGATCCTGGGCAACGTAAAACCAAGCATTTTCACCTATCCACTACGCAAGTAAGACTATGATTAAAGCTCAAACCCATTACACCACTACGTAAAAGAATTATTAGGCGTGGTGTATGCGTTTGAAAAGTTTCGCCATACCTAATCTTAACCAAATGCGTGGTGTATATGGATCACTCGGCTCAAATATCTCTTTGCAAAAACAAGATGCAAAGCCGAGATTGCTCCGCTGGGTTCTCCTCCTACAAGAATTTGATATCATTATACGTGATAAAAAGGAGCCGAGAACCCGTCTGCGATCATCTCGTCCTGCCTAGAAAACCTCACCAGATGTGTTCGAGAAAAGGAAATAAACGAAACATTTCCTCTCGAAACACTCAATGTGGTTTCTTTTCGGAGACTCTTCTACCCCATGGTTTGTCGACTTTGCAAATTACCATGCGGGTAACTTTATGGTGAAAGGGATGTCGTCCCAACGAAAAACAAATTCTTTAAAGATGTAAAACATTACTCGGGACGACCCTACTTATTCAAAATTTTGCGGATCAAGTCATCAGCGATGTGTGTATGGTCGAAGCCAATGACATTCTTAAGGCTTGCCATTTCGACTTACTGGGGACATCATAGCCCCAAATACACCGCCAAGAAGGTGTTTGATTCGGATTCTATTGGCCCACAATTTACAAGGATGCCCATGAATTTGTCAAAACACGTGACGCTTGTCGTCACACGAATATCTCACAAAGAAATGAAATGCCGCAAAACGCCATTCAAGTGTGTGAGATTTTTGACATCCGGGGCATTGACTTTATGGGGCCATTTCCTTCGCCTCGCGGTAATAAATACATACTCGTGGTCGTTGACTATTTGTCAAAATGGGTTGAAGCGAAGCTTTGCCTACCAACGATGCCCGAGTTGTTGTGAAATTCTTAAAATCTCTTTTTGCTAGGTTTGGAACCCACGAGCTATAATCGGTGATCGTGGCACGCATTTCTACAATGACCGTTTGATAGAGTCATGCAAAAGTATGGTGTAACTCACCGCTCTCATCACTGCACCACCCCAAACAAGTGGGCAAGTGGAAGTTTCCAACCGAGGGATTAAAAGAATTCGAGAGGACGGTGAGGCAAAACCGTGCCTCTTGGTCGGATAAGCTAGATGACGACTATGGGCCTTCCGTGCAATTTTATAAAACACCCATCGGGTGTACTCCATACAAGATAGTGTACGGAAAGGCGTGTCATCTACCGGTTGAGCTTGAGCACAAGGCATACCGGGCCTTGAAACATGCCAACTTCAATATTCAGAAGTCGGTGATCACCGGAAAGTTCAAATAAATGAATTAAATGAACTCCGTGATCAAGCATACGAGAACTCTTTGATCTACAAAGAAAAGACAAAGAAGATTCATGACTCAAAATCAAGAACCGCGTTTTCAACGCCGGTGATCGAGTCCTTCTTTTCAACTCAAGATTGAAGATTTTCTGAAAACTAAAATCCCACCGGTCCGGACCATTCACCATCACTAAAGTATTTCCTTATGGAACCATTGAGTTATCTCAACCCGATGGTCCAAATTTCAAAGTGAATGGTCATCGATTGAAGCATTATTTTGGAGAGGACATTCCTCCTGTGGTTGTCCCGGATCTTCAAACTTTCCCCATGAACCAATGAATGCGGGATCGAGTCAAGCTAGCGACTCGGGAATCAAAACAAGAGCATGCCATATGGGTTTTCACCCATATTTCGACTTCTTTCTACTTTCTACCACCCTAGTGTGGGGCTGCCCCATTGTTGTATATAAAGTTTCAAAAAAAAAAAATCTTGCTAAATAAAGGCCGTAGTATTTCCTTTTACGTTCTATGTTTCAAGATAACGCGGTACTTTGAATATTGAGGGCAATATTCATTTCTAGTGTGGGGAATTCTCACGAATTTTATCATGTAATTATACCGCCTAATTCATTTCTAGTGTGGGGAATTCTCATGAATTTTATCATGTAATTATACCGCCTAATTCCCCATTTTGGCTAAAATTTTTTGGAGTAAGTGTTTTGCACTTACTCAACATACTGGTTATCATCCGCCATGTCTAAAGAACAAAAGGATTGGCTAATCCAGAGCAAACGGCTCTTGGTAAAGATATCTCAAACCGTTGACGGCTTGCAATTTGCCCAAAATTGTATGGTATTCAAACTCACCATATCTTTAATTAGTGAAGAGTGGCTAGCCCGCAAGTTTATGGCTTGTGGTAAAGGCAATGAAAAACCATAATTGGTAATCACCACCAAAGATATTTTATCTAAGAGTTGGCTAGTCCGTAGCAAACGGCTTCGTAAAGACAAATCAAATCCGTTGGAAGTCGGTGGTTTGCTCAAAATCACATGGTTATCGGTGTACCATAGTTCTTACTTGAACTGAAACATTTGGCTACTCCGTAAGTAATGGCTTTTGGTAAAGAGATTCAAATCCATTGAGTTTTTCAAAAATTGCTAGGGACTAGCAATAGTTTAGTGTGGGGATTGATGAGTGTGTAAATACTCATCATTTTTGGTCAATCTGAATCGCAAAACACTTAAAAATACTCAAGAATGCATCAAAATATCGAAAATATCTCAAAATTGCATTTTATATGTTTCGGATGCAAAATGTTTAAAATCGATGAAAAATGAGCTAAGTTTGCATAATTGGCGCTTCAGCCCCCAAGTTTCAAAAGTTGTCGAAATAGTCCCCGAGCACTTATTTTACAAGAAAAGTCACCAAAGGTCCTTTTAAAATCATAACTTGTCATAATTAGTCCTTTGGTGAAAAATGTCAAAAGTTTTGAGAAATTACAATTTTGGTCCTTCAAGTTTCAAATTTGGCAAAATAGTCCTTGAAGTTTGAAAATGTCCATTTTGGTCCTTGCACTATTGGAACTTGTCATTTTTGGTCCCTTGAAGCAACTTTGGAAAATGGCGAATTGGTCCTCAAGAATCGAATTGCAAATTGGTCCTTGATATTATACAAGCCTAAACCCTTTGGACCTTGACCTTTGTACCACTTGACCCCTCGCCAAGCCAATTGACCTCCGCCAAACCACATTTGACCCCTGCCTAATATAATACTCCCTCAGTCAAATTTGGTCAAAGCCCGCTCACGGGTTCCCTTCCCCATCATCATCACCTGCACCTGCACCTGCATCCTCCAACACACTCCATCATCATCACACCCTATTCCTACCCTCCAAACACCCCAATCCAAGAAGCATTAAATGCTTTCTCCCCCCTTGCACTCAACCTCTCCAACTGGCAAAACCATTTTTTCCCGCCAAAATCCACAAACGGCCAATATCTATCCCAACTGATCCAATGGTCCTGGAAACAAGTGGGATTTACTCAGAGGACACGTGGGAAGCTTTTTGGGTATAAATGAAAGAAGAGAAGCAAGAGAAGAAAGTAGTACTTAGTTTTCATTTTCATATGTATGTCGTTTTATATAAAATTATCTCAATTAGTGTTTTAAACTGTAATCTTTAGCTTTATTGAATCAAAACTAAGCCACTTAGTCATTGTAATTCATTTTCAAGTCTTAATTCAAGGTTTCATTTAAGTTTCATATTTTCATGTTCATCGTTGAAAATTTAGTTTCAAACTCTTACATTCAAGCTTCAAATAGCTTATTGTTAAATTCAAATAAGCTTATTTGAGCTACTCATAGCTTTTGGTAAGCTTAGAACTCAAGTTTAAACACATTTGGTGTTTGGTCAACAAAAGTCAACTGTAAAGCTCAAATGGACTTGGTTATGGAATTGGGTGATGCAGTGCTGGATTTGGGTTGATTCAGAGTTATTTGGGTTGAGACTTAGTTAGATATGGGATTAAAACAGTAATAGAATAGTGGTTCTTTGATTCTTGGCAAGTCATAGTGACTGTGGACACAAGTGAGTTTGCACACTTCTATATCTGTCTTGATTTGTTGTAGTTTTAGTTTAAACTTGCTCATTTGACTGTCATTAGGTCATAGTTATTCAAGTTTCAAAGAAGAGTACGCGAGATAGTGATTTAAGTAATGTCATCAGTAAAACAGTTGTGAAAAGCAGTGTTTGGATCAGTGGCTTATTTGATCTTAAGCCTTGGTTTGTATTTAAAATATGCATACTCAATCTTAATAAAGGTAGCTAGAATCACATTTGTCAAAAAGTTGCTTCTGCATAAGCTCAAAGTCAAATTCATTTTGAATCTGTCCTTATGATCTAATTTGCTTGAATCAATTGGTAAAAATGAGTATTTAGGTTTAAAATACATAGAGATAGCTTGCACTAGTTTCATTTCACCATAAAACATCAATCTCAGTCCATAAATTTGAATCAAATCTCAAATAAGTCAAAGCTTCATTTCTGTCAAAAGTCAAAAACATTTGAAAATCTCAGTTTGTACCCAACTTGGGTGATTTTTCATAGCTTCATTATTGGAGCAAATTCAGTGAAACTTTGGGTTTTAAAACTTCAGTTGGTCAAGTTACTTAATATGATTTTTATTGAATTTTAGTAATTTTGCATAAGCCCCTAATCAGCTTGTCAAACAGGGCTTATCTCCCCTGTGCACACACTCAGTGAATATTGAGTATGCACAGGTTCTTGCAGAGCTTGTCAAAAGTTCAATTGAGCTTATCTCAGGCTCAGGTTTGGGTTATAGGTTCCTAGCCAAGTCTACTTCAGGTTCCTACTTCTGGTTTTGATTTCCAGCTTATTGGGTAGTTTATTTTCAAGCTCCAAAGTAGTAGCCAAAACTGTTTAAGCACTTGAGTTTTTAAAACATCAAATCTGAGTAGCTTGTAATTTAGAGGTTTAAGCTAGTTTATATAAGTTGCTTTTGAGTAGTTTTAACATATTATAGCTTCTGTGATAGTTTGGTAGCTTATTGTGCTCCTTTGGCTTATTTCAAGTGCTTATTTATAAGCACCTTGCCTTCGCAGCTTCATAATCCTACACATAAGCCACTGCTTTTATATTTTTCATAGATTCGTAATATTAATTTAGACTTTCCTGAATTTTTCATATTTTTCTAGCAATCGTTTGCTATTTTTCTTCATTTAAAATGTTTTAGGTAATTTTAGTTAGCTTTTAATACAATTAATTCGTAAAAATTTCAAAAAATAAGTTTTCATTTTCCTAGGTTAAGATAAATATAAAAGCAAAAACAATTATTTTTCCATATTTTCATAGTTAAATTTGTAATTTTAGCCATTTAATTAGTTTTAAGTAGTTTTAATTCATAGAAAATAGAAAATAATCGAAAAATATAAAATTAGTTTTGAAAATTCTCTTTAGTTATTTTAGATTTTTCTAAGTCATAATTTCATTTTTCTAGCTTTATTTCATATTTTCTTGTATTTTAGGGTATTATTAAATAGTTAAAATAGTTTTAATTAATAATAATTAGATAAATAGTTTTAAAAATAATTTTCTTTTTCTAAAATTTTTCTTATCATTAGGTTTGTAAAATGTCATTTTTATATTTTTAGGATTAATATTGTTTCAGTTCACATTTTCTTTTGTACGTCACGTAGTTTTTAAGTTAAATTTTATAAAAGAAAATCAAAAACATTAGATTTTAAAAATATTGATAGCGTTTATGTAAAACCCGAAAATCTAAAACCTATATAAAGACTAAAATACCCTTGGAACCAAGAATAATAAAATACGAAAATACGCTTATAATAAAGTTTACTAAATTAAAACCTAATAAATAAAACTTAACAAATATAATTTCGTGAACGACTTTGGTACGACGAAGGACTTAAATGTTTCGCTAATATGTTGGGCCGCTCGATTATTAAATGGACTCGTTTCTTTTGTTTTGTTTTGCCGCCAAACCAAGAGCCCAAAGGGTGTTTGTTTGTGTTCGTGTGAGCCAAGGGTCAAGCCCATTTTGTGGGTGTTTGTGTGTTCGGTTGGACCCAAGCCAACCCAAACCCAACCTTTCCTAAACCTAAACTAATTGCTACTACTATAAATACATCACATATTCATTAAATTGAAACCCTAGTTTGCTTTGCCTATTCTTTTCTTTCTTCTTGCTCGCCGAGACCTATAACACCCTTGGTGTTGAGATTTTGCTTCAACGAGCTAAGGTATAACGCTTATTCATCTTCCTTTAACGTACCTTGCATGTATATGTCAAGATATACTTTGTTTAGTCGCGCTTTGTTTTCTTTTGTTTGTGGTCGAGAGATGTAAACCGAGAAAACAAGAAACCCTAATCCATTTAACTTGTAATTAATAAGGAACATGTAACGTGATAAGTAATATTGAATCGGGTCTTGGTTGTGTCGAGTTGAGCTAGCCGAAGCATGCATGAGTTTGGACCGAGGCATGCATGACTTTCGAATAGGGTGTAAAACATTATAACTTGATTATGTAACATGTTTAGATGAACTAGGTTATGTGAAACATGCTAGCCGAAACCCTAGTTGAACCGAACATGTATACAAGAGTTTTGGACGTAATAAATAAGTAAGGGTCACGTAAACATAAACCCTAGTTTTAATATGTAAAGCGATGAAGTATACTAAACCCTAATAACTTATGGTCACATGAAATCATAAACGATATGGTAAAGCGTAAAAGTAAAGAAGGTTATTAATTACGATTAGGTTAAGTGGAGAGTCATTAAGACGTAACATATAAAGTAAATGCATATTAATGAGATATTAAAGAATAAGAAACCCTAGAACATACATAAGAGTCGATTAGGGTTTGAGCTAAATATAGTAAGTTGTTATTTCATGTGTGAGTTATGACTTATAAAACTATTTTCACATTTAAACCTAGACTTTAATAAATGATATAACGAACCCTAATCTACAACATTAATTATAAAATACTTAAGACTCATTAATAAAACCCTAAAGTATGAAGATCATTAAAGTATGAATACTAAATATTAAAAGACCATTTTGACGATTATGGAATCATAAATAACTTGGACGATCGCTAATGTCTATAGGTTCGTGAAGAGGAGTAATCCTTTGCTTTTCGCCTTTTCGCTTTTTGATCTTTATGCTGGAATAAGGTATGATATTCGACCTTTTCAAGAGAGGTTTCTCTTAATGTTTTTTTCAGATTAGGGTTTCCTAAGCCTTTGCTATGAACCCATTTCGATTTGTTTGAGCTATTGCTTATCCGAACTCGATTTCGAATTATGAAACATCCGATTTTGAACTATCCGATATGAAAACTATGATTTTGGAAATATGAATGATTTTTCGATAAAATATGATCCGTGTCGCTTATGACATTCGATTTGACCTAAGATAGTTTGACACCCGAGCCAAATATTTAACTAGTCATGGGGTTCCATGTCCGTATCGTTGATGCACTCGATATGACTCTAGGCGAGAGTGATGTTCGCCACGCCTCGATGGTGAAGCATATTTGTGAATATGTAGGAAGGGGGCGATGGATGCATCCTAGATCCGTTATATGTTATATGTTATATGTTATCTCGATGATTGATGCGTGCATGCACGCCCTTCATAACTCGTAGGTCTCCCTACAAATGTTGCCTTACGTGAATATGAATATGATCCGATATAAGTTCGGGCTCGTGGTAGTTGACTATAAATATCTTTTGAAATTACGATTTATGCTTATAAAATGATTATGATTTTGCTATTGCTCATTCACTTTATTTCGTATCCGTTATCGCTTAGTATTCGCTTTGCTTTCATATCTGCTCACCTGGCTTTTGAAGCTCACCGACTTTTCTTTTCTTCCGCGTGTATCTAAGCATTGGAAGTCGGGTTGCTTTGGGATGAGTGCTTGAGTGGACTTACCTTAGAGATTTTAGCTTTGATTTCTTATGATGCCATTTAGACTTATTTATTTCGGATTTTATGTTTGAAGTTTATTATGCTTCCACTGACCTATGTATTGAAGTCATTTGACTTGGATTATTTCCGCATTTATGTTAAGACTTCTTTTGGTTATTTGTGTTTGCTTTGATATGACACCATTATTTGTGATTCCTTTACCCTGGCGGGTCGGGCGTTATAATTTATGGCATCGAGCCTGTGTTTACGACTTGTAGTCGGACTCGTGAACATAAGAACCTTAGGTTATCCCTTGGAGTTTAGGATTTGACCCGTGAGGATTGGGTAGACTTAGGTTTTCCTTCGCGAACTTCCATTTCAGATCTCACCTTTGTTCTTTGCTAATCGCTTGAATATCCTTCGATGGTTCGAACTCACAACATTTGGATGAAGACGATGATGCTCCTAACATGGATGTCGCGATTGCATAATGCTCTCAACTCTCTTTTCCCGGTTTGACTACACCGAGATGATGGAACAGTGATCAACAATATTCGAATCGACCGTGAACCTTCGGAAGCGGTGGAGGTGCTCAACCCGTCGGCATACATACTTGGCTCGAGCGTTTGTAAGCTCAAGCCTCTTTCTTTAGCACCGCCGCTACTCCCACCAAGCCGAGGACCGGATCACCATGTTGAGAAGTCGTTTGAAGCATCGGGTTGTGGAGATGGATTTAAGACTCGCTTAATGCATTCAAATTGGAAGGTGATGCTTTGAATTGGTGGAAAGCATTGAAACAAGCACGAGGAGGAGATGTCACCGTTACTTGTACTTGGGCGGAGTTTCGGACTATCTTCTATAACCGTTACTTTCTCGATGCGAACAAAGAAAGGTATGAGAGGATTATCAGCGATCTACCGCTTGATAATGAGAACCCAACGAGTACATGAGTAGGTTTATGAGGTTGGTAAGCTTTGTTGGAGCGATTGTCGGAGATGGTAGGCGCCAAGCTAAGCATTTCAAATGGGGATCAAGAAGTGGGTGTTGGACCGACCGCTAACACCGAGTATGAGGATGTGTCACCGCAATGATGCACTCGTAACATTGAGATCTTTCATGAGGGTTCGGGTTACAACAAGCGTAATCGCGATGGTGATCGGATTCAAGGTAGGACTCAAAGTAATGAGTATAAGGAAATACTAGCAGGAGTTATGATTCGAGGGACAAGTGGATAAGGGTTATGATCACGGGTCACGGAAGGAATGTGGACTCTAGGCGCCCGAGGCGAGGGGTCGATAGCAGAGTCAGCCGGTAAGAATGGAAATGATCGCCGTAATCAAGGTAACAATAACCCATATAACAAAGATCACCGGCTCGAGGATCGAATCGTGGTCGTGCTTCAGATCTTCCGTCAAGAAAGGACACCAAGTTTTGCCTCCCCACCTATCTCGCATTACTACTGTGGAAAGGCTCATCCGGACCGTGTTTCAAGGCCATCGGTGGATGTTTCTCTTGTGGTTCCACTACTCACAAGATCAAGGATTGCCCTAAGAGGAACCCGCGATTCCTCGAACTACACCAAGCCGCCACCTACCATCGGACGTGTTTATGCTACTACTCGAATCAAAGTGAGCACACTTCGTGTACCATTACGGAACTCTTTTCATTGATGATTATTCTGCTTCGCTTTATTTGACACCGCGCCACACACTCCATCATATCCGCCACATGTGCTAAGAAACTTAATATGAAGCCACAACCACTAACGAATCACTTATCGATATCTACGCCTATGAAAACCACATGATCATTGATCATAAATACGTTAAGTGTCCTCTTCGCTTTGATGATCGATTCGCCCGCACATCCGTATCCTCTCGATATGGTCGACTTTGATATCATTCTAGGCATGGATTGGTTGGCTTATCATAGAGCTTCCATCGATCGCTATGCTAGAACCGTGATCTTTGGAGACGAAACATCCTAAATTCGCTTATTATGGTTCTAAACCACTCAAATCATAAGTTCATTTCGCTATGAAGGCACGGACCATGATTGCTCATGGGTGTCAAGGTTTTCTAGCATCCGTTAAGGACACATCTTTGGAGAGTCCTAACATTGAAAATCTTTCGTTGTTTGTGAATTCACCGACGCTTTTCCCGATGAACTTCCCGGACTTCCTCCACTAGAGAAGTTGAGTTTAGCATTGAGTTGATTCCTCGTGCTAAACCGATTTCAAAGCTCCGCATCGTATGGCACCTATAGAATCAAGGAGTTGAAGGAACAAATGCAAGAGATGATAGAGAATGGATTCATTCGACCTAGTGTTTCTCCATGGGTGCACCTGTGTTGTTTGTGAAGAAGAAGGATGGAAGTATGCGCTATGTATCGACTACCGTGAACTCAACCAGACATTATTCGGAACCGTTATCCTCTTCCGCGCATAGACGATTTGTTTGATCAACCGCAAGGAGCTAAGTTCTTTTCTAAGATTGATCCGAGGTCCGGTTATCATCAACTACGCGTGAAGGAGCAAGATGTTCCTAAGACCGCTTCGCATCGTATATGGTCATTATGAGTTTCTCGTTATGCCTTTTGGTTTGACGAATGCACCGCCGTGTTTATGGACCGATGAATCGTGTTTTCCATGAGTTCCTCGACAAGTTCGTTATTGTTTTCATCGACGACATTTTGGTTTACTCTAAGTCCAAGAAGAGCATGAGCAACATCTCCGGATAGTTTTGGAGATTTTGAGGAAGAAGAAGTTGTACGCCAAATTCTCGGTGTGAATTTTGGTTAGACAAGTCGCTTTCCTTGGTCATATCGTATCACCGATGGTATAACCATGGATCCGCCTAAGGTTGAGGCTATCACTAAGTGGCCAAGACCTACGATGTTGATCGAGGTCGAGTTTTCTAGGACTTGCCGGATATTATCGACGCTTTGTTGAAGGTTTCTCTCGCTTAGCTTTGCCTTTAACCCAATTGATGAGGAAAGGTGAAAATTCGTGTGGACGGATGAAAGAGAAAAGAGTTTTGAAGAATTGAAACGAGATTGGTTTCCGCCCTATTTTGACTCTTCCATCCGGGTTCGAGGATATCAAATTTATAGCGATGCATCTAAGAAAGGATTGGGTGCGTGTCTTGATGCAACATGGTAAGGTGATAGCTACGCTCAAGGCAATCGAAACCTTATGAGGAGAATTACCCAACTCATGATCTTGAGTTAGTCATTGTGGTGTTCGCGTTGAAGATCCGGAGACATTATTTGTATGGAGAGACGTGATATTTTCACCGACCATAAGAGTCTCAAGTATATTTTCACCAAAAGGAACTCAATATGAGACAAAGAAGATGGTTAGAACTTTAAGGATTATGACACTAACATTCAAGACCATCCCGGTAAGGCTAATGTAGTTGCCGACGACTTAGCCGGAAATCGTGTATGATTGCAAGTATTGAGATCGAGCCTAGGATCATTCGTGACTTAGAGCGCTTGGATGTTGAGTTTGCGCGACGAGGTTTTGGTGGATACCGGGCTAGTATGAAGGTGGAGTCGAACCTTATACCGCAAATTAAGGAAGCTCAGAAGATGACGGCGAGTGTGGGTCAGAGCTCGTAATGTTGAAGAAGGTAAATGACGGAGTTTAAGGTTGATAACGACGGAATTGTATGGTATGAAGATAGGCTTTATGCTCCCAATGATCGTGTACTTCGTGAGAAAGTTATGATCAAGCTCATAGTTCTCCTTTCACTATTCATCCCGGTTCTACCAAGATGTATAGGATTTGAAACAAGATTTCGTGGAACGGCATGAAGCAAGACGTGGCGACGCTTGTGTCAAGTGTATGATTTGTCGCAAGTGAAGATCGAACATCAAAGAGCTAGTGGATCGTTACAACCATTGGATATTCCGACATGGAAGTGGGATAAGATATCTATGGACTTTGTGACCGGACTACCTCTTACTAAGAAGAAGCATGATGCGATTTGGGTGGTTGTTGATCGGCTAACCAAACCGCTCATTTCTTACCAATTAGAAAGGATTATGGTATTGGCGCATTGTCGAGATTTTTCAACAAGAGATAGTTAGACTTCATGGTACTCCGACGGCTATTGTGTCGATAGGGATCCGCTTTACTCAAGCTCGAAGGGTTTGCAAAAGCTTGGGGTACTCGACTTAATTTTAGTACGGCTTTTCATCCTCAAACAGATGGTCACCGAGAGGACTATTCGCACCTTAGAGGACATGCTAAGGGCTTGTGCTTTGGAATGGACCGGCATGGGATGAATATTTGTGTTTGGTAGAGTTTGCATACAACAACAGTTGGCATGCTAGTATTAAGGCAAAGACCGCTTGAACTTCTTTATGGAAAGAAATGTAGATCACCTACTTGTTGGGATGAAGTAGGTGAACGCCTAATCAAGGTCCGAAATGATTGAGATCACTAATGAGAAAGTAGTCATTGCTAGAGAAAAGTTAAAGGAGGCTAGGTCTCGCCGAAAGTTATGCCGACAAGCATCGCCGTGATTTAGAATTTCGTGTTGGTGATCGTGTATTTTTGAAAGTCTCGCCGCTTAGAGGTGTGAAACGCTTTGGAATCAAGGGCAAGCTTAGTCCTCGATTCATTGGTCCGCTTGAAATCGGAACGATAGGAGAAGTTTCAGATCGATTGGCACTTCCGCCCGCTTATCGCATGTTCATGATGTGTTCCATGTATCTCTCCTAAGGGATACAATTATCATCCATTACACGTTGTTTCAGATCCGCTTGATCGATTCGATCCGATATGTCTTTATCTCAAGAACCGAAGCTATTTTAGAAAGACAAGAAAGAATTATGAGAAGTAAAGTCATTCCGCTCGTTAAGATTCTTTGGAAAATCACCCGAGCGTGAGGCTACTGGGAGACCAAGAGTCGATGCGAGCTAGTTATCCTCATTTCTTTGAATAGTTCGGTATGTTCTCATTTCGCTCGTTGCTTGTTTCATTTCAATTTTCGAGGACGAAAATTTTTTTTAGAGGGAAGAGTTGTAAAACCCGAAAATCTAAAACCTATATAAAGACTAAAATACCCTTGGAACCAAGAATAATAAAATACGTAAAATACGCTTATAATAAGTTTACTAAATTAAAACCTAATAAATAAAACTTAACAAATATAATTTCGTGAACGACTTTGGTACGACGAAGGACTTAAATGTTTCGCTAATATGTTGGGCCGCTCGATTATTAAATGGACTCGCTTTTGTTTTGTTTTGCGCCAGGACCAAGAGCCCAAAGGGGTGTTTGTTTGTGTTCGTGTGAGCCAAGGGTCAAGCCCAGGGGTGTTTGTTTGTGACCGGTTGGACCCAAGCCAACCCAAACCCAACCTTTCCTAAACCTAAACTAATTGCTACTACTATAAATACATCACATATTCATTAAATTGAAACCCTAGTTTGCTTTGCCTCTTCTTTTCTTTCTTCTTGCTCGCCGAGACCTATAACACCATTGGTGTTGAGATTTTGCTTCAACGAGCTAAGGTATAACGCTTATTCATCTTCCTTTAACGCACCTTGCATGTATATGTCAAGATATACTTTGTTTAGTCGCTGCTTTGTTTTCTTTTGTTTGTGGCCGAGAGATGTAAACCGAGAAAACAAGAAACCCTAATCCATTTAACTTGTAATTAATAAGGAACATGTAACGTGATAAGTAATATTGAATCGGGTCTTGGTTGTGTCGAGTTGAGTTAGGCCGAAGCATGCATGAGTTTGGACCGAGGCATGCATGACTTTCGAATAGGGTGTAAAACATTATAACTTGATTATGTAACATGTTTAGATGAACTAGGTCTTGTGAAACATGCTAGCCGAAACCCTAGTTGAACCGAACATGTATACAAGAGTTTTGGACGGTAATAAATAAGTAAGGGTCACGTAAACATAAACCCTAGTTTAATATGTAAAGCGATGAAGTATACTAAACCCTAATAACTTATGGTCACATGAAATCATAAACGATATGGTAAAGCGTAAAAGTAAAGAAGGTTATTAATTACGATTAGGTTAAGTGGAGAGTCATTAAGACGTAACATATAAAGTAAATGCATATTAATGAGATATTAAAGAATAAGAAACCCTAGAACATACATAAGAGTCGATTAGGGTTTGAGCTAAATATAGTAAGTTGTTATTTCATGTGAGTTATGACTTATAAAACTATTTTCACATTTAAACCTAGACTTTAATAAATGATATAACGAACCCTAATCTACAACATTAATTATAAAATACTTAAGACTCATTAATAAAACCCTAAAGTATGAAGATCATTAAAGTATGAATACTAAATATTAAAAGACCATTTTGACGATTATGGAATCATAAATAACTTGGACGATCGCTAATGTCTATAGGTTCCGTGAAGAGGAGTAATCCTTTGCTTTTCGCCTTTCGCTTTTGATCTTTATGCTGGAATAAGGCATGATATTCGACCTTTTCAAGAAAGGTTTCTTTTAATGTTCTTTTCAGATTAGGGTTTCCTAAGCCTTTGCTATGAACCCATTCTCGATTTGTTTGAGCTATTGCTTATCCGAACTCGATTTCGAATTATGAAACATCCGATTTTGAACTATCCGATATGAAAACTATGATTTTGGAAATATGAATGATTTTCGATAAAATATGATCCGTGTCGCTTATGACATTCGATTTGACCTAAGATAGTTTGACACCCGAGCCAAATATTTAACTAGTCATGGGGTTCCATGTCCGTATCGTTGATGCGCCTCGATATGACTCTAGGGCAAGAGAGTGATGTTCGCCACGCCTCGATGGTGAAGCATATTTGTGAATATGTAGGAAGGGCGATGGATGCATCCTAGATATCCGTTATATGTTATATGTTATATGTTATCCGATGATTGATGTCGCGTGCATGCACGCCCTTCATAACTCGTAGGTCTCCCTACAAATGTTGCCTTACGTGAATATGAATATGATCCGATATAAGTTCGGCTCGTGGTAGTTGACTATAAATATCTTTTGAAATTACGATTTATGCTTATAAAATGATTATGATTTTGCTATTGCTCATTCACTTTATTTCGTATCCGTTATCGCTTAGTATTCGCTTTGCTTTCATATCTGCTCACTGGCTTTTGAAGCTCACCAAGACTTTTCTTTTCTTCCCGCGTGTATCTAAGCATTTGGAAGTCGGGTTGCTTGGGATGAGTGCTTGAGTGGACTTACCTTAGAGATTTTAGCTTTGATTTCTTATGATGCCATTTAGACTTATTTATTTCGGATTTTATGTTTGAAGTTTATTATGCTTCACTGGGACCTATGTATTGAAGTCATTTGACTTGGATTATTTCCGCATTTATGTTAAGACTTCTTTTGGTTATTTGTGTTTGCTTTGATATGACACCATTATTTGTGATTCCTTTACCCTGGCGGGTCGGGGTACAATTTATGGCAAGAACCTTAGGTTATCCCTTGGAGTTTAGGATTTGACCCGTGAGGATTGGGTAGACTTAGGTTTTCCTTCGCGAACTTCCATTTCGTGTCTCACCTTTGTTCTTTGCTAATCGCTTGAATATCCTTCGATGGTTCGAACTCGTCAACATTTGGATGAAGACGATGATGCTCCTAACATGGATGTCGCGATTGCGAATGCTCTCAATTCTCTCTTCCCCGGTTTGACTACACCGAGATGATGGAACAGTGATCAACAATATTCGAATCGACCGTGAACCTTCGGAAGCGGTGGAGGTGCTCAACCCGTCGGCATACATACTTGGCTCGAGCGCTTGGTAAGCTCAAGCCTCTTTCTTTAGCACCGCCGCTACTCCCACCAAGCCGAGGACCGGATCACCATGTTGAGAAGTCGCTTGAAGTATCGGGTTGTGGAGATGGATTTAAGACTCGCTTAGTCGCATTCAAATTGGAAGGTGATGCTTTGAATTGGTGGAAAGCATTGAAACAAGCACGAGGAGGAGATGCTTTCACCGTTACTTGTACTTGGGCGGAGTTTCGACTATCTTCTATAACCACATTTCCCCGATGCGAACAAAGAAAGGTATGAGAGGATTATCAGCGATCTACCGCTTGATAATGAGAACCCAACGAGTACATGAGTAGGTTTATGAGGTTGGTAAGCTTTGTTGGAGCGATTGTCGGAGATGGTAGCGCCAAGCTAAGCATTTCAAATGGGATCAAGAAGTGGGTGTTGGACCGATCGCTAACACCGAGTATGAGGATGTGTCGGCCGCAATGATGCACTCGTAACATTGAGATCTTTCATGAGGGTTCGGGTTACAACAAGCGTAATCGTGATGGTGATCGGATTCAAGGTAGGACTCAAAGTAATGAGTATAAGGAAATACTAGCGGAGTTATGATTCGAGGGACAAGTGGATAAGGGTTATGATCACGGGTCACGGAAGGAATGTGGACTCTAGCGCCCGAGGCGAGGGGTCGATAGCGAGTCAGCCGGTAAGAATGGAAATGATCGCCGAATCAAAGTAACAATAACCATACAACAAAGATCACGGCTCGAGGATCGAATCGTGGTCGTGCTTCAGATCTTCTCGTCAAGAAGGACACCAAGTTTTGCCTCCCCACCTATCTGTACTACTTGTGGAAAGGCTCATCCGGACCGTGTTTCAAGGCCACTAGTGGATGTTTCTCTGTGGTTCCACTACTCACAAGATCAAGGATTGCCCTAAGAGGAACCCGCGATTCCTCGAACTACACCAAGCCGCCACCTACCATCGGACGTGTCTATGCTACTACTCGAATCAAAGTGAGCACACTTCGTGTACCATTACGGAACTCTTTTCATTGATGATTATTCATCTCGCTTTATTTGACACCGCGCCACACACTCCATCATATCCGTCACATGTGCTAAGAAACTTAATATGAAGCCACAACCACTAACGAATCACTTATCGATATCTACGCCTATGAAAACCACATGATCATTGATCATAAATACGTTAAGTGTCCTCTTCGCTTTGATGATCGATTCGCCCGCACATCCGCATCCTCTCGATATGGTCGACTTTGATATCATTCTAGGCATGGATTGGTTGGCTTATCATAGAGCTTCCATCGATCGCTATGCTAGAACCGTGATCTTTGGAGACGAAACATCCTAAATTGCTTATTATGGTTCTAAACCACTCAAATCTGTTAAGTTCATTTCGCTATGAAGGCACGGACCATGATTGCTCATGGGTGTCAAGGTTTTCTAGCATCCGTTAAGGACACATCTTTGGAGAGTCCTAACATTGAAAATCTTTCGTTGTTTGTGAATTCACCGACGCTTTTCCCGATGAACTTCCCGGACTTCCTCCGCCCAGAGAAGTTGAGTTTAGCATTGAGTTGATTCCTCGGTGCTAAACCGATTTCGAAAGCTCCGTATCGTATGGCACCAGAGAATCAAGGAGTTGAAGGAACAATGCAAGAGATGATAGAGAATGGATTCATTCGACCTAGTGTTTCTCCATGGGTGCACCTGTGTTGTTTGTGAAGAAGAAGGATGGAAGTATGCGTCTATGTATCGACTCACCGTGAACTCAACCAGACATTATTCGGAACCGTTATCCTCTTCCGCGCATAGACGATTTGTTTGATCAACCGCAAGGAGCTAAGTTCTTTTCTAAGATTGATCCGAGGTCCGGTTATCATCAACTACGCGTGAAGGAGCAAGATGTTCCTAAGACCCGCTTCGCATCGTATATGGTCATTATGAGTTTCTCGTTATGCCTTTTGGTTTGACGAATGCACCGTGTGTTTATGGACCCGATGAATCGTGTTTTCCATGAGTTCCTCGACAAGTTCGTTATTGTTTTCATCGACGACATTTTGGTTTACTCTAAGTCTCAAGAAGAGCATGAGCAACATCTCCGAATAGTGTTGGAGATTCGAGGAAGAAGAAGTTGTACGCCAAATTCTCAAGTGTGAATTTTGGTTAGACAAGTCGCTTTCCTTGGTCATATCAGATC
Organism: Chrysanthemum lavandulifolium; assembly: GCA_022545495.1. Taxonomy (NCBI): domain Eukaryota; kingdom Viridiplantae; phylum Streptophyta; class Magnoliopsida; order Asterales; family Asteraceae; genus Chrysanthemum; species Chrysanthemum lavandulifolium. Next base: position 81,812,618 of record CM040238.1, on the reverse strand, counting down.
ACCGATGGTATAACCATGGATCCGCTCTAAGGTCGAGGCTATCACTAAGTGGCCAAGACCACGACGATGTTGATCGAGGTCGAGTTTTCTAGGACTTCACGGATATTATCGACGCTTTGTTGAAGGTTTCTCTCGCTTAGCTTTGCCTTTAACCCAATTGATGAGGAAAGGTGAAAAATTCGTGTGGACGGATGAAAGAGAAAAGAGTTTTGAAGAATTGAAACGGAGATTGGTTTCGCTCCTATTTTGACTCTTCCATCCGGTTCTCGAGGATATCAAATTTATAGCGATGCATCTAAGAAAGGATTGGGTTGTGTCTTGATGCAACATGGTAAGGTGATAGCTACGCTCAAGGCAATCAAACCTTATGAGGAGAATTACCCAACTCATGATCTTGAGTTAGTCCGTGGTGTTCGCGTTGAAGATCCGGAGACATTATTTGTATGGAGAGACGTGTGATATTTTCACCGACCATAAGAGTCTCAAGTATATTTTCACCAAAAGGAACTCAATATGAGACAAAGAAGATGGTTAGAACTTCTTAAGGATTATGACACTAACATTCAAGACCATCCGGTAAGGCTAATGTAGTTGCCGACGCACTTAGCCGGAAATCGTATGATTGCAAGCATTGAGATTGAGCCTAGGATCATTCGTGACTTAGAGCGCTTGGATGTTGAGTTGTGCGACGAGGTTTTGGTGGATACTGGGCTAGTATGAAGGTGGAGTCGAACCTTATACCGCAAATTAAGGAAGCTCAGAAGATGACGGCGAGTCATGGGGCCGTAGCTCGTAATGTTGAAAAAGGTAAATGACGGAGTTTAAGGTTGATAACGACGGAATTGTATGGTATGAAGATAGGCTTTATGCTCCCAATGATCGTACTTCATGAGAAAGTTATGACCAAGCTCATAGTTCTCCTTTCACTATTCATCCCGGTTCTACCAAGATGTATAGGATTTGAAACAAGATTTCGGTGGAACGGCATGAAACAAGACGTGGCGACATTTGTGTCAAGTGTATGATTTGTCGCAAGTGAAGATAGAACATCAAAGAGCTAGTGGATCGTTACAACCATTGGATATTCGACATGGAAGTGGGATAAGATATCTATGGACTTTGTGACGGACTACCTCTTACTAAGAAGAAGCATGATGCGATTTGGGTGGTTGTTGATCGCTAACCAAATCCGCTCATTTCTTACCAATTAGAAAGGATTATGGTATTGGCGATTGTCGAGATTTTTCAACAAGAGATAGTTAGACTTCATGGTACTCCGACGGCTATTGTGTCGATAGGGATCCGCGTTTTACTTCTCGCTTTCGAAGGGTTTGCAAAAGCTTGGGGTACTCGACTTAATTTTAGTACGGCTTTTCATCCTCAAACAGATGGTCACGAGAGGACTATTCGAGCTTAGAGGACATGCTAAGGGCTTGTGCTTTGGAATGGACCGGCACCGATGAATATTTGTGTTTGGTAGAGTTTGCATACAACAACAGTTGGCATGCTAGTATTAAGGCAAAGACCGCTTGAACTTCTTTATGGAAGAAATGTAGATCACCTACTTGTTGGGATGAAGTAGGTGAACGCCTAATCAAGGTCCGGAAATGATTGAGATCACTAATGAGAAAGTAGTCATTGCTAGAGAAAAGTTAAAGGAGGCTAGGTCTCGCCGAAAAGCTATGCCGACAAGCATCGCCGTGATTTAGAATTTCGTGTTGGTGATCGTGTATTTTTGAAAGTCTCGCCGCTTAGAGGTGTGAAACGCTTTGGAATCAAGGGCAAGCTTAGTCCTCGATTCATTGGTCCGCTTGAAATTCGAACGATAGGAGAAGTTTCAGATCGATTGGCACTTCCGCCCCGCTTATCGCATGTTCATGATGTGTTCCATGTATCTCTCCTAAGGGGATACAACTATCATCCATTACACGTTGTTTCAGATCCGCTTGATCGATTCGATCCGATATGTCTTTATCTCAAGAACCATAAGCTATTTTAGAAAGACAAGAAAGAATTATGAGAAGTAAAGTCATTCCGCTCGTTAAGATTCTTTGGAAAATCACCCGAGCGTGAGGCTACTGGGAGACCAAGAGTCGATGCGAGCTAGTTATCCTCATTTCTTTGAATAGTTCGGTATGTTCTCATTTCGCTCGCTTTGCTTGTTTCATTTCAATTTTCGAGGACGAAAATTTTTTTAGAGGGAAGAGTTGTAAAACCCGAAAATCTAAAACCTATATAAAGACTAAAATACCCTTGGAACCAAGAATAGTAAAATACGCTTATAATAAGTTTACTAAATTAAAACCTAATAAACAAAACTTAACAAATATAATTTCGTGAGGTTCTTTGGTACGACAAGGATTTAAATGTTTCGCTAATATGTTGGGCCGCTCGATTATTAAATGGACTCGCTTTCTTTCTTTTGTTTTGCGCCAAGCCGAGGCCCAAGAGGGGTGTTTGTTTGTGTGTGTGTGAGCCAAGGGTCAAGCCCATTTGGTGTTTGTTTGTGACCGGTTGGACCCAAGCCAACCCAAACCCAACCTTTCCTAAACCTAAACTAATTGCTACTACTATAAATACATCACATAATCATTAAATTGAAACCCTAGTTTTGCTTTGCCTATTCTTTTTCTTTCTTCTTGCTCGGCCGAGACCCATACCACCATTGGTGTTGAGATTTTGCTTCAACGAGCTAAGGTATAACGCTTATTCATCTTCCTTTAACGCACCTTGCATGTATATGTCAAGATATACTTTGTTTAGTCGCTTTTGTTTTCTTTTGTTTGTGGTCGAGAGGTGTAACCGAGAAAACAAGAAACCCTAATCCATTTAACTTGTAATTAATAAGGATCATGTAACGTGATAAGTGTTATTGAATCGGGTCTTGGTTGTGTTGAGTTGACCTAGGCCGAGGCATGCATGAGTTTGGACCGAGGCATGCATGACTTTCGAATAGGGTGTAAAACATTATAACTTGAATATGTAACATGTTTAGATGAACTAGGTATTGTGTAAACATGTTAGCCGAAACCCTAGTTGAACCGAACATGTATACAAGAGTTTTAGAAGTGTAATAAATAAGTAAGGGTTACGTAAACATAAACCCTAGTTTTAATATGTAAAGCGATAAAGTATACTAAACCCTAATAACTTATGGTCACATGAAATCATAAACGATATGGTAAAGCGTAAAAGTAAAGAAGGTTATTAATTACGATTAGGTTAAGTGGAAGGTCATTAAGACGTAACATATAAAGTAAATGCATATTAATGAGGAATTAAAGAATAAGGAAACCCTAGAACATACATAAGAGTCGATTAGGGTTTGAGCTAAATATAGTAAGTTGTTATTTCATGTGTGAGTTATGACTTATAAAACTATTTTCACATTTAAACCTAGACTTTAATAAATGATATAACGAACCCTAATCTACAACATTAATTATAAAATATTTAAGACACATTAATAAAACCCTAAAAGTATGAAGATCATTAAAGTATGAATACTAAATATTAAAAGACCATTTTGACGATTATGGAATCATAAATAACTTGGACGATCAGCATCGCCTATAGGTTCCGTGAAGAGGAGTAATCCTTTGCTTTTCGCCTTTTCGCTTTCGATCTTTATGTTGGAATAAGGCATGATATTCGACCTTTTGGTAGAGGTTTCTCTTAATGTTCTCTTCAGATTAGGGTTTCCTAAGCCTTTGCTATGAACCCATTCTCGATTTGTTTGAGCTATTGCTTATCCGAACTCGATTTCAATTATGAAACATCCGATTTTGAACTATCCGATATGAAAACTATGATTTTGGAAATATGAATGATTTTCCGATAAAATATGATCCGTGTCGCTTATGACATTCGATTTGACCTAAGATAGTTTGACACCCGAGCCAAATATTTAACTAGTCATGGGGTTCCATGTCCGTATCGTTGATGCGCCTCGATATGACTCTAGGGCGTAGAGTGATGTTCGCCACGCCTCGATGGTGAAGCATATTTGTGAATATGTAGGAAGGGCGATGGATGCATCCTAGATCCGTTATATGTTATCTCGTTATATGTTATCTCGATGATTGATGTGCGTGCATGCACGCCCTTCATAACTCGTAGGTCTCCCTACAAATGTTGCCTTACGTGAATATGAATATGATCCGATATAAGTTCGGGCTCGTGGTAGTTGACTATAAATATCTTTTGAAATTACGATTTATGCTTATAAAATCATTATGATTTTGCTATTGCTCATTCACTTTAATTCGTATCCGTTATCGCTTAGTATTCGCTTTGCTTTCATATCTGCTCACCTGGCTTTTGAAGCTCACCGACTTTTCTTTTCTTCCGCGGCAGGTATCTAAGCATTTGGAAGCTGGGTTGCTTTGGGATGAGTGCTTGAGTGGACTTACCTTAGAGATTTTAGCTTTGATTTCTTATGATGCCATTTAGACTTATTTATTTCGGATTTTATGTTTGAAGTTTATTATGCTTCCGCTGGGACCTATGTATTGAAGTCATTTGACTTGGATTATTTCCGCATTTATGTTAAGACTTCTTTTGGTTATTTGTGTTTGCTTTGATATGACACCATTATTTGTGATTCCTTTACCCTTGGCGGGTCGGGGCGTTACACTTATAGACTCTAATCTAGCCACGGGGGCATAGGTCTCATCAAAGTCTATTCCTTCTTATTGGTTATACCCTTGGGCAACGAGTATAGCCTTGTTCCTAGACACTACTCCGTTTGCATCTAATTTGTTTTTATACACCCATTTTGTTCCTATTATGGTTTGATTACTAGGTGGAGGGACAAGTGTCCAAACATCATTAGAAACAAATTGCTTTAGTTCTTCTTGCATAGCCATTACCCAACTTTCATCTTTTATGGCTTCTTGTGTGTTCTTAGGTTCTATGGTTGAAACAAAACAAAACAAGCTACTTTGGTTTTGAACTTGAGACCTTAATGTTCGCTCGCTTAGCTTTTCTATGACCTTATCTACGGGTGATCTTTGGACTCTTTAATGTTTATGATTTCACCATTTAAAGGTTCTTCTTCTTCATTTATCTTTTCTTAATTACAATAGCTTCACTTTCTATGATCTCGCCATCGACAAGAGGTGGAGAGGGTTTGGGTGGACTTTCATCAAATTTTATGTTTAATGACTCTTCTACCTTCATTGTTTCTTTGTTTAATATGACGTAAGCTTTGCTATTTGGCGAGTAACCTAGAAAGATACCTTCGGTTGATTTAGGATCAAATTTTGTAAGGTAATCTTTATTGTTAAGAATGAAGCATTTGCTTCCAAAGACTCTAAAGTGATTTAACGTAGGCTTTTTGCCTCGGAGTAACTCATATGGAGTTTTACCTAAGATTGGTCTAATTAAGACTCGATTGAGTATGTACGTTGAAGTATCAACGACATTACACCAAAATTTTTGAGGTATGGATTGTTCATTAAGCATGGTTCTACTCATTTCTTGAAGGGTTCTATTATTTCTTTCTACTACCCCATTCGATTGTGGAGTGCGTGGAGCCGAGAAGTTGTGAGTAATACCATTAGCGTCACAAAAGGCTCCAAATTGCACTTCATTATCGAATTCCCTACCATGATCCGTCCTAATAGACACTATAGGACTTCCTAGTTGTCTTTGGATCTTTTTGCTTAATATTTCAAAGTAATTAAAGGTTTCCATTTTGTTCTTTAAAAAATTTGTCCATGTATACCTAGAGTAGTCATCCACTATTACCAAAGTGTAGTAGTTGCCTCCATAACTTTGGATAGCGGATGGACCAAATAAATCCATATGTAGTAATTCTAGACACCTAGTAGTGGACACCATGTTTTTAGCTTTATGACTCGAATGAGCTTGTTTACCTACATTACAAGCATCACAAAAATGATGTTCATATTTTAACTTAGGTAGATCTCTTACTAGATCTTTGGATGATAGCAATTGAAGAAGTCGCATGTTGGCGTGACCCAATCTTTGATTCCATAAGGTCGAAGTATCATCCATAGAGGTAAGACATAGTTTATCTTTATGTTCATTACCGATTTTAATGACATAGACTCCATGTTTCCTAATTCCTCTTCCTATGGTTATGACATTTTAAGTATCTTACCACGGTTTCGGTAAAAAGTACATTGCACTTTTATCACATATTTGTCCTATACTTAAGAGGTTAAAGTTTAGGTTTCTCACGACACACATCGTTAATGGTTAGAGATTTGTTAGAAACCGTACCTTTACCGATGATTCTACTTTTGCTATTTCCAAACACCACATTACCTCCATTTACATATTCATATGTGGAGAATACATCCCTATTGCCAGTCATGTGCCTCGTGCACCCGCTATCCTTGACCCATTCATCGGGGTCTAGGTCGACCTTTAAGCACACATAAAACAATAATAAACTCAAAAGCTTGGTCCCCAATTGTTCATGGGTCCATTAGTGTTAAACATTCCATTCATGTTAGACATGTATGGATAAGATGAGTATGCATTCCATGGAACAAAGTTTTGAAAGGAAAAACCATTTTGCATATTAGGGTTCCATCCCATTTGATGGTTACTTCTTGGATAGACATTATTAGGTCTCCTAGATGCATTATGTTTTTGAAAAGATGGTACTTTGTTTCTTACAAAAGTAGGATTATATTTTGGAGGTGGATGTCTAGTGGTGACATGAGTTGGTTTCTTCCTATTAACGATAACAAACTCGGTTCTAGATGAAGAGGCTATGTTATTACCACTAGTTGTTACAGCAGATCCACGGATCCCAGTTTGTCCACTAGCCGGTTCCCTTTTAGGGATCCGTGGGATCCGCCACAATGTGGGTGGTTTTTCTAGTTCTTTAACAAATTTTGTTTCTTTACTTTCACTAGTTGATGGATCAAGTTGTTGAATACCTAGACCCTTTTGGTTGTTGCCGGTTTTAACACCATCGAGTATTGTATCTAAGGTGTTCGTAATCATTCTAGCAATTTTAGAATCTAAATGATCAACTAGTGTTTGAAGTTGAACACAAAGTTCACATTCACCACTTGCCATTTTACCCTTTTCTAAACGTTTTAGTTTTGCTTTTAATTCTATGACTTCTTAATCTAAACGTTGGTTTTGACTCTTTAAAAGCTTGTTTTTGTTAATTAGTTTTAAGCTAATATTGCATAGTTTATCATATTCATTATGCAATGAGTCGTCATCAAGTGATGAACTACTATAGTATTCGTGACATACCTCGTCATTTTCCATGAGACAAATTTCTTCGTCCTCCTCGTCGCTCATTCCCCACGTGCAGCTCACGAATGCCTTTTGATCATCCCGTTTGGGACACTTACTAATAAAGTGGTTTGGGTCCCACATTTAAAGCAAATACGATCATCCTTTGGCTTCGTCCTCTTTGCTTTTCCGAAAGCCTTTCTTATCGTCATACGGTTGTTTGACGTATCTACCCTTTCTTCTAAAGAACTTTTTGAAGTCCCTTACCGCCATAGCGTACTCCTCGTCGTCACTACCCGAGGAAGAGTTCTCTTCATCGCTTGAAGCCTTTTTGGCTTTTAAGGCAAGAGATTTGTGTTTCTCTTTTACCTTTGAGGCTTCGGAATCTTTAGCAAGGACAAGCTCGTAGACTTTTAAGTTGCTATGAGTTCATCGAAAGTGAGGTTGTCAAATTTTTGACTCTTCGATCGCCATCACTTTAGATCTCCACTTGAAGGAAGTGCCCTTAGATATCTCCTAACATGATTACGGCTAGAAAAGATTCATCAAGTGCTTGTAAAGATGTAATAATAGTATTAAAGTTAGCAAATGAATGATCTATAGTTTCCTCATCCGATATTGAAAATTGTTCATATTGTTGAACAAATAAATCAATTTTATTATTTTTAACTTGTTCGTTGCCTTGATGAGTTACAACTAAAGAATTCCAAATTTCTTTAGAGGTTTTGAGTAAAGAAATTCTTTCAAATTCCTTTTTCGGTAAAGCATTATATAAAACCATTTTTGCTTCACTATTCTTAGAAAGCTTTTTCTTCAAATCATCATTTAGTTTATCATGAGGTATGTAAACTACATTCCCTTTATTATCTTTTGAGGTAGCCTCAAAATCGCCTTCAACAATAATGTACCAAAGATCAATATCTTTAGATTTCACATATGTTTCGAATATATTTTTCCAATATATAAAACTATTAGTTTCAAGTAGTGGTGGTCGTTGCATAGATTGCCCTTCCTTATAATTTTCAGAACCCATAGTGATCGAAAAGTTTTTAAAATACAATTTTATTTTAAAACTTTTATAAACTTAGCTCTGATACCAATTGTGGAAAACTAGAAGGGGGGGGGGTTGTATAGTTTTGCCGATTTTAAGTTGATTTCAAAAACTTTAGATCCGATATTATGTGAAATCGTATGGATGTTGAGAACGTATAGATCTAATGATAATGCAAGCAAATAAATAAAGATAAGGGATAGAAATGACACAACCGATTTATAGTGGTTCGCCACAAGGACACCTTCCTTGCCTACTCCACTCCCCGAGTCACCTACTCGAGAGTTCAAGCACTATATCAACAAACTCCTTCACTTGGCGGAGAAGCCTTCATAACGTTGCTTACACTTTATCCGGTACAAAGCTAGATACCGAGTCCGTATCACGGTGAACCAAACCAACACAACTATTACACAACAAATATGTGAAATATCAAATACAAGATCTTCGCTCTGAAATCTTGCGGAGTGACAAATCAATCAAGGACCCTTGCTTGGATGACTTGTAGAATGCTCGTGATCTCGCCTTAGAGAAGGACCTATATGAGGATCACAAATAGAAAGAAAGAAGAACAACTCTCTAGATTAAGTGATCTATATGTTAGAAGAGAATGAGAGTGTATGAGAGATTTAGTAAGAAGAGGGTGAGTTAGAATGAAGAAATGACTCTCTATTTATAGGAAAATTTCCTCACTGTTCCCCGGATCCCACGGATCCTTCCACTTGGGATCCGTCTAGTGTAAACCTAGGGATCCGTGGGCAGCTCCTCTTTGCCCATGGGTTTTTGGTTATGGGTCATGGGTTATGGGTTGGTCCATGGGTTTTCTTTAGATTCAATGTATCTAAGTATACATTGTATCTAATCTTCTTGGGTATGGGTTAAGATCCATGGGTTATGGTCCATGGGTTATGGTCCATGGGTTATGGTTTTTACCCATCCTAATAAACTATTACAACAAATGCTTAATTACTACATTTTTGTATTTAAAAGATTATATGTAAATGCTTTACAAAAATAACATGTATCCTTATAATTATACTTAAGACAACATTATATATGTTATCAACAAAACACAAAGAGATCGCAAAATATTAATAAACGTTTTTACTGTTTATTTGTATTAACAAAACTTATTGAAAGATCAATTGATATTGATCTTAGATATGTTAATGAAATATGCAAGCAATATGTAAAGAGTAAATAAGGAAAGAAATGATCAAACCACAACAAGTTGTTTATAGTGGTTCGGCCTACAAGGACTCTTTTTTCTTGCCTACTCCACTCCCGAGTCTCACACTCGAGAGTTTAACTTCACTAGTCAATAAGCTCCTTTCACCGTGGAGAAACCTTTACACTTCGCTTACACTATTTCCGACACTAAGCTAGATGTCGAGTTCTTTCCAAGGGTACAACCACTCCCCACACAATGTATTTTGAGGACTAAAATACTAACCACTCACACTCACAAGATTATGATGGTTTAATACAACAATGAAGTATGAATCAACACAAGATCATACAACACTAAACAAACAAGACTTCCAACTTCTCGTTTGAAGCTTGAATGTGGTGATCTTCTTTGCTACAAAGAGATCACTAATATGATATGAAACCTGAGTTAGAAAGATTAGAGAAGATATGTAAGAGAGTATGATAGAAAGGGATGAAAAACTACTTGGTTTGGGTTTGCTATTTATAGCCAAAACCATCAGCAGGCACCACGGACGATGGACCCCTTGAAAGGGTTCCGTCCGTTATATATTTTGGTGCCGCCAGGTCTGACAGCAAGATATCAAGATCTTTGCCAAAGTCAACCATATCTATGTAAGATTGTGTAAGATATGAAGAGTACAAATCTACACAAAATATCTAATGAAATCTTCCAATGATTTCCATGATGCATCACATGATGTCATGTGTTGTTTTTCTATTTTTAGAAATATGCAAATACATAAGTAATGTTTAGTTTTTAAGAAACTAAAACATTCTAAAAACCACTATCATACATTATGCTTAGACTCATATTAAGATATGATTAGTTACAATGTAAATGCTTAAATGATGAAGATATTTTTTGAAAAAGCTTGTTTTAATATCTATTAAACTTGACAAGCTTTAAGCTGTATACAAATTAAATTTACTTTCGTCTTTAACAAAACTTAGGTAAAGACCAAAAATATAAATAACGTTTAATGACGATATTTGTATTAACATTCACCATTGACAGTTCTGCTCTTGTTTCTTCCATCCTAAGATCTTGGGCTCATGCATTCCCTAGCAAAGTGTCCAAGCTTCCTGCAGTTGTAGCATTCTACTTTGGATTTGTCAAATCTAGTAGTTTCATCATTGTGGATGATGATCTTCTTTCCAGTATTCTGCAGAAACTTCTTTGCTCTTAAACTCAGTAGAGCCACTTGCCACTTAATGTCCATCTCTTCAAGGTCATCCTCATGAATCTGCTCCAAATTATCATGAATAACTTGAGATCCATTTGGATGACTGGCTAGAAAAGCATTGACATTGGCATTACTTAGGCTACTAGAAGTATCATGTGTGCCAGCAGTACCAAAATTAGTACTAGCAGTACTAACTTCAAAAACATCATTAGTGCTGCCAGTGCTTGGTTGAGCCACAAATGCAAGATTTGGTGACTCTGAGTTGGCAGTTTTAGTGGACTTCTTAACTAGATGCTCAACAATTTTAAAGTTGTTGTATAGATCAACTAGTTTCATCTTTTCAAAGTCTGGTTTGTTAGTCCAAACCACTACATGAGTATTCCACTCACTTGGTAGGCTTCTCATGAACCTAGAGTTCACATCTTCAATAGAGAGATCCACACCCAGAATGGACAATTTACTAATCTTTTGAAGCCTATTGTATATGGAACCAAGAGATTATGCGTTGGTCGCACAGAAGTTTTCAAACTGCTGTTTTAGTAGAGTCTTGTGAGTCTTTCTGGTGGCTTCATTCTCACCAAAACCATCTTCAATGGCTTCAAACAACTTCTTTGCATCCTAATGCTTGGAGTAAGTCAACAATAGTTCATCAGGGAGAGACACTAGCAACATGCTTTTTGCCTTTAGATCATTCTTTCTTCTGATATTTTCATCAGTGGATGTTGGCTTTGGAATGGTTGGAGGCTCTCCTTCTTTGCCTGGAATGGGCACTGCAACAAAGGAGTTTCCATTCTCAATAATCTCCCAGAGATTATAATCCAGCATCAGAAAATACTACTCAATCTTTATCCTCCATACATCAAATTCTCCCTGTTTCACCTTAGGGACCTTTGTAGTAACATGTGTTTGGTTGGTTTCAATTTCCATTGCTATTTGTTTGGAGTGAGCTTCTTTTATGTCACACCCCCAAATTACCTGTTTTGCAGCGGAAGGGAAATACCTGGGGGATGACTACCATAGCATCACAGTTACAGTTATATTGAACGACCTAAAGTGTTGTTTTGAAAATATATCGTTTGATTGAGTAAAATAATCAGAGTTTACAAAGTATAGGTCCCGAAAGATTGTCAACATGTACGGAAATAAGTTTGATACAAGCCAAACAATGTTTTTAAAGTGCACAAATCCCATGTGAGACACGTCGTCACCGCGACTCTATGATAATCCACATGCATGCCATGAAGTGTATGCCTTAGATACCTGAGATAAAACATGCTAAAAGTGTCAACAAAAAGGTTGAGTGAGTTCATAGAGTTTGTGTTGTCATGAAAAACCTTTAAAGAACGTTCATGCAGCAAAGGCATTGCAAATCCACTCAGTTCCAAGTTCCGCCCATACAAAACTTGCAACTTGTGTGTTTACAACCCATTACTCAAAATATGTAGTAGTTTATGTTCAAGCACACATCGTCAAATGAGTTCACATAATAGTACATAACTTAATGTATCAATAGTCAATTGATATAGCACATAATATAGTATAGTTTCAAATAGTTCCAAGTCCGTTAGTTCATGATTGTACCATGTCCGTTACTTCAACATTATACCAAGTCCGTTAGCTCAACATTATCCAAGTCCGTTAGATCGTGATCATACCAAGTCAGTTAGCTCAATGGTCTATGATATAGAAACTCTAAGTATGGCAATATTGTTAATTCGTATGACTAAACATTCAGTTCAGATAAAACATATAGTTTGCAAATAATCATGATTGTCATAAAAGTAGTTGAGCATGTATCTCCCCCAAAGAGTTTAATAAATAGTTAAAACGAGAAAAGTGGGGCTATGACTCACCTGATGCAATGATTATGATGACGAAAGTGGATACACTGAAATGAGGTGCAATCTCTATCTGCAACCTAATATGAATGGTATGTTCTAATGTAAGTCATGAAACAATGTCGTACATGCAAATTCACATGTAATCTATACCACTTGTACATTTTTGAAAATGAAGTTTATCGTCGAAATATACGTTTATGACATCTCGTCATGTTATAAAATACTTTACAAGTACTTACGTTGAACCAACATCCTACAATAGTTATTTAGTGATTTATCAAGAAATTATAGGTTTTCGTTGCAAACAATATACTTTGAAAATTCATGAAAATGACTAATTTTGATTGATCGTATATTATTCGTTATACCTTCGTTTGACAAACGGTTAAACATTTTGGAAACTAGGATGGGCGAACTCACTTTTACTTGTAGACATCGTTTTCCCAAAAGTATTCTATCGATAAAAAAAATGGCTTCAAACATGGTTACCTGCGATAACCATTTTGGTCTAATAAAATATGTAAGTGTTAATACTTGTGAAAAATAGTTACGATAGCCATATTTAAAATGCGTATAACTTAGTCGTTATAAGTCCGTTTTCTACGTTTTATATATCCTTAGTTTCGTGTTAAAGTATACTAATTTATTTTTGATAAATGGACTCATTTAGATTATGTTTAAAACTTATTTTTGCCCCTTAAATAATCCTTGACAGCTTGTATATTTTCAGAAAATTAGTTTTCGTCGTTAGAATTGAAAATAGCGTAACTTCTTCGTTATAAATCCGTTTTAACCCGTTCAAGCGACCACGGTTTCGTTTTAAAGTCTATTTTCTGAAAATATAAACCAAAATAATCCATGACCTGTCGAAATTTCTAGATTTTGTAAAAATGAACAGACCTCAATCTTGTGTTGTCGAAAATGATTTTTCTAGTGTAATACTTGTTTCAATCACTTCAAATCAATACCAAATATATTCTAAACCTACCATACACCTTCTTAGGGTGTCATGGGTTCCTAAACTTTATCAACAATGATATATTTCATGGGAATAATTATAGGATGATTAAAACTTATAATATGAAGTAAAAACAAGTAAAAGTTGTATAAATACATATGATACTTGCATGTTTTTGTACTAGCATGATAAAATAACTCAAGTAAGATTATGAAAGAGTAATAAAGATTATGAAAAGCTTACTAGTATTATGATGAGGTTTAACGTAACTAGGTACTAATTACTTCTTGGTTTTTATTTCAAAACCTTATATAGAAGTATACTAGGGTTGTGATTATCACTTGTTCTTGAAAATCTTGTGATTTCTTCTTGGTTTTCTTGCTTGGCCGAATATTAGAGATGAAATGGGAGAGTTTTCTTTCACTTTACACCTTATGGTAAGTGTTTGTATGTGTTTTGGATTTAGTAATTAACTTGTATATTGCAAATATCTTGTCAAATTGAATATGTGTACCTTATTATCAAGATATTTTATAAAAATGGATGAATAGGGGTGTTTTGGTCGGCAAGGGCATAAAGGGTGGAAGAGTTTTGTATTTTGATGATTTAAAATATATATAATGTTATGTATAATGTGTATTTTGTACATTTAGTTAGTTATTTAGTGTAGCGTTAGCTAGAAATCGATTTTATCGGAACTAAATAAAATATATCAAAGTCATAAAAATTATAAAAATACATTTCTCGCAAGTATTGAGTGAATAAATAATTATCGAATAGAATTTACGAAAACCGTCGTAAATATATACATATAACAATTTTATATCAAAATAAATTCAAAACACCGGGTAAACTAATAATATAATTTTTATAGCATTAAAATGAGTATAAAAATATATCTAGAAAATTGTTGAAAGTGTCGGATCAATCATTTAAAATAAATGATCGTGCGATAGCGTTTATTTAATGAATAAATATACGTTAATGAAATATGCAAACTCATGCATGAACTAACATGAAAATGATGTTACTGATGATATGTAGACTAAATCTAGTCTATATGAAGTTTTCTCAATGATGTTTCATGAATACGCAGCTAAACCCTCAAGGTTACGCGTATTTGATACTCGTAAACCTAGTTTACGAAAAATGATGAATAGTGAATCATGAATAGTGATTTTTCTCCGGGAATGAATAGCGTTTCGTGAATAGTAAAATTTTGAAATAACTTCTCAAAGTCTCAAACCGACTTAAAAAATGATGAATAGTAACCAGTGAATAGTAAATTCCCGAGATGAATAGTAAATTTGAGAAATGACCTGAAATTACGAGTTGTCACATTTTAATTCAGAGTTTTAGATACATAAGCTCTGACACCACTTGTGAGTCCCAAACATTGGATCTACTTAGCTGGTATAAGTATATTGCCTTGGATGAATCCAAAACAATTGTAAGTGAAACAAAGCTTAATGTTAGTCAAGTATGCGAAATCTACTTGGTAACACTTAGAAGAATAATCAATAGAACAATGAATATGCAATGGACAAAGTAATAATCAAAACACTTAATACGGATACTTTGGCTAGTATCGGGGTATACAACCTTGAAGTTCTTAATACGGCTGTTCTAGTTGATTGTGTATTGGTGTATATATCAACATAATCTAGGACCTCCTTTTATAGGACAAGGAGTCCTTTACAAGAAAACTATCACTACATAATCGTATAAGATATAAAATATCTATTCTCAAAATACCAAACGTGTGCATATCCTATTAGCAGTACAAACCATATGTATACTAGCAGTTAGTACTGCTAGTGTATTCTTCACTAGTCTGTTTGTATGCCTGGCAGTATCAAGCACAGTTAGTACTGCCATTGTTTAATTCCCAACAGTTAATAACGGATAAAAACATTAGAAGACGTACAAAACATATAAAACCTCATAAAAACGTGAAAAAACGTATAAAAAGGTACCAAAACGTACAAAAACAGATAAAAAATGTAAGAAAACAAAAGAGAACGTATAAAAACTGACAAAAACTTAAAAAATCGGACAAAAACATAAAAAACAGAAGAAAGCGGATAAAAACGTATAAAAACGGAAGAGAACCTATAAAAACAGATGAAAACTTATAAAAACGGACGCAAAAGTATAAAACGGATGAAAACGTATAAAAAAGAACGAAAAGTAAAAAAAGGGATAAAAACCTATGAAAACGTATAAAGCATACGAAAACGTATAAAAATGGACAAAAGCGTAAAAAAGCATACGAAAACGGATAAAAACATATGAAAACAAAAGAGAACGTATAAAAACGGACGTAAACGTATAAAAATGGACGAAAACGTATAAAAACAGATGAAAACATATAAAAATGGACGAAAACTTTAAAAAACGGATGAAAACGAATAAAAACGCATGAGAACGGAAGAGAACGTATTAAAACGTATGAGAACGTATAAAAACGTATGAAACGTAAGAAAATATATGAAAATGTATAAAAACGGATAAGAACATATGAAAAGGAAAGAAAAATGGACAAAAACGTTTAGAAATGGGCGAAAACTTATAAAAATGGACAAAAACGTATGAAAACATAAGAAAAATGGGCAGAAACGTATAAAAATGGACGAAAGCACATAAAAACGGACAAAAACATATGAAAACCTATAAAACCGGACGAAAACGTATAAAAATGGACAAGAACGTTAAGAAAACCAAATTTTTAGTTAATTAGAAACGACCGTTAGTATAAAGGACTAACGTTGCAAACAAATTGTTTGGTTAATGGACTAACGTTGCCACTTGAGGACTGGGAGCTAACGGAAAATATAACTGAATTGGGTGATAAGGATCAACGGTGTTACATAGTTTGATTATAAGGATCAATTAGACAAAAAATAAAAGATAGAGACTCCATTATGGATTTGTCTCAAACCACATGGATGAATGGTGTAATTTACTCTTTACAAAAGATGCTATAAAAAAAACTTGTTAGCTTTAAAGTTTGAGGGGGTGCTTGGTTGGGGGTAATAGGGGGTGGGGAATGATAAATGTAATGATTAAACATGCCTGGTTAGGAGTAGCCAGTAGGGAATGCAATCATTGTTTAGTATTGGGTAATGGGGCATTATTATTCAGTAAATTGTGAGGTAAGATAATGATTACCCACCACCACCACTAGCAGCAACCTTCACCAGTAGTAGCCACCACCACCAACAACCACCACCATTAGCAGCCACCACAACTACCACCAGCAGCCACCACCACCACCAGTAGCCACCACCACAACCACCACCAGTAACAACCACCACCACCACCACCGGCCACCACCAACCACCACCACCACGAACACCAACAGCAGCCACCACCACCACCACCAGCAGCAGCCACCACCACCGCCATCAGCAGCCACCACCACCAGAAGCCACCACCACCACCAACAGCCACCACCACCCGCCACCACCACCACCACCACCACCCGCCACCACCACTACCACTTTGAAGGTTAATGTGTTTTTCTTAAAACAAGCACTATCAAAGATAATGATAATCTCCATTCCATTACTTTGCATTCCCTTTGCATTCCCTTTGCATTTTCCTTTCTCATTCCCCATTTTGAACCAAACACACACTAAGTTTGTAAATGGTGTCTAAATTAGCTTATTTTTTAGGGCGACAAAGATTCTTGAAAACCTATAATTTTAGTTTTATCTACTTATCAGCTTAGCGAGTTAAACTTATAACTTAAGCAAGTTATAACTCAAATTATTAAAATAGTAAGTCAATTTTATAAAAAATGATAAGCAAGAATAAATGAAAACAAGCTAAGTCAAATACCCGTTAAGTGTCTTATTTAATAATTGAAATATAGCAAAAAAAGTTATTTGTTGAGAAAAATGTTTCATATGACTTGATAAAAAATGCTCTAAACTCCCGTCGATAAACTTACACAAAATCTAAAAAATTAAGCTTATCTGATCATTCGTTAACCGGTGTGGACCAAAAACCGAGTTGACCAAAACACCATACGGAAAACCAGACCGAAACATCTTCGGTTTGGTTATGTCCCACAAAGCATTTTGGTCGGCTGTACGTAAACCGAACCGAACTGGTCAACTGGATCAGTAACCAAATCAGTAGTCAGCCCTAAATCTGATTGATAGGATCGGCCCAAATAAGGTAAAACATGGAGTAAACATAAAGCCGAGAAGCCCAATAAGAAATCCTTTTCTTGAACAACAAGTCGCAAATTCATCATCTATCATCTTCACGAAAATTAAACTTCAAACCCCCCCCCCTCAATAATAAATCAAATCAAATCAACCAGTAAACTTAGATCCGTTTCGCTTTTACCAACATGTCAAGTGAAGGAGAAGATGCTGTTCGCAGACGTGGCGCGGTAACTGAATACCGCAAAAAAATGCTTCAGCATAAAGAACTCGATTCACGTGTTCGTACAGGTATAATTCATTATTATATACTCATCTTTATATAACTACTTTGTAAGTTTATATTGTTATACGGTTATACCTAATTTTTATTTGATTAGCTAATCGCAGTGTGATTTTAATTAGTAAATTTTTATATAAATTATAAAGGTTTGTTGAGTTTAGGCATTTAATAGTAGCAAATGTTATGGCCTTAGTGGTGAACTTGTGATGATATTTAGTTATCTCGATTGAGATTTGCGCGCTTTGTAGGAACGGATATGTTGTACCGTTGGAACTCTTGTTTGTGATATATGAGTGTTCTAGGGATCAGCTTAAATTTCCGGCTTATGAACTTATTTGAATTTAGAAAAGCTCATAAGCTCACTTTTTTTGGATAATAAGCTCAAGTTGAAAATCTCATAAGATGAAATACAATGAGCTTATCAACTTTTCCAACTTCAAATAAGCCTATAAACCTGAAAAATAAGCTAATCCAAATACTCCCTTAAACCACATTTGATTGTTGTTTTTTTTTTAATACTTTCTTATGGTTGTCGCTGAAGGAACTTGTAGCATTGTTATGAGTAATATTTAAACCTATTTAAATAGGACTCATGAATGTACCTACCTTCTTGTAGTGCGGCTGTAGCTTCCTTTTTGTAACCTTTTATTATGGATTTTCCTTTTCAAGGTCTTTGGGGTTTATCGATCCAATTATTGAAAGTATCCATGTTTTGCAAAGTATCCATGTTTTCTTAGGTACCTAATTAGTTTTCAAAGGACTTGATAACGAATTTGTTCCTTGTTTTGGCAATTTTGTCATCGTATGTTACTTGAATACTCTTTCCCCCTTTATCTTTTTGTTTCACATTTTAATCTGCAATAACCTGTATACACAATGACAGTAGGTATTAAAATCTACTGGTGTCCAACACAGTTTTGATGGATACATAATCCGTTGCCCAGTTGTATGTTTCAATTGCTGAGTGGTAAAATGTGTCAGTTTGGACTAAATTAGTTGAGATGCACAAGTTTTTTTGAACGAATCGTTTGCTAACACTAGAGGCTCTATAGTACAAGTAGCTTCATTAAAGTTATAGTTGTGTGGCCTGGTCATATGAGTGGATGTTAAACCACATTTGATGTTGGTTTCTTTCTGTAGACTTGTCGATTAGCTTTAGCTAAAGTAGCTCATGGAACTATAATGAGTATTTTCCAAACAATGTTAACAAGGATTCATGAGTGTACTACATCTTATGAGAATCCTTTCTGGTACACTGTAGCTATCTGTTATAAATAGTTGTAATGTTGCTTTGTGGGTTATACACATCTTGTGTGCTTGTGTGATTTTAAATCCTTACTATCAGTTATTGCTCATTTTTTCTTTCTTTTAAGGTTTCTAGAGTTTTCCCCGGTGTCATAAATAGTATAAATAAGAAGGTTTCACTTAGAAGACTGGTCTTGCCATTGTTTACACTACTTAAATGTATATGAAAGTGACCCTATAACTATTGTTAGTTCCTACATCGTGCCTGTCTAAACTTTAAAGGTTATCTGACACCTATGGTTGTCATAGGTGCCTAGCAATGTATCCAAGATGCATAAATGTAATCAACGAATTTGTGAATTGCTTTGGTAATTAATATTTTTAAACTGAGAAAACTTCGCCTGGTGCAACTTTCTATTATCTTATCGTACTTGAATATTCTTTCTTCTTTCCTCGTTAGTTTCTCTTCTGGCTTCCCCTTTCCGTTATTTTAACTCATTTTTAGCTTGCATAAGGATTTATAAGCAAAGGCATCGGTTTTAGAAGTTTATTTGTGTTGTGTTTTATTGATAGATTCATTGGCAAGTTGAACTGGTTAGAGTTTTTTAGTGGTGCAAGTTCTCATATGGAGTAAATTAGTTTCATTTTGTACGTGAAGTGCTGCTTTTGTTGCTTAATTACGTATTTTCTGTACTTTATGTTTGCACTTTCATTGGTAGTATTTTCAGGATCATTTCGAGAATGGTCAATTTCCTTCATTTGATTTTGCTATGTGAGCATGCAATGACAGATTAACAATGTCAAAACTTGTTTTTGTGCAGTAAGAGAGTCTTTTGGTCTGAAAAAGATTATGCAAAACAGAAGATGATTTGAAGTCTCTTCAAAGTGTTGGACAGATCATAGGCGAAGTACTCAGGCCTTTGGACAGCGAAAGATGTAACTATACTTCCAGTAGTCTGTTTGATTTTCATCCGAAATTAATAGTCATATCCTACTTGCATTGAGTTTAGCAATCGTATCCATGAATTTATGTGTATTGTTATGCCTTAACAGTGTTTCTATAAAAACAATTTGAGTGCATTATCCTGTAAAATTTCCATCGTTAACAATACCATGATAGGGAATGAAGCTGTCCTTAAACTAATAAATCTCCCTTATTATGTTACAGTGATAGTTAAAGCCAGCAGTGGTCCAAGGTATGTGGTTGGGTGCCGCAGTAAAGTGGACAAGGAAAAACTAACAGCTGGGACTAGAGTGGTTCTTGATATGACAACTCTCACTATTATGCGAGCACTCCCACGTGAAGTTAGTGATTTGCTTTCAATGATATATAACTAACTTTCTCAGTTAAAAATTGCTTGTGCACTTGTTTTAACTTGCGCATTCTTATCAATTTTGCAGGTTGATCCAGTTGTCTACAACATGCTTCACGAAGACCCTGGGAACGTTAGCTATTCTGCAGTTGGAGGGCTAGGAGATCAGATTCGTGAACTTAGGGAATCTATAGAATTGCCTCTAATGAACCCTGAGCTCTTCATAAGAGTGGGCATTAAACCTCCCAAGGTACATAATGACTACTTTACGATAGTTAATTTAAACTCTCCATTGCGTGCTTGTGTATATCGATTCTGTTTAGGCTATAGGTATATGTGATATGCTTGACGGATATGACATCTTTTTCTTATCAGGGTGTTCTTCTATATGGACCTCCTGGTACTGGCAAGACTTTACTTGCTAGAGCAATAGCTAGCAATATTGATGCTAATTTCCTAAAGGTACTTCGTTTTATTACTCTTTGTTATGTTTCCACAATATGGTTTTTGACCTTTGTTTTTAACATATGGGACATTCGTTGTAGGTTGTATCAAGTGCCATCATTGATAAGTACATTGGAGAGAGTGCAAGATTGATCAGGGAAATGTTTAGTTATGCACGTGATCACCAAGTAATACTTCTACCCTTGCATCTTTCTACTACTTGGTATTTAGTCCTTTGTTGTGTCTGGTATTGAGTGGCACTCGTTAAATAACTTAGTATTGCCTGAAGATTTATCTTCGATTCCGTGTTTAGCAAGTGTTCTCATCTTTTTTTTTTATACCCAGCCCTGCATTATATTTATGGACGAAATTGATGCCATTGGTGGACGCCGTTTTAGTGAGGGAACTAGTGCTGATCGTGAAATCCAAAGAACGCTCATGGAGTTGCTCAATCAGCTAGATGGATTTGATCAGCTTGGGAAGGTTTGTGAAATTTGTTTATTCACTTATAATATGTATTGTCCTGTTGATGAAACCTATATCTTTTTACACCTGCTAAATCATGCTGCTATATTTATTAGACATGCATTACTAGGATAGCTAATTATATTTGGTTTTATGTTTTTAGGTGAAAATGATTATGGCAACCAACAGACCTGATGTTCTGGATCCAGCTCTTCTTCGTCCAGGTCGATTAGACAGGAAAATAGAGATCCCACTTCCAAATGAGCAATCAAGAATGGAAATCCTTAAAATTCATGCTGCTGGGATTGCTAAACATGGTGAAATTGATTACGAGGCTGTTGTCAAACTAGCTGAGGTATGCTATGACTTAAGTCGACATTTACGGTTATTTTTAGTTGAATTTGTTAAGGAATTTTGACAATGGCATTATGTTAGGGGTTCAATGGAGCTGATCTTCGTAACGTGTGCACTGAAGCTGGTATGTCTGCAATCCGTGCAGAACGTGATTATGTAATCCATGAAGATTTCATGAAGGTAACAGATTTCCTGACTTTTTGTGTCATTAGATTCTTGAAAGATGGTAAACTCAAGATCCATTTATTCTTACTTTTTTAGAAGCAGCAATACTTATCCAGATGCCTAGAATGGGTTGATTTTGGGATTTATTTTTGTCTTCAACGGGTCAAGCGGATAAAGTTATATACTGCTTACCTAAAACAAATATAGGCCAAAAGTCACCTCAAGTGTTTTCAAATGCTTGAACCCTCCTTTAACGGTTTATTAAGAATAAGATTATCATTTCAACATATGTAGTCTTTCTTAAAACTTATGGTATACGGTGTATTCTATACGGAGGGTTTGAGGGTATAGGTTGGATAGTGTTGGTGGGTCTAATTTTGACCAGACCAGTGTCAAGAGTTACTTTTTTTTTTCACCCGTTATGCATTGTTACACCAGGGCACATTGTGCCTTATACGTCTCTGGACAGGCAATTAGGCTGTTTTTTGCTTTTAGTTCTTAAACCAAGAGTAAATATATAATACGTTTAATAATACCATATACCGCTTATCAAAATTTGTAGTCTTTCAGAATGTGAGATTAAATATTTTCCTGAGATTGTGTTTGTGTTTGGAATATGTTTCAGGCTGTTCGTAAACTGAATGAGGCGAAGAAGCTTGAATCTAGTGCTCATTATAGTGCTGATTTCGGAAAAGAGTAAGAATGTCTGGATTGCTGTAGTTTGTCAAATGGACAGTTGCAATGTACACTCTTTGTAAAAGATTTAAGTTCCCTCTTTTATTTATTGAATCGTCTTGTCATGCATTATTGATGTTTAGATCTTTTGGCCTTCTGGTATTGTATGCAAGTTCACAACTATTCATCAATGGCTATTGGTGAGCCAAAGTTGCATCATATGTTAGATGTGTACTAGAATTAAAAAGCAGACCAATTATAATACAGACTGTTTAATGTAGTTACGTCATACATAGAATAGGATGCTAGCTGCCAGTGCCACTATACTAAATACGGAACACGGTATAGCACTCATCTTGAGACCAGACTTGATTACATGTGTGCCCGGCCTCAAGTAACGCATACTTGTGATAGTATGTATCATGGAACTTTGACATTATTTTTGACTCTAGCGAAAGCTGCCTCAGCGTCTCCACTAAACAGATGTGGACTCTGTCCGGCTTTTATTTAGAGCACAAGGTATCATAGATACCAATAACACGTTATTAGTATGCAATCTCAGCGCCACATCATACACTTCTCAATAACACACCAATAACTAAAACACACTCCCTCATAACACACCACTAACACGTTATTGAGTCCTACAAAATACCTCTTTAAAAATACTCACAATACAAAAACAAAAACAAAAAAAAGGACACAAAACATCACAATGGCATGAGCCATTCAAATGGTTTGGGAACATTTGGCTCACCAATGGCACAAAGTGCCGGTATGGTTGGCACGAGTTTGGCATGAAAAATTGATGCATTTGGCGTGTTAATTCCTCCCATACCTTGTGCTCTTAGAGTGACAAGACGTCACATAATTTGAATTATCGTAAAGAATCTAAATAACCCTGCTGTCCTCAACCCATAAACACGGACAATAGATATATAAACACCTAAAATCAAATCATGTCCTCCCATCAAAAGGTTAATATGACTTCCAGTTAGAACGTTGAATGAGAAAGCAAACTCTCTTGAGTTATCTATACCATTGATTCCTCTGCAGCTTGATCAAGTATTGTAACGGAACCTAATCGCTTTCTAAGGTTGAAAGTTAGAATTATATAAATTGACTAAACGATCGTTTGGGATTTCTTATCTCTTAAATGCGTTTTGTTACGTGAAAAATCGGTAACTTATCCGTGCTACAATAATAGAGTAAATTACAAACTTGTCCGTGGTTGACACACGTCGTTCTTTTTCAAAATAGTTACGCTGGCCATCCCTGAACTTGTCTTTTATTGCATGTCTCGTCCTTTTGGGGGACGACAATTTGTGTCTACCGTTAACAGCCTCACGTGCATAAAACGTGAGGGCATTTCTATCTTTTCTCTTCTCAACTTGTGTAATTAATTTCCTTGCTTACTCTGTCCTCCCTTCTTGTCCTGTCTTTTTTTATGACATCTTTCCCACCTCACTTGTACCAAAAAATACACACAAAGAAACCCTAAAAACATAAAAGCTAAATAAAAAATGGAATAGTTTTTTTGGGTGATCCCGCCATTGTTTGTGCATCATGGAAAACTCTCGGTCTTGGAAGGCTTTTTCGTGTCCTTAATTTGAAAGGACGGAATCAGAACCAAATATGATCGGGTGCAGTGGCGGAACTTGAACATTTTTTTTTGGGGGGCCGAATTTATTTTGGGGGGGCCGAATTTATTTTAGAAGGGCAGAATCGGAGATTTGTTTGTAACCTCAACTAAATTACCCATAAAACCTATAATATTTACACTATATGTCAGTAAATTTCTTTTTTTTGGGGGGACCTCCCCCCCCTATTAAGTTCCGCTAATGATCGGGTGTATTTACTAAATTTTATGTTTATTTTTATTTGTAATTATACTAACTAAATAATATTATAAACATATTTCGATATACCGAGTAGATTTAAAATGTATTAGGAAAAATCATTTTTTTTCAAAATTAACACTTGTATAAAAAATTTCTGAGGTTCCGAAATCATGGAACTGCCAACTTGTAAGTGTGTTATACATTATTGCTTGATAATTAAACAAACTTAAAATTGTTAGTTATTTTTGTTGGCTAGGTCCACAATATGTGAACGAGCTTTAGAGGCTTAGAGCTGGGTTGTTAAAGACAAAACACATATTAGAGGAATAACCAAGATTGTTACTTGGTGAGAATAGAAGATTGAAGATATGGCTTATTGCTAGTTGGTTCTTCTTTTACGTAGTATTTTTAGTACTTGTTTAAAGCTAGTGTTTTGATGTGCATGAAAGTTGTAACGGTCATTTGGTTATCTTTATGAAGCAATGAATTATGTTTTATCTTATCTTAGTAGAGTCTTTCGTGCGTTCTTGTGGCGTATCTTTAAAATAAATATTAACTGCATCAAATATCTAGTAGCGTGTTCGCATGCCTTTTACGAGCAAATAATCAGTATATCAAATGTTTAACGATATTTTATAAAGTGCAACAATTGAATAACATACATTTATTGATCAGACTATAAATTTCCAAAAGTGCGTGTTAATTGTTTTGGAAGGTTAATTAAATTGTACATTATAATTAAATAATTATATATATTGGTGAATTGGTGAATTAAATTGTGTATTAATTGTAGATATTTAATAGTATTTTTAATTTTATTTGTGCTTCAAATATTTATAAATGATCAAATATTTATAAATAATGCTTTTACTTATATTTGTTTAAAAATTTATTTTAAAAGGTTTTAAAAATTAGTAGGAGTAAATGTGCTAAATATGCAGTTTAAGTTTGGTTGGCTTTTGTAATTAGTTTTCATAAGGGAGGAGGGAGTGGTCTCGGGTAAGGGATTCGGGTACCCTTACCCGAGCGGTAACACCGCCGCCACCACTTAGGGTACGAAAATCGGGTATCAATTTCGGTTTTGGAAGCCGAGTGTTTTATTTGATGGAGCGTTTGTTTTTTTGACCGTTGGGGAGCCAAACGGCTAGTACATGGTTTCAATAAAAAAAAAAAAAAAAAAATCCTTTTAAAACCAAATAACTTACTCTCTTTATTTTCAAATAAAACACACACTAAAATCTCTCAAAACAAAAATAATTACCAAAATGTCTTCGATTCTTCCGAATTCGAATGCATTATTCCGTCTTCGTCCGACGAGATATCCACGGGTAGCTCGTTGCAATACTTGCTTCAAGCGGCTCAAGATCTTGAAGACACGGCAAGCTCTAGCGAACTAGCGTAAATCGTCAGCGGAAATAGGTCTTCAAACGTTAGAGAATGATTGGTTCGTTGAAACACCAAAGTAGAACGAAGAGTACTTTTAAAAAATTCGAATGGAGAAAGCATGTTTTGCAATTAGTGGGCGACATTGAGCGAGATACCCATATTTTCAAGAAGGCTACGACGCGTTCGAAAAAAGTTTCACGGCGAAACAAAAATCACTTCGGTAGTTAGGCAACTTGCAACCGCAATCCCCGATGAGTGATGAATATTTATGCATGGCTGCAAGAACGTCACGTGAAAGTCTTGATTATTTTTGTGAGGCCATCATTGAGTTGTACGGTCGAGAGTACCCGTATCCAACCGACCCAAAGGAAAAGAGATTTAAGAAGTTACAAAAGGGGGCGAGAAAGGATGTCGAGCGAGCTTTTGGTGCTCTCAAAAGAAAATGGAAAATTCTCGATCGACCTCTCCGAGCTATGACCAAAGCGAAGATTGCCAATCAGGTTCATGCGTGTGTTATTTTGCACAATATGGTTATAAAAGCGAGGGAGGCAATCTCACCGGTTCATATAATGGATGGCGGTCCGGCCG
The DNA here is from genome assembly GCA_022545495.1 of Chrysanthemum lavandulifolium. Taxonomy (NCBI): domain Eukaryota; kingdom Viridiplantae; phylum Streptophyta; class Magnoliopsida; order Asterales; family Asteraceae; genus Chrysanthemum; species Chrysanthemum lavandulifolium. Next base: position 81,786,211 of record CM040238.1, on the reverse strand, counting down.
ATGTTCGACGACGGTGTGGTAGTGGAGTTACTTAGGCGAAGTTCTCCATGACCGTCTTCTCACGGAGCACGTAGCACGTCAATACTTGCCGCATCTCGATGATTAGTGGGTTTTTTTATTTTAATCTAGTTATTTTAAGTATTATGTATGTTTTTTTTTTAAAGTATTATGTAATTTTTTTTTTTTTTTAATGAAATGGTATGTTTTATTTTAAATATTGTATGTGATTTTATGTATGAAAAAAAATCGGGTATTAGGTGACCACCCTCCACTTAGGGTAGTGTTAGGGTAAAATGGGTAGTTTTAAGTTGGAAGGTTTTTATTGGATAGAGGTGATGTGGCGTCTAGGGTATTAGGTGACCACTCACTCCTCCCTAACAGATTTTGAAGTCAAATAATACCACAAACATAACATTTGCATATGACAATTTATTTACGGTGCGTTTGATATATGGTAATTTGCATATGACAATTTATTTACGGTGCGTTTGATATATGATAATTGGATGAGGAAATAGTTTCAATTTGAAATAAAATGTTGACAAAATTACGTGTTTGCCTACATGGTTTCTTTCGAATAACAGGTTTAGTCACAAGTCGTTTTAATTACACCACATACTATTTTTGAAACATGTTGCATTTAGTCCTATTATGGAAATAAGGACTATCAGTGTAATAAAAATAATTATTACGGATGATCCCTATTTTTAAAATAGGGACTAAACGGGCAAAAAGTTTCAAAAATAGATCGTGGCGTAATTAAACGACTTGGGATTAAACCTCGTTATTTGAGTGAAACCATAAGGACCAAACATGTAATTATTTCTAAAATGTTTGTTTACTACTTTTGAATCCGAATATTTTACTATAATCAGATATATACTATACTCCCTATGGCCTATTCTATCCACTTGCGCCTCCTATGAAAACTATATAGATAGGAGACCCACTTTAAACCCAAATCAAACCACATGTGATTGGTAAATTGGTGTAAACATACATAAACGCACCCTTAACAAGGTTCTACAACTTTGTAGGAAAAAAACAGCCACACATTAGTTTAAAGTTTAAACCATTTTCTTATATTGATTATATCACGGATTACAAATTAACATTAAATATCCAAACATCCGAAAAAGAACCTAAACATATACTATAATACATACATGACCAAAAAAACAATCAACTAAAAAACCATACAATACTAGAAGCAGATAAAAATAAAACAATATCTAGTCTTGCAAGCACATGTATACTAATGATGTCCGGGAAGTTTATCTTTAATCTTGTCCATGAAACCTTTCTTCTCGTGTTCTTGCTCCACTTTCATACCCGTTGTTGTTGTTGTCGTTGTCGTATCGGTGCTGGCGCTGTGTGCGGGGCTGCTGCCTTTGCTTTGCCGCTGTGATTGTGTGATCCGGGAAGCTTATCTTTTATTTTTTGCATTATACCTTTTTTCTTCCTCCTACCACCTTGTCCGTCGTCTTCAGACTGCAATCCACGACACATTTTTTAGTGTTTCTCTTCATGAGAAAAGGCTAGTAAAAGTTTTGTATACTTGAAATTTAATTTTTTTCACTTGTGGAAATGTAAAAATAAATAAGAAGTATTTATAACAATTCTTGACAACAATAACCATGATAAAAAGAAAATCTTAAAACAAGTGCATGAAATTTATCTTACCGAACTAGAGCTGGAACTAGCCGAGCGTTCCATTTTCTTCTCGGTTCCAGCATCGTGACCATGAGCCTGGGTATGGCTCACGGGTGCACTATTGCCGGTAACAGCACCGGCGGCAGCTTTTCCCACTCCAACTACCGCACCCACAGTTGCTGCACCGGCACCAGCAACTGCACCAGCTCCACGTTTGGCATAGTCTACTGGTGTCGGTGCAAAGTGGGTACCACCATGGGTCTCGGAGCCTATAGTATCATGTTTTGGCTCATCATGAGCCAAAACATCATGAAGCTCAGACCCAATGGTGGTGTGACCCTGAGGGGTCGATCCAACGGTTGTGGCGACCCCAGTTAGATGCATGGGGACGCCATGCTCGTCGGTGAGTTGAACAGGATTGCCATGTTCGTCCGTAAGTTGAATCGGACGGCCATGCTCATCACGTATGTCTGCCATTTAATTTTTGGTCGAAGAGATATATAAAATTTGGTGTCCTTGTTGAAGCGTCGAATATGGCTAATGGAGAATGAGTACGTATCGGGTTTTATGGTGACGGTGATTGTCGTATTATCCGTGGATAGACAAATAGAATAAGAATGACTGTTTTTGCATGTCATTTACGAGGCTACACGTATCATTGGTTGTGTCGAATATGGGAAATGTGTGCCACGTTTGAAAGATATTGCCATGACTCACTACAAACATGAGGTATGTACATGATAGTGTCAAAAATATCAACAAATTGTGCTATTTTTCGGTTTGATATATTATATCGATTTTTTATTGGTTGCAAGTTTTTGTTAAGGGCGTCATTCGTATGGTACCAAAACTGATTGGTGCATGGTCACTCAGATGGTAGTTATGGCACAATTGCATAAAACAATAGATTTTTTAAGGTCATTTGATGACAAAAAATTATTTACATATTATCAATCTCCATCATTCATTTTTATTTGATCTAATCGATGAGATTAATCTCAACAATTAAAAAACTCATTTTCATCATCTTTTTTCAAATATTAATAACTTTCAAACCGTTAATTGTTAAGCGGAAAAAAATATCATTGCGACGAGCATTTAATTATTTTTCTACAGATAAGCACTTTGATATACTTTCGACAAATTTTTTTTCTTCGTATTTTTCTTACGTTACTGAAATTTGCATTGAAAAATCATATATGATTAAACACTAATTTGAATATCACATGTGATATTAGTGTTATATCATATATGATATTAATGTTATATCATATATGATATGTAATATCACATGTGATATTAGTGTAATATCACAAATGATATACATATCATATCACATGTGATATCACATATCATATATGATTTAACACTAATATCACATGTGATATTCAAATTAGTGTTTAATCATATATGATGTTTTTCATGCAAATTTCAAGTAACGTAAAAAGAAAAAGCGTGAAAAACGATTTTTTCTTTTTCCGAAAGTATATCAAAGTGTCCGTCTATAGAAAGATAATTAAATGCTCTTCAACGTGTAAATATTTTCACTTAACGATTAACGGTTTAAGAGATATTTAAATTATAAAAAATATGTGAAATAATAAAATGCTTTTAATCTCAGACATTGATTTCTTTTAAAATGGATAGTGGAGATGAGTCCCTTGGTATGTAAGAAAAGTTTGGTATGTAAAATAACTCTCCTCAAAACAATATCGGAAATGTACACATAGCTTAGCAAGTTACCATAATCAAGTCTTGTTAGAAACCTTTCTCAATATTTTGCTTATAATTGACGTTTAATCTTAAAATTCAATAATGTGTTTGAGAATCGAAATATTATCAATAATTCTTAAATCTTAATAGATTCTCGTGATTAGTTTCATATCTGTTATCGGTATACACCGATACATTTCTTTGTAAACGGCGAATTTTATTTAGAGCTATATACTATATCTACTCATCCAGTGTGAGGTTGCTCGTGAAGTATGGATCACAATGAAAAGTTGGTAGACCATGCCCGACTATCCGGGACAAATGGCTAATTTGATTTGTTGGGTTGGCTACTAAAGTCTCTCAACATTGCTTAAAACTTCTTTTGATTTTGTAGTTCAAACTACCGGCTCGATTAGTCAACTATATGCTCATAACGTCACTTAAAGCTTGTTCGTTAAGGGTAGTGCTTCGTATGGTATCAACACTGATTATCAAGTATTCTTAGATCTCAATAGATCTCATGATTAGTTTCATATCAGTTACTGGTATAAACCAGTACATCTCTCTGTTAACAACGAATTTTATTTAGAGTTGTATACTATATCTATTCATCTAGTGTGAGGTTGCTCGTGAAGTATGGACCATGGTGACAAATTGGTAGACCATGCTCGACTATCCATAACATATGGCTTTGATTTGTTGGGTTGGCTACTGAAGTCTCTCCAACATCAGTTAAAACTTGTTTTGATTGGTATGACAACAATTTCGTTTTCGCTCAAGTAAATTCGGATGGAAGATTGGGGGAGGGGGCATTTTCAAGATATGGGATTCTAATAATCTTTACAGGTACTCACATGGCCGATAAAGAGGATTTTTTGGCTGTATTTGGAAAATGGAAAGGAGCGGATGGCCTTGTTGGTCTTCTGAATATATACGGGTCACGGGGTGAATATCAAAGGTTTATGGAATAGATTGGGTAACTTGTTGGGTATGAAGGACGTTGTGTGGTGCATATTTGGCGATTTTAACGAGGTGAGAGGCTCGGAAGATAGAATGAACTCACGATATAATGATCGAAGTGCAAGAAAGTTTAACGAGTTTATTAGAGAATGCGAATTGATGTTCCGATAAGGGAAGGTGCTTCACGAGAATTAGCGATGACAGTTTAAAATTTAGAAAACTAGACAAATTCCTTGTGATGGAGGGTTTTCGGGATCTGTGGACAAATTTATCAGTGTTAGCTCTTTATAGAGAACTCTCAAATCAATGCCCGATCTTGTTACGAGATAAAAATTAGTAGATTTTGGTCCTAAACCCTTCCGAGCTTTCGATGTTTGGTTTGAGGATATAGAGGCAGAAGAAGTGGTTACGAGGGGATGGATTCCGGACAAAGTTTTTAGAGATAAGTTGAAAAACGTCAAAGAGGAGTTAAAGATTTGGAGCATGGAAAAATTGATAAGGAAGTAGATAGTCTTAGATACAAGACTAACAAGCGGGACAAAGAGGCCTAAAAAAGAATTTTGTTTGAGGCTAAAATGATGCAATGGAAAGATACGCGAAAAGAATGGTTAGGAACAGATAAAATAAAAACTTAAATGTACAAACCAAAGGCTCGTGTTAAGTGCCAGTTGAGGGGGACGAAAATTCAAAATATTTTCACTCGGTCATTGGTATGTGTGAAAATACATACATTTTCTTTATCAAACCGGACCCAAAAGACCAAAACTAACCCCTAAAGCCAAATATATTTGTGTTTTGTGTTTATGCATGTGCAAGTAATGGATTTGGCAAAACTGACAAAGAAAAGACAAAATGGATGAAATCGAGCACGAGAATGGAAAGAGCGTAAAACCCGGAGCCGAGGAAAGATATTTTCTACATTTTGGATCTTGGATTCTCAAAAGTTACCAAACACACCCTAGCCTTAACCCAAAATTCACCAAAAGTCCCTTAAAATATTTCTTGCAAAGTTAGTCCTATTTTTGCGAAACAAGTCCTATAACTAACTTTGGTTTAAATCCTTTTAAAATAAACACTTAACCAAACCCCTTTTTTTTATCCCATTGAACCCCCTCCCTTTTAATAATAAACTACCCTCAAACCTTGAACTGCCAGTCCAAATCCTTTAAACCCTTTTCTTTACTCCTGCCAGTACACCCTATACCACTCGACCCCTTAACCCTTTTAACCCTTCACCCCTCACCCGGTTCACCCAATCAAACTATAATAAAAAATTACACGCGTCAAATTACTCTGTTCTTCTCTTCCCTCCTTCCTCCCCAAAACTTACCCCGATCCTCATAAATTCACCTCACTTAAAATCCTTCTAGAAACCCCTGCCATGTCAGAACTATGACACCATAAAGGGAATGACACATTGGCTAAAAGAAGGTGTTTTATTGGTCGAAGCATGTCATCATTTGATCCTAAGGCTGATATTGAAGATTGATGACCAAGGAATTGATCAAGGGCTGTAATTGGATGATTCAGAACTTTCCCAAACCATAGGGATTCCTCTCCTCTGATGGCTATATAAAGGATTCCTCACTCACAGATTAAAATTATTAGGAGTAGTGTAGGGTAGTTTTAGTCTAGCCTTATTTAAGCTTATTTTATGCTTGTTATCTTAAATGTATTTCTGTTTAAATATTGTAATCCTTTGATTTCAATAGAAGTCCAATTTGCTTTGAATACTTGTCTTTTGCTTAAGTTTTCATTATAAAATCATCAAAAAGCAAAAAAATGTCTTAATGATTATTTTATGCTTAATTATGTCTAAACTTGTTCTTTATAATCTAAGTAGTCTTAAAAATAGGTTTGTGTCTAAAGTTACAAGCTTTATAAGCTTAAAAACAGTTTAAAAATCTATTTCAGAAAATTAAATGGGTGTTTGGATTTGTGTTTAGCTTGATTCAAAGTCTGTCTTAATTTGTTTTGGCCTTTAAGTCTTTCATTTAACTTTAATGTAGCTTATTTAGTAGTTTTAAATCAGTTTTAAGCATGTTCATATAGATTTGTAGGTCTAGTTTAAGTTTTCTTAATTTCCAAGTCAAATTCAGTTTATATCAGCTTTGTTGGGTTCAGTAAATACGCAAACCCTTAATTCTAGGATTTGAATAGAAAATATCCTAAGTGTTTAGAACCTTAAACACTATCAAGTCATGAGCGCATAGCCACTCGGTGAGTCGTCTTGAGGATACTCGAAGAGACAAAGAAGAAGTCTCTCCACTCGATGAGGCGGAACTTAGGGGTGGGTGGTCGAGTCAAGAAGAGGATGGTGGATTCGGTGAGTGATCACAATAACTCACTGAATCCCAAAACTCCTCACCAACTACTATCATCAAGACAATCATGAAGATAAAGATCAAGGCTAAAGAGGCGAAGGCTAAAGAGATCAAGAATGAGCGGGACAAGGCGGGATAAGTTTGAGCAGATAAGACGAAGTCCTTATCAACCAAAGTCAAACTTTCCACAGAATCGCTAAATATTAGGCTCGGTGTCATCATCGACAAGAAGAAAGCGACCACGCGGTTACTCTAAATAGCCATTGTAAACATAGACAAAATACATCAGTATTTTGTCTTCTGTAACCTGTCAGTTTGTCCTTTAGGATATAGTTAAAAACCATACATGTATAAATAGCCATAAGAGATGGAGTGAAAGATTTCAAGCTTGTGCACTAACTGTCAATTACACACACAAGCAATCTTTCACTCCTCTAAATACAACTATGTCCCTGAGATAGCTCAGTGGTTCCTGTGTAGTTATGCTTAGACTTAGCCTAAGCTTCGTGAGGAGTTACACAATACTTGTCATTTCAATCCCAATCTTGTTCAAGTACTTGGGTAATGTATTATTTTTATTCGTTTAATAAAGAATATAAGCGTTGAAAATTACTCGATGTGTTTATCTTGTTAAAACTTATCTTTACTTACATTACTTCAGTCACGATTCACATTTAGTAGTTTTTATTGTCTTAAGCTATTTGTGAAACGGGAACAACAAGTGGTATCAGAGCCAGGTTGATTATAAAAACCTTTTTTAAGCCGCTCAAAAACATATTTTTTAAATTAGGATCCAAATGGCTGAAAGTGATGTGCCTCAACTTGTCGATAAAAAGGATGGAGCCTATGCTGCTGTTGCCCCTCGACTAGAAGTTGGCAAATTTAACAAATGGAAAAAGCGAATGCTTTGCTATTTGACTGGGATAAAACCTTACCACATTAAGTGCATTAATGAAGGTCCATTTATCCCAAAGACTGCTGAAGGTTTACCTAAACCTGAGGGTTAGTGGACTCAGGACGAGAGGAGAGTGGTCAAACAGGACCAAAGGTTCAAAAGCATCATCATATCTTGTCTTCTTGATGATGTTATGAAGTCTGTCATTGGTTGTAGTACAACTAAACAAACCTGGAATGACCTGGTCCACAACTATGAAGGTCTCTCAGATACCAAGGAAAACAGGATTATGGACCTGAAACTTGAGTATAATACCTTTAGGGCTAAAGACTCAGAAACTCTCTCTCAAACTTACACCCGGTATAAAAATTTGTTAAATGAATTGTCAAATGATGGTTTAAAGTTGTCCAAAAATGAAATCAATGTTGGTTTTGTCAACAGTCTCCCTAAAAAGTGGTTGAATTTCTCTCAGGGACTTAGGAATGCTAATCATATTCAGAATCTTGAACTTCCTGAAATTTATGGGAAATTTGTCTATAAGGAAAACCTCATCAACAGACGATACCCTGACTTGAAAAAATCTCAGGAAGTCAAGAAGTCTCTGACCACCACTTCAACACCAATTTCTACTGCCTTTTATTCTAACAGTGTGGTTCAGGATTTTCAAGAAAATTCTGATGATGAGCCTGATGAGAGAACAAGCGAGGAGTACTTGAATGACTTAAACACTGAGTTTCAGGAAAGGGCACTCCTTGCTAACTCTAGAAGGTTTATAAGCAGAAACAAAAGTTTTTCCAATGCTAAATCTAATGAGGACACTGAGTGTTTTAAGTGTCACAAAAGGGTCATTTTGCTAAAGGCTGTTTTTCAAAAAACTATCTCTGAGCCCTCTTACAAACCCTCAGGGTCAAATCAGTCCTTAGGTTTTAGCAAATGTCAACCAAAAGTCTATCAGTCTCATCAAAATCTCCAAAACAAGTCTTACCAAAACAAATCTGTCGATTTTGAAGCTAAGTATAGGAAAGCCAAGGCTAAACTAGCACTTCGAGGCCACCCTCGAAACAACAAACAATGTTAAATCATGCAGGTAAAACAAGGGCTGGTAGTCAAGTCTTTGGATGGATGAAGAGCCGGTCTCCTCAGACGATGAAATGGTGCAAGTCAGTGCACTGATGGCTCTCTCAAAAGAGGACAAGCTAGCTGTTGGGAAGAATCATGCTAGGAATGGTGAATGGGTCAATATCACAATGAATAAGGTAAACATTTCACTTTCTATGGATGATGATTCAAATTGGCAGTCTTTCATGAACTATATCAATGTTGACCTTAAGTTTGTAGAGGAGCAACGATTAAATCTTTTTTCAAAATACAACAAGTTAAGTTTTGAATTAAACAAGTGTAGGGATGAATTGCTTTTAAAACAAGCCAAGCTTGAGGTCATTACACTTCAAATTCAAAACATGAATTAGTTAAAGAAATCAAGCTCTTGGGAAGAACTTAAAAGGAAAAGATATTATTCAAAGTCGGATGCTAAGAATCCTTGAGTCTTTGATCTTGTTCAAGCCCCAAGTAGCAAAAAGAGAATCATAGGTGAAGATCAATTCCCTGATTCTCTCAGTGAAGACCAAAGTCCAAAACTATTTGTTTCTACTCGCATACTCTCCGAAAAGGAATTAATGCCTAAGTCTAGTGATAGGGTTGAAAGGGTAAACCCTGAGAGTAAGCTTCCAAACTTCGATTCTGGAAGGATTCTTGAACATGAGAGTCAAGCTCTCAAAGCATGCTTGGACTCCCTGATGTACCCAGTGTCTTGAACACATCACCGAGTCGAGGTCGAATCAAGCACCGCTTCCACCTCTGAAACCTCTTCAGGGTGTTTCACCTAGCTTTGAGCTTACTCCTCTACAATTCAACCCTCACTCTCCAAAATAAAGGTCGGTCTAGGCAAAACCATTACGAAAAGGCCAAAAACCAACCCGAAGATTCGGTTCCTCTCGAGACTTCCACATCTTGATTCCTCTTGAAAAGGTCAAATCGACAATTAACTAAACTTGTGAGGAAGTTGATGAGAAAGATGAACTCTATTGAGAAAGCTTCGATTCAATAATCAAGGAACCTAAGTTAGCCTCCTCTAGTTCATCAAGGTCAAAATCAAACACCAACCCCAAATAGAAGTGTGATATGTGCCATTATACCGGCCATACCATCGATAATTGCTACAAAATCCTTTTTTGCATGATCTGCAAAAAGGATGATCACAGAACTTCTGATCACTTACAGTATGCAAGTCATACCAATATTTGGTCATCAATATGCTTCATCATCTAAGCAGGGTCAAAGACCTAAAGCAATACCTTTTCCTCCTTGCCCACTGATAAGGATTTAAAACATACACTTTTAAGGGGTCATTTAAGCCCTCAATCGCCCATTTTATACCCGTTACTGCTTAATTTCGTTCCTTTTCACTTTTTAGGTCTCTTGGAAGCAAAATCTTTGGAATGATGCATTTTGGACGAAAAGAGTGAATATATGAAGAAAATGGCTAAGTCAAGATAAAGACACTTAAGTCTTTGGAATTACACCGACGGCGTCCCAAACAGAGGCGGCGCCGTCCCTCTTATGTAATTAAATTTATGACGACTCGAGAGCGATTTTGCTATTTTACACCGACGTCGAGCTTTGAAAAGTAAGGCGTTATGAAGACTTTTCTTCTCGGGCGGCCTAGATCCGAGATCCGAGCAGCGTCACTCATCAAGACCGCGGCGTCATAACCACAACATGACGCCGTCCCAATGATGACTTGGCCAAGACGAAACCCTAATGACGGCGATTTGACGGCGTCCCAACTATATGGTGACGCCGTCGCATTTGTAAAACTATATATAGAAATTGAATTTTCAGAATTTTAAGGAGGTAGACTTGTGGAGTAAAAACCTAAAACGATTTTGGTCCGGTTTGGAAAGTATCTTAGGGTTCTCATACCCTATTTTACATCAAGATACGTAATTTACTTCATTGATTCCATTATGTCTTCGATTGTATGTGTGTATGCTTGCATGTTTAACATGTCCGGCTAAATTTCTTGTGTGTTTGCTTAGATCTATGAAACCTAGTTATTAATTATTGATTGGTTGTCTCTTATCTTAATTGTAATTGGCTTAGGAGTGCATTAGGCCATCGTTGTGTTTTTAATGCTTGAGTAATCTTTGTGAACCTTAGTTTATATTCACTTAGCAGAGTTGTAGACTAACATCCAAAGATAACCTTAGAGTTAGTTTATGAATCCTAGAGATTTCGTAGGCAATAACCTTAAGGTAGTCTCAAAGAGTTAGGGATAAAAGCATACCCTACGACCTTAGAAAACACAACGCGTTAAGGACAAGGACATGACAATTCAACCACCAATAAAAGATAACTAGGGAGTAATAGTATCTAGGTAGACACATTTTTAATCATCATACGAGCACACATCAATAGACATAGACTACCCATTAGTTAGATAATTAGATAGTAGAGTAATCGGTAGAAGTACCAAACCCCCAAATCCAAACCCCGAGATTTTACCCTTAGCTTTCTAAAAAAATATAAAAAGATAAAAAATAATCTTCCTCAACCTCAAACCTTAGTGTAGTACATCTCTCACTAGCATTCCTATTCCCCTAGAGAACGATATCAATACCCGAGGCTTACCCAATACTACACTACATCGATTAGGTTCACTGCCTAGGGTGTTGAAAAACTTGCTCGATGAAAAGGAAGTTCTTTTGACCCCGAACGCGTTATACACGCATCAAGTTTTTGGCGCCGCTGCCGGGGAATAGAATAACTAGTTAGATTTCTATCTCGTTTAGGTTCCCTTGCTTGATTCCTATCAAGTAAGATTTTTTCTCATTTTTAGCTTCCTCGAATCCTCGTAGTCTATCTCCCTTCACTTTTCATCATGGAAGGTGATAACCCCCCTCAAATCATTGTCCCGCAAAGAGGCCGTACTCTTGGTGAATACTCTAGACCGAGCCACCAAGGCTATAGGAACACTATTGAGCTCCCCGATCAAGCTCAAACTACGGCCCTGTGATCCGACACCATCCGGTTGGTGTAAAACGGATGTGCATTCCATGGACTTCGTTCCGAAGATCCTGATGCAGGTTTTACTGACCAGGTTTTGATATTTATAATGTCTCGTTATACCTATGGTCTACCCTAATGCACTAACGGGCAGTGTACTCGGTCGTGTGTAGTGTAGTATTCGGTAAAACCGAGGTCGTCCCAAGAGCTATGTGTGTGGATTAATACTAAGTCTAGGTGTCACAAATTTTAATATGATTCTGATAAGGAAATTACTAATTAACTACTAAAGCAAATAAAGGCAAAGATGTAATCAATAGAGGAGAGTGGTGCTAACCTAGTTATTCATCCTAGCTAGTAATGTTTACGTCTAATTACTTCCAATTACTTGGTGGGGTCAAAGTCGAGAGGACATCATTTGGTGGGTTCAGCCTAACCTATCAAAGAAAGATGCCACCTTGGAGAAGTCGGTGTCCCTCGTATGTCGAGTTGTTCCGGTCCCTAAGCCAAGTCATTAAGTTCCGCTACATGCTAGACTTATAATAGTGAGTGCCGGCGCTAGCATCTTAGACACTCACCCCTAATTCTTAAGTTCATCCAAGCGGTAGGTGATCAGTTGGTCAATCGCATAAGTAGAAAGGGTCGTCGGTTGGTCATATCTTACCCTTCCGTCTCGATCTACTCACTTAGCGTCAGTTGGTAATATCTACTAAGTAACTTGTCACAATTCTCAAATTTGGTCATTTCTCAAACTCTATATTCATCATTTCATATCGATTCATTCATGATTTTCATTTCACCTTAAGCGTAAATTTTATATTAAATAAGCGTTATCGCGTGAGTTAATATTTTGAACATTTAATCCGTTACTTTCAAAATGATCCGAGGTATTTTTATACTTACATTTAGTTTATAAAACTATATTTTTAGTTTTCCTAGTGTTTCAAATTTATTTGGTATTTTAATCGTTAAAGTTTAATTATTACGTTGTTTTCTTAAAATTGTCGATAATTATTTTATCACCCGATTTTCACAAGGAAAGTATTTTTACAATTTTATCACCTCATTACATTCTATTTTGATTTATTAAAACTTACTTGTACCAAAATCTACCATTTACCTTACAAGTGATTACTACTTACACATTTTCTTACACCTTTTAACAAATATTACACAAGTACATATATATACACATTTTATAAAAAAAAAAATATAAAATCTTGACACAAGATCCATGAAATCCGGCCCTTAAGGGGGATGTATCATAAAACTTTAACAAAAGTCTTCTATGTATATAATTACACACAATCTTCATTTTTCTTCACTCATTCATTTCTCCATTATTGCACAAGTGTAAAAATTTATCTTCTCTCTTCTTTGGGGCATCACATAACCGGCCACACCTTCAAGATCAAAGGGGATCAAAATTTTCAAGTTCAAGTGTGTTTAACAACCTAGTTATATCCTTTTTATGGTTTTGAAATAAAAACCAAGGATATTTAAGTTAATCCTTGTTACCTACACCTCTTCATTTTCACTAGTAAGCATATTCTTATCATTTTCATGTTTCCTCTTCATTTTCATAAGTTTCTTTTCATTTTTGGAGCTTATATGCATGTTATGTGATTTATACCATTTATTTCATGATTTTTAAGTTATATATACAATATGGTCATCCTATAATTACTCCCAAGTTATTCTTTGGTCTTGATGGTGATTAGGAACCCATGACACCCTAAGAAGGTGTATGGTAGGATTAGATTAGCTTTGGAGTTGTTTTGAAGGGATTAGAATAGGTTTTGTCCGAGAAAAACTACTTTCGTAAACTATATTTTACGTTCTGTCCTTAAAACGAATTTCTGGAAAAACCCACTGATGGTACGACATTTTGGCCTTGATTTTTAGAAAATATACTTTAAAACGAATCCGTGGCCTTTTGAACGGACAAAAACGGAGTTATAACGAAGCCGTGGTGAATTTTTAAAGTTTGACGACGAAATGTATTATTTTCAGGATTTTCAGCATGCGGTTTTACACATTTCGGGTCAAGAACGAGCCTTAAGCTTCACAAATTATTTCGACTTCTCAAAAATATATTAGTTTACTTGATCACGAAGCTAAGGACATATTTTACGTGAAAACGGTTTGAAGCGACAATATATGCACGTTTTATAAAGTTGCCGTAACTATTATTTTCGAAAAATTATATTATTTCTACGATTCAAGTATTTTATTAGTGTAAGGGCTATGTTTGCGTGCGCTTTTAACCAAGATGCAAAACTTTTGGAACAAATTGTCTTCTAGTAAAATCAAGTTCACCGGCCATATTTTTCAAAACAAAAAGCCGTTTGTCAAGCGGAGTCATAGTAAATTATTTACGAATGTTCAAACTTGGCGAAACTCATTTTACGCACACAATTAGCAAAACCACCATCTTTAGCCCTTGATATCTTTATGATCGAGACCTTTTGACAAAAACTCTGAACTGAAACTTTTAGATATCGATACAAACTTTCCAAAACCGTCGAGTTCGTTCTCTAACGATCGGCGTACACCGTTCTGCTAGTTTTCGAAGCCATTTTGTTAATTTCATGAATATTCGACGACATTGTTTCTGACGAAAAGTGGTAATTTCACCAAAATCATTATAAAACCATTGTAGGATGACATTTTGGCGTAAAACATGTAAAGTCATTTTGAAGGGTCAAGGCGTCAAGCAGTATTTTTCGACGATAAGTAATATTTTCAAAACTCATGAATGGTATAAATAACATACTGAAATGCATGCACAACATTGTATCACACATTCATGACAACATATCATCACTCGGTCATAACATTCATTTTAGGTCGCGGATAGTTTCGAGCCTCACTTTCGTGCACTTCATTTTTGTTAGCATATCAATCATACCGGTGAGTTCGTAGCCCTACTTTTACTTGCTTTCATAAGCTGTTTTGGGGAGATACATGCTCAAACTATTTTCATTTACTTTCACAAATATTCTAAACTTTGACATACTACTGTGAGTTTCATAACCCCTACTTTTATACATTTTCAATTACTTTTGGGGGAGGTACATGCTCAAACTATTTTCATTTACTTTCACAAATATTCTAAACTTTGACATACTACTGTGAGTTCATACCCCGCTTTTACTCGTTTGAATTCTTATAAACTATTTGGGGCGAGATACATGCTTATTTATCAAAACATTTAAATTGTTTGCCAAGCAACATTACTTATACTTTAGACTTGATTCGTTTTATACTTGATTGGGTTATACTTGATTTCATATGCATACTTGGAACAAACATACAAAATTACTTGTTTCACTCTTGCGAATACTCAAAACATTTATACAATTGTGTTACACTATACTTTTATACACTTTGGACATTGTGTGTTTATTGCGATATGTGCCTTAATGTGCTAAACAAGTATTCAATTATGCATCAACATACAAACTTTAAGCTGGTTAACTCTGCGGGAGCCGGCAGAGAGGTATTGATAGTACTATCGGTGGACGCCCACCCTTGGGTCTATGATGGCGTGCCCTTGGGTGAATATAATCAGTATTCAAGTTATTCAAGGCAACAACAACAAGCGAGTTAGACTCGTCAAACAAGTTAGACTTCGTGAGGTTCGATTATTTGTGATTCTTTGCATTAAGTTTATGTACATATCGTATGCACCTAAGTCCTACTTACAAACAAGATTGATATACTACATTTTAGCGGTGGGTTGTAAACACACGGGTTGCAAGTTTTGTATGGGCGGGACTTGGGCCGAGTGGATTCTGATGCCTTTGCTTTGCGAACTATTTTAAATGACCAAAAACTTTGCCTTTGCTTTATGAACGCTCTTTTAAAGCTTTACTTGTTAATCAAACTCTATGAACTCACCAACCTTTGTGTTGACACTTTTTAGCATGTTTTATCTCAGGAATCTAAGGCATTCACTTCATGGCATGCATTTGGACACATCATGGAGTCGTGGTGACGACGCGTCTCACTTGGGTTTTACGCACTTTAAAACATCGTTTGAATTGTAACAAACTTATTTCCGCACAAGTTGATTTTCATTTGGGACCTATACTTTGTAAACTCTGATTGTTTTAATAAATCAAACGATGTGTTTTCCAAACGACACTTTAGGTCGTTCGATATAATTGTAACTTTGATGCTATGATGATCATCCCCAGGTATTCAATTCATTGCAAAGCGGTAATTTGGGGTGTGACATTAGTATCGAGCATCGGTTATAGAGAACTAGGTTGCATCATTGACCTAGACTATAACCACATCATCATAGCATCTCATCATATCATTACAAGTGCATATTCTTTATACATGCGAACTTATGACTCAACACCAAACATCATATGAGTCGATTAGTCCAAGCATTGCATAGTTACTCCTAAATTATACATAGCCCGATCACCTATGTCTAATTCGGGAAGAATCATGCAATGAAGGGAGTAGTAGTCTTATATGAGTAAGCAATTCGTAATCGAGCCAAATTTTCAAAGATTTTCTTCAAAACCACTTGTTTCCAGTTTGATCCGCGTGAGTTCTTGTTTGATGAGTTGCAAAGATCGAGCTAGAAACAAGTTGTTACTTAAACCGATTTAGCCTAATCTCATGCGGTTCTTGTTTGATGAGTTGTGGGATTAAGTAAAATCGGTTACCAAAAGTCTTTTAAAATTTTGCTTGAGAATGGGAAAGCGCCTCATCGAGCCTAATCATAAGGGAGCATGTCTTTAGAATGGGAGATAGTCATGACATATGCATGAGCATTGACATAATCATTTAAACCATACATGAGCATAAACTTTTAGAACCCTTGTCGCGTTTTGGGCCATAGTATCATTAATCGAATCGCGAGGACGCGATTCCTCTAACATGGGAAGAATGTCACAATTCTCAAATTTCGGTCATTTCTCAAACTCTATATTCATCATTTCATATCGATTCATTCATGATTTTTCATTTCACCTTAAACGCGTAAATTTTATATTAAATAAACGTTATCGCGTGAGTTAATATTTTGAACATTTAATCCGTTACTTTCAAAAATGATCCCGAGGTATTTTTATACTTACATTTAGTTTATAAAAACTATATTTTTAGTTTTCCTAGTGTTTCAAATTTATTTGGTATTTTAATCGTTAAAGTTTAATTATTACGTTGTTTTTCTTAAAAATTGTACGATAATTATTTTATCACCCGATTTTCACAAGGAAAGTATTTTTACAATTTTTATCACCTCATTACATTCTATTTTGATTTATTAAAAACTTACTTGTACCAAAAATCTACCATTTACCTTACAAGTGATTACTACTTACACATTTTCTTACACCTTTTAACAAATATTACACAAGTACATATATATACACATTTTATAAAAAAAAATATAAAATCTTGACACAAGATCCATGAAATCCGGCCCTTAAGGGGGATGTATCATAAAACTTTAACAAAAGTCTTCTATGTATATAATTACACACAATCTTCATTTTTCTTCACTCATTCATTTCTCCATTATTGCACAAGTGTAAAATTTATCTTCTCTCTTCTTTGGGGCATCACATAACCGCCACACCTTCAAGATCAAAGGGATCAAAATTTTCAAGTTCAAGTGTGTTTAACAACCTAGTTATATCCTTTTTATGGTTTTGAAATAAAAACCAAGGATATTTAAGTTAATCCTTGTTACCTACACCTCTTCATTTTCACTAGTAAGCATATTCTTATCATTTTCATGTTTCCTCTTCATTTTCATAAGTTTCTTTTCATTTTTGGAGCTTATATGCATGTTATGTGATTTATACCATTTATTTCATGATTTTTAAGTTATATATACAATATGGTCATCCTATAATTACTCCCAAGTTATTCTTTGGTCTTGATGGTGATTAGGAACCCATGACACCCTAAGAAGGTGTATGGTAGGATTAGATTAGCTTTGGAGTTGTTTTGAAGGGATTAGAATAGGTTTTGTCCGAGAAAACTACTTTCGTAAACTATATTTCGTTCTGTCCTTAAAACAATTTCTGGAAAAACCCACTGATGGTGCGACATTTTGGCCTTGATTTTAGAAAATATACTTTAAAAGCGAATCCAGTGGCCTTTTGAGCGGACAAAAGCGGAGTTATAACGAAGCCGTGGTGAATTTTTAAAGTTTGTGACGAAATGTATTATTTTCAGGATTTTCAGCATGCAGTTTTACATTTCGGGTCAAGAACGAGCCTTAAGCTTCACAAATTATTTCGACTTCTCAAAATATATTAGTTTACTTGATCTGAAGCTAAGGACATATTTTACGTGAAAGCGGTTTGAAGCGACAAATATATGCACGTTTTATAAAGTTGCCGTAACTATTATTTTACGAAAAATTATATTATTTCTACGATTCAAGTATTTTATTATTTGTAAGGGCTATGTTTGCGGCAGATTTTTAACCAAGATGCAAAACTTTTGGAACAAATTGTCTTCTAGTAAAATCAAGTTCACCGGCCATATTTTTCAAAACAAAAAGCCGTTTGTCAAGCGGAGTCATAGTAAATTATTCTGAATGTTCAAACTTGGCGAAACTCATTTTACGCACACAATTAGCAAAACCACCATCTTTAGCCCTTGATATCTTTATGATCGAGACCTTTTGACAAAAACTCTGAACTGAAACTTTTAGATATCGATACAAACTTTCCAAAACCGTCGAGTTCGTTCTCTAACGATCGGCGTACACCGTTCTGACTAGTTTTCGAAGCCATTTTGTTAATTTCATGAATATTCCACGACATTGTTTCTGACGAAAAGTGGTAATTTCACCAAAATCATTATAAAACCATTGTAGGATGACATTTTGGCGTAAAACATGTAAAGTCATTTTTGAAGGGTCAAGGCGTCAAGCAGTATTTTCGACGATAAGTAATATTTTCAAAACTCATGAATGGTATAAATAACATACGAAATGCATGCACAACATTGTATCACACATTCATGACAACATATCATCACTCGGTCATAACATTCATTTTAGGTCGCGGATAGTTTCCGAGCCTCACTTTCGTGCACTTCATTTTGTTAGCATATCAATCATACCGGTGAGTTCGTAGCCCTACTTTTACTTGCTTTCATAATTGTTTTGGGGAGATACATGCTCAAACTATTTTCATTTACTTTCACAAATGCTCTAAACTTTTACATACTCTTGTGAGTTTCATAACCCTACTTTTATACATTTTCAATTACTTTTGGGAGGTACATGCTCAAACTATTTTCATTTACTTTCACAAATATTCTAAACTTTGACATACTCTCGTGAGTTCATACCCGCTTTTACTCGTTTGAATTCTTATAAACTATTTGGGCGAGATACATGCTTATTTATCAAAACATTTAAATTCGTTTGCCAAGCAACATTACTTATACTTTAGACTTGATTCGTTTTATACTTGATTGGGTTATACTTGATTTCATATGCATACTTGGAACAAACATACAAAATTACTTGTTTCACTCTTGCGAATACTCAAAACATTTATACAATTGTGTTACACTATACTTTTATACACTTTGGACATTGTGTGTTTATTGCGATATGTGCCTTAATGTGCTAAACAAGTATTCAATTATGCATCAACATACAAACTTTAAGCTGGTTAACTCCTGCGGGAGCCGGGAGAGGTATTGATAGTACTATCGGTGGCGCCCCACCCTTGGGTCTATGATGGCGTGCCCTTGGGTGAATATAATCAGTATTCAAGTTATTCAAGGCAACAACAACAAGCGAGTTAGACTCGTCAAACAAGTTAGACTTAAATCGTGAGGTTCGATTGGTTTGTGATTCTTTGCATTAAGTTTATGTACATATCGTATGCACCTAAGTCCTACTTACAAACAAGATTGATATACTACATTTTAGCGATGGGTTGTAAACACACGGGTTGCAAGTTTTGTATGGTAGGGACTTGGGCCGAGTGGATTCTGATGCCTTTGCTGCGAACTATTTTAAATGACCAAAACTTTGCCTTTGCTTTATGAGCGCTCTTTTAAAGCTTTACTTGTTAATCAAACTCTATGAACTCACCAACCTTTGTGTTGACACTTTTAGCATGTTTTATCTCGGGAATCTAAGGCATTCACTTCATGGCATGCATTTGGACACATCATGGAGTCGTGGTGACGACGCGTCTCACTTAGGTTTCTGCACTTTAAAACATCGTTTGAATTGTAACAAACTTATTTCCGCACAAGTTGATTTTCATTTGGGACCTATACTTTGTAAACTCGATTGTTTTAATAAATCAAGCGATGTGTTTTCCAAAGCGACACTTTAGGTCGTTCGATATAAGCTGTAACTTTGATGCTATGCGGTCATCCCCAAGGTATTCAATTCATTTGCCAAAGCGGTAATTTGGGGTGTGACATAACTAGCCTCTACCGCCATTCAAAACTACCGAAACAAGGGTAGCTACCAATAAACTATGCATGCATACACTTAGAAATAATTATACGGAAGTAAAGTAAACACAAACAAAACAATTAAGGAATCATAACTAGGCCAGCACCAAGAGGTGCTTAGCCGCTCATATTAACCATACAAATCAATTCAATGTTTAATGTTACGAAATACATGAATCGAAAGTGAAGAAAATATAAAAAGCTAATGCTTATCGTAGGGAGTGATTTCTCCCTTAGAGATGGCTCTGTATGCTCATCTAGATCTGCCTTTGGCTTCTTCCCACGTTCTCTTATTGTTGTGTATGAAATGGGATGATTTGAAATGCTGGAAATCGTGGTGTCTTTATAGGCCAGATCTTGGTTACGGCGTAACTATTAAAAGAGTTACGCTTTAATCATCTAATTCTTTGTAAATTACACCAGATATGCTGGTTACGGCATAACCTCATGAAGGAGTTACGCCGTATCTTCAATAAATCTTGGTTACTGTGGTAGTTGATGCATGAGTTCTGGCGTAATTATCGTGACGCGGATCCTCATTTGACCTAATATGGTTATGTCGTAATCTTTGGGAGAATTACGCGTAATCTTCGATAAGTTGGTTTTCGAGCCACGCTTTAGTTCACGCGTAATGTGAGAGAGGAGTTTCGCCGTAGCTTCTTCAAAGTAAGCATACTATGATAAATCTTCAATACATTCTCCAATTCCGCTTCTCTTTAGCTCCAATGCTCGTAATTTACCTGAAAGAGGAATATAATGGAAAACAAGCGTAAATCCATATAAATGATATAAATTACAAGCATTATCGGGGGAAATTGACACTTAATATTCAGGATAATTTGATGTTATCAAATATCCCCCCACTTGAACTTTACTTGCCCTCAAGTAGACCTTATTAGATAGATTCCTAAAAAGATATCTCCCATTACCTAGAAAATATAAGTTTTCAAATCTCTTATGCTAGAATAAAACAAAGCCGAACACCTCACGAAATGGGAACGAAACACTCAAATCTCTCAACTATTCTAAGTGTCAATTTCGGGGTGATCACTCAATCGCACAGTCATAGCATGTATTCTATCATAAGCTTGGCGGTTACATAAATCTCCACTACTAAAGTTAAGGGCTAAACAATTCTCGAAGGCAATATGGGTAGACACAACAAAGGTTAAGGGTGACTCCTCATTACTAACATGTCACGACGAAGTGGACAAAACCAATGGTACATGACCAATTCCATGGCCAAGACACCAAAGATTGCTCTCTACATCACCTAGACATGCTTCATGACTAAAGGGTAGGATAAGACATGGGATATATAAATGGTGTAAAATAAAAATCAAACAGATAGTCTAAATCTATAACCAAGTCATCACCACTTACCGTCCGCCCAAAGTTCAAGCTTCGAAGTTAAGAAACCGGATCATGATAAATTATGTAGATGTGTCATTAGAGGACGTCATGATGGGCACACTACCTTTTCTCCAACTGTTGGCGCAATTACCAACTCCAATCTTCAAATGTGACTGAGGTGGCCTCCTCGATACTAAATCTATATAGATCTCATAACATAGTGCTTATAACATCGCACTTTACAATATACTGAATAACATAACTATTTTTTATTAATTTATTTATTTATTTATTTTTTCGAATCACTTTTTTTTTATTTACATTAACATAACAACTAAACATAACATCCCCCCACTTGAGATGAACAATGGGAATTCGGGGGGTCTTCAATGATATTTAAGAATATGTGATGAGTGTGTAAATACTCATCATTTTTGGTTAAATCTGAATTGCAAAACGTCTAAAAATGCTCGAAATGCATCAAAATCTGAAAATATCTCAAAATTGCATTTTATATGTTTCGGATGCAAAATGTTTAAAATCGGATGAAAAATGAGCTAAGTTTGCATAATTGGCGTTTCGGTCTCCCAGTTTCAAAATTTGTCGAAATAGTCCACTGCGCATAATTTCAAAGAAAAATCACCAAAGGTCCTTTTAAAATCATAAGTTGTCAAAATTAGTCCTTTGGTGAAAAATATCAAAAGTTTTGAGAAATTACAAGTTTGGTCCTCCAAGTTTAAAAATTGGGAAAAATGGCCCTTGGAAAATTGGAAAATGTCAAGTTTAGTCCTTGTACTATTAAAACTTGTCACTTTTGGTCCCTTGAAACATCTTTGCAGAAATGGCAGCCTAGGTCCTTGAATTTTCAGAAATTACAAAAAGAGTCCTTGTATTAAACACCTTTGGACCCTATCAAATCCAATTGTGACCCTGCCATCCCATTTTGGACCCCCTGCCAAATCAATTGGACCCCTGCTTTTGACCCCCTTCATAATATAAGCCGGTCAAACCTCAGTCAAACCTTTCCCCTTTACCTCATTTCCCTCCCACTGTCTGCTACTCCCATATCCAGCCACCAACACAAACATCACAGCTCCCATACTCCTTTCCATGTCCCCTCCACCTCAACTACCTTCCAAACTGCATTTAATGTATCCCCTCCCCCTCACTCAACCCCAACTGTTAAAATCTAATTTTGGCGCCAAAATCTCATTCAATGGCCATGATCACTTCAAACCATCCAATGGCTATCAATTGTACTGGGAACTATTCAGAAAAGAGAGAAAAGAAGTTTGGTTTATAAAAGAGAGCAGAAGAATGAGAAGAGGGAGATTATTGTAGTTTTTAATTTTTACTAATGTCGTTTTTAATTCTAAAGTTTTAGTTAAGTGTAATATCTGTAAAATTTTGTTTCTATGTATCAAACTAAGGTTCTTGTATCATTATAAACTATTTCAAGGTATCAATTCAAGTTGTGCTAAGATTTTAAGTTTCAACTTCACTGTTGCAATTTTCCATTTTAAATTCTTATACCAAAGCTTCAAACAGCTTATTTCTCAGTTCAATAAGCTATTACAAGCTTCTCACGACTTTGATAAGCTCGCAATTAAGTTTTAAGCATTTTGGATTTTGGTCAACTAAAGTCAAACGGGGCAAAAATGGCAATGGAAATGGAAATGGGTGATGCAGAGGTAGATTTGGGGTGATTTAGCATTCATTGGGTTGGTTTAGAATAGTTAGAGGTTCTGGTTTCACAGGTTGCAAGCCATTGTGGCTAAGGACAGTTTGTAAGTTATTTGCAAGTTTCATTGCATTATCTTCATTTGTAGTTAAGACTGGTTCAAATCTATTTAATAAGCTGTATTTAGGATATATAGATTTAGCTTGATCATTAATACAAGTTTGCTCAGTAGTTGTCTATTAAAAATTGCAAATCAGTCAAATTAAGGTGTGTTTGGAAGTGTTGCTTAATCTGTTTTAGAGGCTAGCTCATTGGTTAAACCTTGTTGCTTTAAGTTTGCTTAGCTCTAATAAACTCATATATGTCTTACTTTTGTGCCTGTAACCCACCAAAGTCAAAATCACAGTTGACTGTCTCAAACTCCTTAACTGTTGTGGTTTTTGCAAATCAAAGTTTTGTTTTGTGTTTCAAATTCATAAACACAGCTTGTATTAGCCTCATTCCATCATAATACTTCATAATCAGTCATAAAATTGGAATCAAAGTTCACATTAGTCAAAGTTTCATGCTTGTCTTCATAAAGTCAAAGCGAAAACCTTGTTTTCACCTTGTTGGGGTGAATTTTCTTGGCTTCATTTTAAGCCAATTTAAGTGAAAATTGTTGTTTTAAAACTTCTCTTGGTCTATTTCATTATTACCATTTTTGTATAATTTTGCAAATTTCTTAAAAGCTCCAAATGAGCTTGTGGATTGGGTCTCATCTCCCCTGTGCACAAGCTCGGTGTTATTGAGTGTGCAGGTAAGTTGCAGCCCTTGCAACTTGCTCATCAGAGCTCATATTTGGCTCAAGTTTGGTTTACAAGGTCCCAGCCAGGTCTAGTATAAGTCCCTACTTTGGTTTTCCATTTTCTAGCTTATTAGGTGTCTTATTTTTAAGGCTGCAGTAGGTCCCCAGCTGTTTTTTAGCTTATAAACTCAAATCACCAAATCTTTGCGATTGGCTATTCAGAGGATAAGTGTTGTTGTTTTAGTTCATTTAGAGTAACTTTAGCATATTATAGCTTACGTAAGCAGTTGGTGGCTTTTGTGGACTTTGGCTTATTCAAAGTGCTTATTTATAAGCATTTGGTATAGATTGCATAATCCCCACATAACCACCTGTTTTCTATTTTCCTAGATTCCTAATATAATTTTAGACTTATCTTGAATTTTCATATTTTTCCAAGCCTGTTTGCTATTTTTACGCATTTAAATCAATTTTTAGCACTTTTTAAATAGCTTTTAATCCAATTAATTGAGAAAAGTCTCAAAAATAATTTTTCATTTTCTTAAGTTAAGATAAATATAAAAGTCAAAAAATATTTTTCTAGATTTTTCTTAGTTAAATTTGTATTTTAAATAATTTAAGTAGTTTTAAATAGTTTTAATTCCTAGAAAATAGTAAAATAATCGAGAAAAATACAAAAATAGTTTTGAAAATTCTCTTTTGATATTTTAGATTTTCCAAGTCATAATTTTATTTTTCTAGCTTTATTTCCTATTTTCTTGTCTTTTAGGTTATTATTTAATAGTTAAAATAGTTTTAATTAATAATAATTAATTAAATAGTCATAAAAATAAATTTCTTTTCTAAATATTTTCTTTTATCATTAGGATTGTAAAATATCATTTCCATATTTTTAGGATTAATATTGTGTAAGTTTCACATTTTTATTTATGCGTTACGTAGTTTTAATTGAGTTTTATAAAACATAAAATCAAAAACATCATTTTGCAAATAGTGATAGCGTTTATTTAATATTTTTATCTTTTAATTCTCTTTAATTTGCATTTAAGCCTCTGTAATTTGTTGGCTTTTACGTAGTTATAATCAAATCAAATTCCTTTTTACATTCAAATCTCTCGATCACTTATCGTTTGGTGATTCTTCGCATGACTCATTTGGGACATAACGACGGGAAACACTATACTCCCGGATCTTCATTGCATTTGTGCTTAAGTTGTTTTAAGTTTCTTCTGATTGGCCATTCACGAGTGGTCGACTGCGTGAGAAAACTTGGCGGTTTAACGCGGATCAAATTTTGGCGCATTGCTTGAGTGGTGTCTTGATTATCTTCCGTTTAGCAGATTAGTGATTTGAATATTCACTCCTTGTTTATACCATCTGTATGTGTTTATATTTTCTTTTAAAATCAAAAATCCAAAAGATTTTCATCCTTTGTTTTGCAAAATGTTTTCAAAAATACCAAAATATTCATCTTTACCCTCTTACCCTCTTTGATTCTTTATCTCTTTACCCTCATCCATTTGATTCTAACTTCTTCTATTCTCATGGAATCTCTCGGGGCCAATTCGGGACGAGTTGAAAAACTTGAGACTTTTACACAAATGTCAAGAATTCGTGTTGTTCGTGATGATCCATTAATTACTGCGTGGGAAATGGAGCGAGAAACCGGGGTGACAAAGGACCAAGTACTTCCTCGATAATGGAGGTGCTAAATCGTCCAACCTACGGTTATCAAAGACCTAACCCTCAATTGCTCCTAAGCCGTCTAGGATTGATCCTAAACTTTCACGATTTACGGTTAAAGCAAACATGCGAATTTAGACGGTGACTAGCAAGAATGACTTGCACGATCTTCACGTTTCTCAAGAACCGAACACGAGACCATAACGGAAGTGGTGGAAATTGCTAGCTCTCGAGCACACCACTTGTCCCACCTCCGGATTTTTCAAAATGTTCTTGAGTCTTAATAGTCATTGAATCACCATGTTGGTTTTGTTGATTCTTTGAATAAACCGATTCCTTATCATAACTCTCAAATGAAATCGTTTATTCCTTGTGTCGGTTGTGGTGAGCCTCTTTTTGGTTCACCATGTCGTTAGTGTACATGTGTACAATGTGGTAATGATATTCATAACGGAGTTGTTTGTTTTGTGGTTCGAGAATTCATTTGATTATGATCCTAATCGAACTCATTTAACGACCCTCATACTTTTCCAATTACCCACCACGGCCCGACTTATCTTCATATAATCAACATACCTGCTGTGAATTTTGTGGAGGTCCTCACCTAGAATTTGATTGTCAATCGGAAACACGTTTGTCTATGAGCAGTTTTCGGTGATGCTCGAGCGTGGTTATAACCAAAATCCATATGATTCACGGTCCGGACTCAGCAGTTTCTTGTTGTAGTCTTGTGGAGGTCCCATTTCACTCTGATTGTCAAATAGGAACCCAATTCCTTGTAACAATCATGACTCTCACATGTTTGACAATTTCCAACCTCCACGACACTATCTCGGTTCAAACTCCACGAGCCGTTGTCTCAAGAAATCTCCCAAGATTTTGAAACCGCAATGAAAACACTTGATGATATGATTAGTAACTTTAAGAATCAAGTGAGTGGTGAAAAGACCATGGGAGAATTGCTAGCGAAGAACGAGAGGCCCGCCAATCTAGGGAAGAATTATTAATCCTAGAGAATGCATCTCTTAGGCGTTCCCAATTTCTTAAAGCGACTTTATATGATGATGACGAGGAGAGTTTTATCCTTTTAAAGATAATATTTCTCAACTCCCTCGGTCGGTTGTTATCCCAGTTGAGATTCCATCTCAAACAGCTGCTATCACACCAAGCTCCCACTCACTCTCGAACATGGGGGCGGGCATCTTGACCTTGTTCACGAAAAGGAATCGGACGGTCGTAAAGTCTAGTGTTGAGAACCTTGTCCCGATCCGAGAGAGTCACGGGGAACTTCGATCGGATGTGATTCTCTTTCCCTCTTGAGTGTTCAAATGATCATTTTGAAACTTTCTCCAATTGTAGCGAAGATTGTGCTTCCTATGGAAACATCGAGTATGTTGAGGCATCACTTCCACAATCGATCTCGATCATCTTCTTGAGGAGTTCACCGATGAACTCACTCACATCAATGATCGTTCACTCACTTCTTATCCCAACGGTCCAATAGAGAATGTTGATCACTTTGTTCGAAACATTCAAAGCTACTTTCATCAATCCTCTATTTGAATTCGACTCGAATTCACTTGATTCTTGAGAATCCACTCTTTGATACTCAGATTGAGGATAGTGATGAGCCTACAATGGAACAAGAGTTCACAATTTCACTTCATGTGAATGATTCTCTTCATGAAGAGTTCTCCGGTGAACTCTCTCATGACATATCTCCTCCGGAACATGATCATTTCTATTTTGATCTTGAGGATGATATTAGCTTGGAGGAAGGTGTACTCTACCATACGAGTTTGCTTATTAATGATACTACCCTCACCCTTCCTTCCGATATGTCTACATTTGAGGATGAAGAATGGATCTTGATTGTTATCAAAATCTTTCTTCCTTTCCTCAAATATCTTGTGATTCTCTCCATCTTCACTCCTTGGGAATGAAGACACTATCTTTGACCCGGCATTTTCATTTATCATTTTGAGCGGTTCTATGTATATCTCATCGGTGTGGAACTTTCACGTGCTTCAAATGTTTGTCCAAACATATTGAATGAAAGTCGATGGAGATTGTTTCTTCCACTTTGCTTCCCATGAACCAATGAATTAGGGGTCGAGTCAAGCTAGCGACTCGGTAACCAAAGCGATAGCTAAACATGGGTTTTCACCCGTGTGTACCACCCTAGTGTGGGGAGTTGCCCCATTTATATATATAAGTTTTCTAAAAAAAAAAAAAAAAAAAAATGGTAGTAGTATTTCCTTTTCGTTCTCGGTCTCGGCATAACCGCGGTACTTTGAATATTGAGGCAATATTCATTTCTAAGTGTGGGGGAATTCTCACGAATTTTATCATGTAATTATACCGCCTAATTCCCGTTTTGGCCAAATTTTTTTTGGAGTAAGTGTTTTGCACTTACTCATTTGGTTATCGATCCGCCTTGTCTAATAAACAAAAGGATTGGCTAATCCAGAGCAAACGGCTCTTGGTAAAGATATCTCAAATCCGTTGACGGCTTGCAATTTGCCCAAAATTGTATGGTATTCACCTCACCATATCCTAAAAAGTGAAGAGTTGGCTAGCCCGCAAGATTATGGCTTGTGGTAAAGCGATGGAAAAACCATAATTGGTAATCACTCACCAAAGATAATATCGATAATTTATATAAGAGTTGGCTAGTCCGAGCAAAGCGGCTTACGGTAAAGACAAATCAAATCCGTTCTGACTTATGATTTGCTCAAAATCATTTGGTTATCGATGTACCAAGGTTCTTACTTGAGCTGAAACATTTGGATACTCGAGTAATGGCTTTTGGTAAAGAGATTCAAATCCATTAAGTTTTCTCAAAAGATTGCTAGGGACTAGCAATAGTTTAGTGTGGGGATTGATGAGTGTGTAAATACTCATCATTTTGGTTAAATCTGAGCGCAAAGCGTCTAAAAATGCTCGAAATGCATCAAAATCTTGAAAATATCTCAAAATTGCATTTTATATGTTTCGGATGCAAAATGTTTAAAATCGGATGAAAAATGAGCTAAGTTTGCATAATTGGCGGTTTGAGTCCCCAAGTTTTAAAATTTGTCGAAATAGTCCACTGAGCACATAATTTCAAAGAAAAATCACCAAAGGTCCTTTTAAAATCATAAGTTGTCAAAATTAGTCCTTTGGTGAAAAATATCAAAAGTTTTGAGAAATTACAAGTTTGGTCCTCGAGTTTAAAAATTGGGAAAAATGGCCTTGGAAAATTGGAAAATGTCAAGTTTAGTCCTTGTACTATTAAAACTTGTCACTTTTGGTCCCTTGAAACATCTTTGCGAAATGGCGACCTAGGTCCTTGAATTTTGAAATTACAAAAGAGTCCTTGTATTAAACACCTTTGGACCTATCAAATCCAATTGTGACCTGCCATCCCATTTGGACCCCGCAAATCAATTGGACCCTGCTTTTGACCCCTTCATAATATAAGCGGTCAAACCTCGATCAAACCTTTCCCTTTACCTCATTTCCTCCCACATCCTTCTACTCCATATCCGACCACCAACACAAACATCACGACTCCATACTCCTTTCCATGTCCCTCCACCTCAACTACCTTCAAGCTGCATTTAATGTATCCCTCCCTCACTCAACCCCAATTGTTAAAATCTAATTTTGGCGCCAAAATCTCATTCAATGGCCATGATCACTTCAAACCATCCAATGGCTATCAATTGTCTTGGGAACTATTCGGAAGAGAGAAAAAGTTTATAAAAGAAGCGGAAGAATGAGAAGAGGAGATTATTGTAGTTTTAATTTTTACTAATGTCGTTTTAATTCTAAAGTTTTAGTTAAGTGTAATATCTGTAAAATTTTGTTTCTATGTATCAAACTAAGGTTCTTGTATCATTATAAACTATTTCAAGGTATCAATTCAAGTTGTGCTAAGATTTTAAGTTTCAACTTCCTTTGTTGCAATTTTCCATTTTAAATTCTTATACCAAAGCTTCAAACGACTTATTTCTCGGTTCGATAAGCTATTACAAGCTTCCATGACTTTTGATAAGCTCACAATTAAGTTTTAAGCATTTTTGGATTTTGGTCAACTAAAGTCAAGCAGGGCAAAATGGCAATGGAAATGGAAATGGGTGATGCAGAGGTAGATTTGGGGTGATTTAGCATTCATTGGGTTGGTTTAGAATAGTTAGAGGTTACGGTTTCACGAGTTGCAAGCCATTGTGGCTAAGGGCGGTTTGTAAGTTATTTGCAAGTTTCATTGCATTATCTTCATTTGTAGTTAAAATGGTTCAAATCTGTTTAATAAAATTGTATTTAGGATATATAGATTTAGCTTGATCATTAATACAAGTTTGCTCGATGGTTGTCTATTAAAATTACCGTCAGTCAAATTAAGGTGTGTTTGGAAGTCTTGTATTAACGCTTTAGAGGCTAGCTCATTGGTTAAACCTTGTTGCTTTAAGTTTGCTTAGCTCTAATAAACTCATATCTGTCTTACTTTTGTGCCTGTAACCCACCAAAGTCAAAATCACAGTTGACTGTCTCAAACTCCTTAACTGTTGTGGTTTTTGCAAATCAAAGTTTTGTTTTGTGTTTCAAATTCATAAACACAGCTTGTATTAGCCTCATTCCATCATAATACTTCATAATCAGTCATAAAATTGGAATCAAAGTTCACATTAGTCAAAGTTTCATAACTGTCTTCATAAAGTCAAAACTGAAAAACCTTGTTTTCACCCAACTGGGGTGAATTTTCTTGGCTTCATTTTTAAGCCAATTTAAGTGAAAATTTTTGTTTTAAAAACTTCTCTTGGTCTATTTCATTATTACCATTTTTGTATAATTTTGCAAATTTCTTAAAAGCTCCAAATGAGCTTGTGGATTGAGTCTCATCTCCCACATGCTGGCTCGATATTAACGAGAGTGTGCAGGTAAGTTGCAGCCCTTGCAACTTGCTCATCAGAGCTCATCTTTGGCTCAAGTTTGGTTTACAAGGTCCCAGCCAGGTCTAGTATAAGTCCCTACTTTGGTTTTCCATTTTCTAGCTTATTAGGTGTCTTATTTTTAAGCTGCAAGTAGGTCCCCAAAACTGTTTTTTTAGCTTATAAACTCAAATCAGCCAAATCTTTGCAGTTGGCTATTCAGAGGATAAGTGTTGTTGTTTTTAGTTCATTTAGAGTAACTTTAGCATATTATAGCTTCTGTAAACAGTTGGTGGCTTTTTGTGGACTTTGGCTTATTCAAAGTGCTTATTTATAAGCATTTGGTATAGCAGTTGCATAATCCCCCACATAACCACCTGTTTTTCTATTTTTCCTAGATTCCTAATATAATTTTAGACTTATCTTGAATTTTTCATATTTTTCTAAGCTGTTTGCTATTTTTACGCATTTAAATCAATTTTAGCACTTTTAAATAGCTTTTAATCCAATTAATTGAAAAGTCTCAAAAATAATTTTTCATTTTCTTAAGTTAAGATAAATATAAAAGTCAAAAAATATTTTTCTAGATTTTCTTAGTTAAATTTGTATTTTTAAATAATTTAAGTAGTTTTAAATAGTTTTTAATTCCTAGAAAATAGTAAAATAATCAGAAAAATACAAAAATAGTTTTGAAAATTCTCTTTTGATATTTTAGATTTTTCCAAGTCATAATTTTATTTTTCTAGCTTTATTTCCTATTTTCTTGTCTTTTAGGTTATTATTTAATAGTTAAAAATAGTTTTTAATTAATAATAATTAATTAAATAGTCATAAAAATAAATTTCTTTTTCTAAATATTTTCTTTTATCATTAGGATTGTAAAAATATCATTTCCATATTTTTAGGATTAATATTGTGTAAGTTTCACATTTTATTTATGCGTTACGTAGTTTTAATTCGGTTTATAAAACATAAAATCAAAAACATCATTTTGCAAATAGTGATAGCGTTTATTTAATACTTTTTATCTTTTAATTCTCTTTAATTTGCATTTAAGCCTCTGTAATTTGTTGGCTTTTTACGTAGTTATAATCAAATCAAATTCCTTTTTCATTCAAATCTACCGATCACTATCGTTTGGTGATTCTTCCTTACATTCATTTGGACATAACGACTGGGAAACACTATACTCCCGGATCTTCATTGCATTTGTGCTTAAGTTGTTTTAAGTTTCTTCGGTTGGCCATTCACAAGTGGTCGACTTGCGTGAGAAAACTTGACGGTTTGCGCGGATCAATATGTCGTCGACTAAAGCGTGATTCGAACCTTTCTACTTGAACCTTGAACTTGGGCAAATGATTACTTCCCAATCACAAATAAAGACTACGGGGTAGGCTAAGGTGAATGGTGTGTGAAACAATATATTGGGTTAACAAAACGAAAGGAATGGCTCAGATGGGTGTATCTAGGGGTATCTTGCACCAAAGGTGAGTGCAACAAAAGGGCTTCACATAGGGGTCGAGAAGTCAAGGTGACTAATTGATAGACACACAATGGTAGGCTATTTGGGTGATAATCCTATAATACAACCTTCTTAAACTGAAAAGTCCAAATACATCGAGCTAACTCAACATACCTCGTCTATGGTCTCGAAATGATGCAAAGGCCAAGTTCTAAAGTTTACAAGCTACCGGCACACACATAATTTGGTGGATTTGGGGTAAAAATTTAGAAACGGATAAGGCTAATCTCACCATATAATATCAAGGGTTGTATGTGCTCGGCTAAGGTCTAATCTAGTTAGGTTAAGAAAAACATGTCAAAATTTTAAAAATGGCATAATGTTTCAAAATAAACTAGAAAAACGAGGGCAAAATAAAGTTCAAAAGACAATTCTACTCCCGTCCCCCACTTGAATTGTACAAAGTACCTTTTGTACTAAGCGTTAAATAAAGGTGAAGAGAAAAGTAGAATTAGAGCGAGAACTTCCCTGAAATTTGCTCCAACAAGAAAGAAGGCCCACGAGAAAGAGTCGTGCCTTCGCATAAGCATCCACGAGCAAACTTCAATCCCTGAAATCACACTACCGACAAGCATAATTCTAAAAAGAAAAAATGAAAAATAAACCTAACTCACTTTCGTAGGAATCACGGTTGCATTTAGCGCATGAAACAAGCCTTTTAAACCACTAGGTGTCCCTAGTGGACGAGTGAAGTCTCGTGAGGGTTTACAGAGAACACACCCACAAAGTTTATTTAAAATACTAATACAAGGTTATTGTGTTTAAAATGAAAGAAGTAATACAGCGGATAGTTACGTCGTAACTCCATAAGGAATTCGCCGTAACTAAACAAAAACTTGCATCTGTTGCAAAAGTGTAGCTACGGCGTAACCATTGAGATAGGCATCGCCGTAATTGGTAATGCTACGAAGTCCTGCTGCAAAGGGCACATTGCAGGCGTAACTATGAGAATTAGTTCTACGATAACTCGGTCGATCGACATCTTTGCGGACAACAACTTTTCTTCGTTTCTGCAAAAATGGTAAAACACAAAACCCAGCGAAATAAAAATAAAACAAAAGAAAGGGATAATCGGGTTGTCTCCGAAGAGCACTTTTCTTTATTCTGATCTTTAAGTTAGACTCAAAGCCTCGGGGTTTTATGGAGGTCTCGGACTTGCCCAACTTCTTCCACTAGTTGGCGGCAATCATTCATCCATTTGATAAAAACTTTTTTCTTGTTGTGTTCCCGATGCTACATGTTCCAAATTTTTGCGAGAGCCACTCATTAAATGATAAACATGATTTTACCCAGTCGTCATCTTCAGCTATAATTGTTGTACTCATGTTTGATCTTTCATCATTAGTTATTGCATCAGTAAGGCGATAGTTATAGTAATTGTATTTTTGTTGTTTTACCAATCTCGAATTGATTTTTGAGTCTCCAAATCTTATCTTGTACCAATCTTCAAATGATAAGTTCCCGAATTTTATATCGTGCCTTTCAACCTCGTGAGGGCACATCCATTCATCCGCCCTTCCTCCACAAAATTCATGAAAAGGGTCATACGAGGGCCATGCTTTCATTGATTCGTTGTCTTTGGTTAATATAGGGTTGCAGTAATGTTTGTTTGGATCTGGAGCTTCTTTAATACCTTACCCTGGACAGTCTTTTCCTGTTCCTGCTTACAACTATCAACATTTTCTCCACTATTGTTAGTACTAGGATCATAACACAAAGGTGGATCGAGCGATTGAATATTCACAACATCAACTTTATTTGAAACTTCAAATTTTGGGTTTAATTGCTTTTTCATGCTGAAATTTATTCGTTCTTTTTCAGTTCCCAAAGAAATTTGTTTTTCAAAGACCTTAATTTGTGCACGGCAAGTGGCCAGAAAAGGTCTTCCAACAATTAAGTTGTAAGTCTCCCGTTTTCCCATATCAATAACCACAAAATCAGTGGGAAAAAGGAATTTTCCAATTTTATGGAGCACATTATTGACTACTCCCTTGGTACGACTTTAGAAGAATCGACCATTTCTATCATCATTGTTGTTTCTTTTAAATTGGTAAGTTTTATTTTATCAAACAAAGTGGTAGAAATAAGGTTTACCCAGCCCCAAATCACTAATGCGGAATTTTAAGATTACCGATAGTGCATGGAAGAAGAAAACTTTCCTGGTATTGTTGTTTCTCAGGAAGTTGGCTTGGCAGGTCCTCGTCGTCTTCCGATTTATCATCTTCTTTTAGGCAGTTAATCCCGGATAGATCATTGGTGATAGAGGAGGTGCACTACTCTTTCTTTGGCTTATCTTGTGCAAATATGGCTTTGCAGGCAATGGCTTTGGCATTACTGGTCTCAAGGTTTTTAGCTAATTGCCCAATTTGGGTTTCGAGGTTTTTGATTGCAGCATCTTGGTTTCGCAAGTTCATGTTGGTGTCTTCTTTTACCTTGACCATCCATTCTTTGAGTCTATCGCCTTTCTTTGTAGATTCCTCGATATGCTTATGCATTATTTCTTCAAGGGTTGGTCTAGGAAGATTTTTGTTGACTCTAGTATAGAACCCTGGGACTTTTCTCGGTATCTGGCCCCGTTACCATTGTATCCGTTGAAGGGACTTCCACCTCCATATTTTACTTCTTCTATCCTTTTAACTTCCTCATTGGAGGAGCATTCCTTAGTAGGAAGAGCTCCATTGTGTCAACTTTGTTCAACTTGTATGAAATGCACATTTTCCTTGAGCTTTTTCATGTCTCTTTCGAGACTTTCTAATTTGTTATTTATTGCTGCAAGGCCTTCCATATTTCCATTCTTACTTTGATTGCTCCCCCCATTGTGCCACTTGTGAGAGTGGTCAGCCATCTTCTGAATAGTTTCTAGAGCCAATGTTGGAGTCATTCCTGGAATTGGTCCTTGAGAATCGATCATTTGCCTTGAGGAGATGTTCAGACCTTTGTAAAAGACGTTCACCTTTTGTTGGCTGTTAAGGTCGTGAGTAGGGCACTTGTATAATAATTCGTTATACCTTTCCCATGCTTGGTACAATGTTTCGTCACCCTCTTGCTTGAAGTTATGGATTTCTTCTAATTGCTTAGCGATCTGGATGGAGGACAATATCCTAAAAAATACTTTTTAGAGAGGCCGGTGTTGTTGTTCGTGGTGTCGATCAACCCGTCTTTTAGCGACTCGATTGAGAGAAATAGGAACACACGTAACATGACAACATCGTTTGAGAGTATAGGAATTTTGAATAGGCTGGAAATGTATTCCACGTTGTCTATATGCTCATGAGCATCATCGGTAATGCTTCCTAAAAAAGGGTTTGCACGCAACTCCCTCATAAATTGAGGTTTGATTTCGAATTGAGCATCTTCTGCGATGGCCGGCCTAATAATGCCTGGTCCTTGTTCATCTTTTGTCAACGCCAAGTATTCCTCAAGAGTGAGGTCATCAATGTTAACAACATCCATGGTACCTGAAACTTGAAAAGTGATCGTGAGAATTTGAAAAAACGAAATTGAAAGACTTAATAACAATCCTAATATAACTCCCCGGCAGCGGCGCCAAAAACTTGATGCAAGTTTTACTGACCAGGTTTTGATATTTATAATGTCTCGTTATACCTATGGTCTACCCTAATGCACTAACGGGCAGTGTACTCGGTCGTGTGTAGCGTAGTATTCGGTAAAACCGAGGTCGTCCCAAGAGCTATGTGTGTGGATTAATACTAAGTCTAGGTGTCATAGATTTTAATATGATTTTGATAAGAAAATTACTAATTAACTACTACAGCAAATAAAGGCAAATATGTAATCAATAGAGGAGAGTGGTGCTAACCTAGTTATTCATCCTAGCTAGTAATGTTTATGTCTAATTACTTCCACTTACTTGGTGGGGTCAAATTCGAGAGGACGACATTTGGTCGGTTAAGCCTAACCTATCGGCAAAGATGCCACCCTTGGAGAAGTCGGTGTCCCTCATAAGTCGAGTTGTTCTGGTCCCTAAGCCGAGTCATTAAGTTCAGCTACATAATAGACTTATAATAGTGAGTGCCGGCGCTAGCATCTTAGACACTCACCCCTAATTCTTAAGTTCATCCAAGCGGTAGGTGATCAATTGGTCAAATCGCATAAGTAGAAAGGGTCGTCGGGTTGGTCATATCTTACCCTTCCGTCTCGATCTACTCACTTAGCGTCGGTTGGTAATATCTACTAAGTAACTAGCCTCTACCGCCATTCAAAACTACGAAACAAGGGTAGCTACCAATAAACTATGCATGCATACACTTAGAAATAATTATACGGAAGTAAAGTAAACACAAACAAAACAATTAAGGAATCATAACTAGGCCAGCACCAAGAGGTGCTTAGCCGCTCATATTAACCATACAAATCAATTCAATGTTTAATGTTACGAAATACATGAATCGAAAGTGAAGAAAATATAAAAAGCTAATGCTTATCGTAGGGAGTGATTTCTCCCTTGGAGATGGCTCTGTATGCTCATCTAGATCTGCCTTTGGCTTCTTCCCACGTTCTCTTATTGTTGTGTATGAAATGGGATGATTTGAAATGCTGGAAATCGTGGTGTATTTATAGGCCAGATCTTGGTTACGGCGTAACTATTAAAAGAGTTATGGCGTAACCTCAGGAAGGAGTTACGTCGTATCTTCAATAAATATTGGTTACGCCGTAGTTGATGCATGAGTTACGGCGTAATTATCAACGGCGCGGATCCTCATTTGACCTAATATGGTTACATCGTAATCTTTGGGAGAATTACGCCGTAATCTTCTGATAAGTTGGTTTTCTGAGCCACGCTTTAGTTATGGCGTAATGTGAGAGAGGAGTTACATTGTAGCTTCTTCAAAGTAAGCATACTATGATAAATCTTCAATACATTCTCCAATTCCGCATCTCTTTAGCTCCAATACTCGTAATTTACCTGAAAGAGGAATATAATGGAAAACAAGCGTAAATCCATATAAATGATATAAATTACAAGCATTATCGATGGAAATTGACACATAATATTCAAGATAATTTGATGTTATCAGATCCGAATCAGCATCTCAAGGATTTCCTTAAAATCGTAGATTCCATCGACCTTGATGCTACCACACGGGAGACCACGCGCTTGCATCTCTTCCAATTCTCTCTACGGGACCAAGCTAGTAATTGGCTTGAGCGACTTCCTGCCGGATCCATCTCAAGTTGGGTTGATCTCACTACTCGTTTCCTTGCCCAATTTTTCCCACCGGAGAGAACTACCAAATTTAGGAATGAAATCTTGATGTTCCAACAACGTCAAGGTGAATCTCTCTACGAGGCATGTTCTCGATTCAAGGACTTGCTCCATAAAGTCCCTAATCACAGCATAGATATTTGGCTTCAAGTCTAAATCTTCTACGATCATGTCAGTCCCTCCATCCGGCAAACCATTGATTACGCCGCCGGTGGAAGGCTAAGTAACCTCAATGTTGAAGCATGTTGGGAAGTCATAGAAGACTTAGCACAATATGAAGAATAAGGATGAGAGATTCCGATAATCCATGAAAATAGATTGGATTCCAGCATAGCTGTTTATGAGTATGGAGGCACAAGTGAATGAATTGATGGAAGTAATCACCGGGATTATGAGCATGTGCGCGGTCTAGGAATTTTGCTCCCAAGAAAATCCGGCAAGATGAATTCGAGGACATAATGTTGACATTTGTCAACAAGCAAGAAAAGGAAATAAAAGCATCTCGAAGCTCAAATGAGGAAAACACACGACACTTTCTTGGAGCTAGCTGACAACTTCATGCTAAAAATCCATGAAGAAATCGCAATGAATAATGTACCTAAAAAGATAGAAAAGGTATATGCAATACTGGATCTCGTTAGAATAATTCCTGAACCCTATCCAATTCCAATAAGCACGACAACCCCCCTCAAGGAATCACAACTTTGTATGA
This sequence comes from Chrysanthemum lavandulifolium, assembly GCA_022545495.1. Classification (NCBI taxonomy): domain Eukaryota; kingdom Viridiplantae; phylum Streptophyta; class Magnoliopsida; order Asterales; family Asteraceae; genus Chrysanthemum; species Chrysanthemum lavandulifolium. The sequence goes on along the minus strand of CM040238.1, from coordinate 81,748,254 downwards.
ATTCTTGCCTCAACGCTCCCTGATAAAATGGACATTTCCTAGAGACATATTCTTTGGAAGGGTGCACGTGTCGCTTCCCAATTTTCCTGACATAAGTAAACATTCTTTTGGTTTTAAACCGGGATCGAAAAGTCCTCATCCCCGACATTTTAATATTTTTAGAATCCCAGTTGAAAGACAACTTGACATGTGCGTTGCTCACCTTTGTGGAGATTGCAAGTGGATTGACAAAATGAATTTTAAAATAAAAACCAAAATCTTTGTCAAAAATAGTAACAAGATTTTGATCCGGGCGGATTCAAAAAAACAGCCTCTTTTGCAAAAATTTGGGCGTGACGCCGTCACCACACAAAGGGTGACGCCGTTGCTAAGCCAGATCAGACGAATAAAAATACCAAACATCTCTTTCATTCTCTACCCTACACATTTTATCCGCCCCACACCACACTACCGCATTTTCTCCACATCAAATTCACCACTTTGCTGCGTCAATCTCCACAAGGTAGGTAATATTCATTGATCTTTGTCTAGTCAATTGCTCCATTCCGTGCTCAATTTTGATTTCCCCTTTCGATCCGAAATCCCCCAATTGATTTGATTAATGCTAAATGTCACCCATGAATCTTGTTAATTAAGCTTAAGATTAGGCGAATAGTAGTGTTATCATGTGGGTTTGATTTTGCGAGAAACCTTAGACGGCTTAGGGACTAAACCACCTAGCCAATGCACCATTGTTCTTTATAGCGAGGGTGTTTGGGTTAAGGGTTATGGTTAAAACACGGATTTTTCCTCATGAACGTCGGTTTGAATTTTACGGTTGGGACGGCGTCGTACTGGCGTGGCGTCGTCGAGCCCTCGATGTCATTTTAGCGACTTGAATATTACTCATTTGTTCCCGATCTTTTGATTTCTGTTTGAGGAAAATGAGCAAGAGAACAAGAAGAACAAGGGGACAATCTTCTGGTACCCAGGAGAGCATCGCTGACATTGTTTCTGAATGGGGAGTGTTTATTGAGGAAGATTCCTAAACTCGCTACAATGATTTGCTCCATCAAACCATTGACTCAGGGGCTGTTTTGGATTGGGGATTTCTTGAGCAGCATGATCTGGCTAGGGATTTTAGAAACAGTTTTAGGAAGGATAAGTTCACTGATACTCAGTGGGAGAGGTTGTTTCGGATGCGTGAGCCTGTGTATAGTGAGTTGGTGCGTGAGTTTCACAATTCTTATTCGATGAATGTTATTTCTTGTCGGTGACATTGATTTTCGTGGGATTAGGTTTAGACTAGGTGGAGTCCGGAGGACTATGTCGGTCTTGGAGTTTGGTTGGAGAGTAGGGTTGTATTCACGAGAGGGATATTGAGTGATGTCTTTAGGGCTAACTTGGGGCTGGGTTTGTCACTAGGGAAGACATGTGGGGATTGATTTTGGAACACGATAGCCAGCGGGAGTATGTTCTTGGGAGTACCCTTGCCTCGCGGATCGGGATCCGCGTGTAAAACTCGTGCACCGTTGCATTGCCTTCACCATAACGAGGCACAAGGACACAACTCATCGTGTCACCTTACCCAATCTATTCTATCTCTACTGCATGTTTGCTGAGGGTGTGCACTGTAACATCCCATTCGGGTTGATTGATTACTTGAGGACTGCTAGCGGTATGAGGTTTGAAGATAGGGTGTATGGTGGTATGTTTGTCACCGGTTGGCTCGATCCTTTGGCATCTGAGCGGGAGGTACCCGTACCTCAATGTTATAGTGAGCGAAGGTTGTCAAAGCTAAGTCCACGAAGGCCATGGATATTATCATGGATTATGGAGGTGGCTACGCATGGTTCGCGCTTCGTCCATGATTCGGGATGATGATGATGATGACGGCCGATACCGGCATACCGGCGGGGATGGGCGGAGGCTCGGCGATGTCTCTGAGCACATGTCCGGTGAGGTGGCGGTCCACCGAGGGGCGTGGATGGTGCGGCGGGATCGAGAGGGCGGTGGACATATGATCATACCGTCGAACGGATGCATCATTTGTCCATGCGCGATCATCTTGACCCACACCTGCAGATTGACCCATTCCCCGGGCGGGAGGAGGATTACCCGCCTTATGGATACATGGGCCACCTCCCCCTGGTTATGACTACCGTTATGGACCCCCTCCTCAGTGATTCATGTGTTTAGTCGAGAGTTGTTTATGGAAAATTGTGGTTGGTTGTTGATTGAGACAATTTTATTTGGGCATGTAATAACTTAGACTATCTTAACTTGGTGATGATGTGGTGATCTTGGAATAATTTGATATGTATATATTTGTTTGTGGTGTGGTTTATCTATTCCTTGTTTGGTTGGATTATTTGTTTGTGTGTCATATATCTTTTCATTATTGTATGTTCTCATGTTTGAATTTGTGAAAATTCTTTATTTTGTCTTTAACCTCGTCTTAATTACATATAAAAGTATTTTACAAAAAGAATAAGTGTAGGGAGGATTGCACACGTTTTTAAAAAGCGTGAACATGAGAACTATGATTATTGAAAATGATATATATGTGCGTTGTTAGAGTCGAATGCTTGTAACGAGTCATAATGGATGTTTTGTAGGAATTTTCAGTTTTAAAGGTGTAATTTTTCGAGAAAAGCAGAGACCAGTTTCTGTCGGGATAACTGGCGTCGAGGATTATAACTGATGACGTCGGGAGGAGTAAAACAACTTATCTAACTTTCTCTCGTTTTCTATGCTAATTATAATTTTTTTGAAATTCTCAGGTCTTAATTTTTCAGAAAATCTACAAACATCCATTCCACAAGCATTATATCCTAGTTTAGTAGAGTCATATGTAGTTTTACCGCCGATTTTACGCGAAGGTTTTTCGTCTATTTTCTTAAAATTTGCAGGTTTTATTTATCAAGAAGAAGAAACATAAGATTGGATGAAGCTTTTCACGCATACATTCTTCATAGAAAGAATTTAATCACTACTTCACACGGATCCTACCGAGCTAATTAGGGGAGTACTAGTTTCTTTCTCTTTTAATTACCTTCCGTTATCATAACTTTGATACTTTCGGGGAACATTGGGGACAATGTTCAGTTTAAGTGTAGGGAGGGAGAATAAAACAGGAACTTTTAAACTATTGTTATCTTTGATCATTTGTCTTGTCCTATTTCATTTGTTTAATAAACCATGAGAAATATTTGTTAGGGTAATTTTAGCGCCAAATTTAAAAATTTTCATGACATGTACGGGTGGGACTTTAGTCTTAATAAAGCGTCTCATGGATAGGAGTTATATGACTTGCACAAAAAACATTTTACCACTCAAATTCCACCCCAAAAATGTGAGGTTCGCCCCTAGATCTATAGGAATTAAAGCATTTACCTTTAACGCTTCGAGAGTGTACCGGTAGTATAATAGATTCTAGAACTTGTTTTGTGATGCATTCCGAGATCGCTAGTGAGACTACACTTGTGTAGTTAGGAATAACTAAATGATAAGATAATAACTAAATGATAAGAGGCATTATGATAACCCTTGTTTGATACCCGTATTATAATTACTTCTTCCACATCAGTTGAGTAATTCCCCCACACCCTTGCGATGTACTCATCTTTAGTACACGATACCCCTAGTTAACCCCTCAGAGCCTATCCTTTTCGCGGTTCTCGTGATGTTTCGGTTTTCCGGAATATCAATGAAGAGAATTGTTTACAATCCACCCCCAAATGTACACCCAAATCACCTTAGCCTACCTTGTATCCACTCACCTTTAGTGCATTATTGTTATCATACTAAAACCTTAGTTCAATTATCTAGTTACTTGCATGGTTGCTAAGTCGAGTCATATCTTTTGTACACAGTTTTGGGATGATTGGGACTCATGGGTAAAGTTAAATTTTATGGAGTGACGGGAAACAACGTTAATTCAAATTCCCTATATTTATGTAATAATGTACTGCAAGTGTTTTGATCTTTTCAATTCGGGTCAATTTAGTGTTAAAGTAATAAAAACTCAAGTGTAGGGATGTGCCTATAAATCCCTTATATTTTGATGTTATCATAGAGGATGGTAGAGTAAAAGTGTATGAAAAAAAAACATACGGGCTACCATCCTACATCTATCTTTATATTTATGTTTGTTTGTTTCAAAGTTATCTAGAGTTTAGTGAGTCAAGTCTTGGCTAAGCAACGCCATTCTTTTCATGCTTGTAACATAAGATTTTTGACTTGCCACCACTAAATCGCCTATCCAACCAAACCCTTTGTTTCCCTAACCGTAAGCCTAACGTTACAACCCTTTAAAAGACCTCTTAGATAGTTGTTCCTAGGTGCTTACGCCAAAGCGGTGGAGGTTTGATCTAGTCATAAGCCTATGGTAATCTATGTACTATGACCGGTTAATCAGTGTTTATCTTCCATTTCTATTTACTATATTTCATATACACCCGAGAGATGAGAGAATCCAAACACCCCTTGTGAGGTGCTAGTAGATAATTTTCGTGCTTGTTATGACTATTGCGGTGCTTTTACTTGTTATGAATTATGTTAAACCAATGCTTTATGCCCCTTAACTTATAAATTGATTGGCAAAAAGCACATTTGCTTGAGGACAAGCAAATACCAAGTGTAGGGATATTTTATAAGGATTTAAAACGTACACATTGTGGCTTTAATGATCATCTTCCTGATGACTGCCTCATGAACACTTGCTGTGATATATGTGGAAATCCAACTCATGAGACATCTCAGCATGATAGAGTCATCCAAGAAAGGAGAAGTTCAAAGCGACCCGCATCTTTGAGTCTTCCTCGATCGCAAATGCAAAACTTGTGGTAGCATCTTGCACTCGACCAGCGATCATGAATCACTTGCTAAGTTTAAGCGGACCATCGGACCCAAGCCCACTAGTAAGTGGATCGGCAAGAGAAACTAATTCGGTTTACTATTTGTGCGAGAGACAGCAAGGAGCCTATTGGCATCTAGATAGTGGATGTTCAAGGAGCATGGTGGTGTTAAGGAGTATCTGCACAAGTATGTAAAGAACCGGGACCAAAGGTAGTATTTGATGATAACTCATCATGTCCCACTAAAGGTTATGGTTCGATGGCTGCAATGGTATAGTTTTATCTAGAATAGCTTATGTTAATGGTGCGAAATACAATCTCATCGGTGTTAGTCGGTTATGTGATGCCAAGTACATAATGCAGTTCAATGATAAACAAGGTACTATTTTCAATGCCAACAAAGTTGTTTTAATAGCTCCTAGGAGAGATGATGTATATGTTCTTGACATGTCAACTCTCTCGAGAATGGAACATGTCTCTTTGCCAAAGCTCTTGAAGCATCAGCTGGTGTGGCACAAGAGACTCTCTCACTAAACTTCAAAATATAAACAACTTGGCAAAAAAAAACAAAGTCCTTCGTAACCATCACTAGTTTTTGGAAAAGACAAACCATGCTCAACTGTGAAAAGGAAAACATCACGAGCATCATTCAAAACAAAACAAAATTTCTCCATCAAAAGCGCCTTTACCTCCTGATATGGATCTGTTTGGACTGTCGGTCAAGATCAATCCGGCATGAGAAGTATACACTTGTCATTGTTGATGAGTTCTCAAGATACACTTGGATATACTTTCTTTCCAAAAGAGTCAGTAAATGAAACCATAATGTCATTCATCGGGAAGATTGAAAATCGAATGACATTCTTGTTAAACAAATCGAGCGCCAATGGTGCGAGTTTGAAATCAAGAGCTTGAGAGTTTCTATGATATAAAAGGAATTTCCCAAAATTTATCATCTCCTTATACCCTTGAACAAAATGGGGTGGTGAAAAGAAAAAGCAGAACTCTTATTGAAGCTGCAAGAACTATGTTAAATGGCTCGGCACTCTCAAAGCATACGGGTGAAGGTGTCAAAATAGACTGTTACACTCAAAACAGGTCTATCATTGTCAAAAGACATAACAAAACCCTTATGAGATCTTCAAAGGAAGACTTTCGATATCGATTACTTTCATGTGTTTGGGTGTCTGTGTTCATTCACAATCACAAAGATCACTTAGGCAAATTTGATGCAAAAGCTGATGATGGATATTTCTTATGCTACTCACTGATATCGAAAGCCTTTAGGATGTTTAACACCAGAAGACAACAAGTTGAGGAAACCTTTCATGTCACCTTTGATGAAAGTTCAGAAAGCATCAACTTTACCAATACCTCAGTGGAGGAAATAGGAATTGATGACTCATCAAGATATCCTTCTGATGAGTTCAACACTTAAATCAATTCCTTATATCATGCTGATGCTGATATCTCATACTATGTCTTGTCTCACAACCTTCCTCAACCAACAATCAGTGAATTTATTGATACTCTATCAGTCCCTACTGGATAGGTAATACTGAACCAAATGTCAGGAACCCCAACCTGAACAAAGCATCTCAACAGATGATCTAAATGATTCTGTGGCTCCAGCACCTGAACCCATTCCTGAGCCTCCAGTGACCTCATCAAGCTCAGATCCTAGACCACAAAGTAAGTGGACAAGATCTCAAGACATTGAGCTTGTGTACATCATTGGTGAACCCATGAAGGCATGCTCACAAGAAGCATGGTCGCTAAGTTAACAAGACTTGACCAATGAATGCCTATATCTTTGATTTTCTATCGGAAATAGAACCCAAAAGTGTCACTGAAGCTCTAAAACATCCTAGTTGGGTTCGGGCTATGCAAGAATAACTCAGCAGTTTGATAAAAACAAGGTCATTACCTTGATCAAATGTCCTCGATATGTCATCGTCATAGGAATGAAGTGGGTTTTCTAAACAAAAGCGATGAAAATAGCGCTGTCATTAAAAACAAAGCCGGACTTGTAGCTAAAGGTTACGAGTCAACAAGAAGGCATTGACTATGATGAAATATTTTCTCTGTTGCAGAATGGAAGCAATCGGGATCTTCCTTTCCTCTGCAACATACATGAACTTTAAGGTTTACCAAATGGGCGTAAAAATGCATTCTGAATGGTGAACTCAAGGAAGATGTGTATGTTCGAACAACCTCCGGCTTTGAGAGTAGTGAATACCCCGACTATGTGCGCAAGCTTGACAAAGGCCTATATGGACTTAAACAAGCTCTAGAGCATGGTATGAAACTCTCGACCTTCTTGATTCAAAACAAGTTTGTCGGAGGAAAGATAGACAACACAATGTTTATCTATAGGACAAAACAAGATGTGATACTAGTCCAGTGTATGTTGATGACATCATCTTTGGCTCGACAAATTATACTCTTTGCAAGCAGTTCAAAAAAGCGATGACAAAGAAATTTGAAATGAGCATGATGGGTGAACTCACATACTTCCTTGGACTACAAATCGAACAAGCGAAAAAGGAATCACCATCGGTCAAGAGAAATATACGAAATCTCTTGAAGAAATATGAGATCTCGACGTGCTTGGTGAAGACACCAATGGTCCTCAAATAACCTTGGACACGATCTCCTTTGGAAAATCGATAAATCAAACTCATTTCGAGGATTGTAGGATCAGCGATGTATCTAAGCGCTTCCAGGCCGACATACAATTCTCGGTTATGTCTAATAGCTAGATATCGGTCAATCCTAAAGAATCCCATCTCACTGCTGACCAAAAGAATTCTCGGATACTTTAAGGAACTCCAAGCCTTGGACTTTACTATCCAAAATGCTCGGGGTTTGACCTCGAAAGGATATTCGACTCACGATTATGCGGTGCTAACATAGACGAAAAAGTACCTCGGGGTCTGTCAATTTCTTGGAGGAAAGGCGATTTGTTGGAGTGCTAAAAGCAACAATCAATGGCTATGTCTTGGTGAAGGCTGAATATGTAGCATTGCAGGTGTTGTGCCAATGTGCTATGGATGAAAAGTCAACTCGGTGACTATGACATCCATTACAAGATGGTTTGACCTCAAGCGATATTCGACTACGATTATGCGGTGCTAACATAGGCGAGAAAAAGTACCTCGGGGTCTGTCAATTTCTTGGAGGAAAGGCGATTTGTTGGAGTGCTAAAAGCAACAATCAATGGCTATGTCTTGGTGAAGGCGAATATGTAGCATTGCGAGGTGTTGTGCCAATGTGCTATGGATGAAAAGTCAACTCAGTGACTATGACATCCATTACAAGATGGTACCCATCTTTTGTGATAACACCAGTGCTATAGCAATCACCAACAACCCCGTCCTTCACCAAAGAACCAAACACATTGATATCATGTATCACTTTATCAGGGACCACATCATGAAAGGAGAAATAGAACTCCATTTCATCCCTACTGAATATCAGCTTGCTGATATCTTCACCAAACCTTTGGATGAGCCTACCTTGAAGATCGAAAATTTGAATTAGGAATGCTTGACATTGAAAGTCGACAACACGATAACCAATCGATCTCGGCATGTTCTCTACGAAATGGTCTCGATCCTAATCAACTTCTCTTTGAATGAGTAAGACTCATTCAGGGTCCCTGACATTAGACAAAGAGCATTGAATGAGTAACTAAATGCTCTAAGTATTTCAGTTACTTAATGTCCTAGGTTGGTAAACTCACTAATTTAATATAGGAATATATGTCTCTTAACCTTTCTGTCATCCATGTCATGGGTCCCTCAAACCTTACCTCATCCCACTTGGCATTAAATGACTTCTCTCACAACAAATATCCTTACGATATTTTAAATCTGCAAATGCACTTTTATTGTGCACTGCAACTGTTTTCTTGAAAAACGTGAGAAAACTGCGGGTACTAGAGTGGCTGCATTAAATGAGGAAAATAAAACGTTTTCAAAAACCGACTTTACAAATCCTCACATGTGCAAAATCTACCCCTTCACCACTCTATAAAAACCCATCTCACAAACACATAAACACACACACAATTTGATTTCTGCAATTAAACGCTGTCAAAATCCTTTCAAAATTCATACACATTTGTGTGTTCTTATCACCAAAACCAGTCTTTTAAGCAAAAATCTTCTCTGCAAACAATCTACAAAAGTTTTCATCACAAACTTTTAAAAGAAAGTAACCTCTTTGATTGTTCTTGTAAAAAAAAATATTATCAAAAACCCTAAAATCACTTTCTGAATGGAAATGGCAAGAACACAAAGTCTTCAGTTTGCACCTCAGTGGGTAGGCAACCTTGAAAATGTTGAGTTTAAAAGAAACAATGTTATAGGCAATTTTGAATACCCACATGATGTCCCAACCTATAAGGGAATCATGAAGTTTTTGCTCAACTGCCCACTCAAATAGGCCTTTATTCGGTCCCCTCTATCTTGTGCCAAAACCTCCTCGGGGAGTTTTGGGCAAGCTACTGATGGCCTATGACCCGACACCCTCGGCGATGAGACGGACCTTATACCCCTCGGGGAGTTTCTCATCAAATTCTCAATTTTAAATGGGAACAATCGGTCACCTGGACTATAAAACTTTTGTACCTCTACAGAGGCTTGACTATAATCCGAGAAATTATGTTGCTCATCGGACCCGACCAATGTTAAGGGTGAGTTGGGTAAAATTGCTTTAGATCAAAATTTTGGACAAACCCAGTCACCAGAACTCTTTTCCGTGGCTTGGAGGATCCTATTCACATTCGTGATTCAGGTTCTCGGCGGGAACCATTCATCCACTGAACATATTAATTCTATTCAGTTGATGATGGCATACAGTTTGATGACTGGGACTGATGTCAACATAGGGGAGATCATTTACAGTGATCTCGTAACCAAGCTACAGAGCAAAACTAGGGCGAAATATGTTTCGTACCCTAGGTTTGTCTCTTGTGCTTTAAAAGTGTTACTAGGTTGCAATTATCCTCAGGAATATAAATATTGTGCTTTACGGCACCCCAGATCCTTCAAATTTTCCAAAGGACCCATCCCTTGTTTGAAATCGAATTTGACCCATATGATTCTTGTAAACAATCGGAGGGACTCGATGTCTCAAACCACGCTCCCAAAAGAAAGGGAAGTCTCGGTGGGACTAAAACCAAACCCAGTCTCGAGGACACGAGGCTTGGAACCTGACCTAAAAGGCCCAAAAGATCCAGGCGCCAAGACACCCAAGGAGACCAAGCAACATCTACCTGGTGACAACAAAGGACAACGATACATCACGTCGGTGCCCTTGGTCCCAACGACTACTCCCAAGATCAGGAGGAAACACACAACCAGTGGTGAGGGGCGCCTTCCACTGACTGATGAAATTCACAAATCAAAGCTTTTGTTTGAGGGCACAACTCGATCCCAAAGACTCGGTGTCACACCTCGCCGGAGGCGAAATCTGAGGTGTAACGGAGGAACATAAGCACAAGATAATAGAACATACCAAGCGTTAAGATTAAAAAGAAATAATCGCCATTACAATACTAGTTTAGCCGTCATCGGCAAATATATTACAAAGTTTGGTTCCCAAAATATTGCGTTCTATTACATAATGATTTGTAGTAACAAGTGAAAACTTCATTATGCAAGACACAGTAGAAAAAGCTACTAACGATCACACGAAATGCATGAGAGAAAGCGGGTCAACTATGAAAATAGTTGGTGAGTAAACATGTTTAGTAAAATAAGAAAACTTCGTATGAAAGAGTCAAAGGTTTCGGTCATCGAAAATAGTCCACAAAGCAAAGGCATTGTGTATCCGCTCGGTTCAAGTTCCGCCCATACAAAACTTGCAACTTTGTGTACACAACCCATTGCACAAAATATATCGCGTCAAGTAGTCAAGTATAAGTGGTCATAATAGTTCACAATATAGTACCACGAATATAATAATTCGGGTATATGCTACCGATGAAACCAAATTAAGTTGGGTGCCACTACCCAAAGTTATGTTGGGTGCCTCTTCCCAGATATCTTGGGTGCCTCTTCCCAAAGATATCTTGGGTGCCTCTTCCCAAAGATATCTTGGGTGCCTCTTCCCAAAGATCGCTCCGAACATGGGAGACTTTGCCTTTGCTCGAGCAGGGAGACTTAAATTGAAAATGCTCCGTCCCATAGGGAGACATTCACTCCGGACCGGGAGGCTTTAAGTTGATGCTCGAACATGGGAGACTTTATAGTGATGCTCCGAACATGGGAGACTTTGCCTTTGCTCGAGCAGGGAGACTTAAATTGAAAATGCTCCGTTCCCATAGGGAGACATTACACTCCGGGACGGGAGGCTTTAAGTTGATGCTCAGAACATGGGAGACTTTATAGTGATGCTCAGAACATGGGAGACTTTAGGTCAAGGTCACAACATGTACGGTTCAATAAGTCAAATAAGTCATAATTTCCTAATTAAGTTCAAGGTTTGATTCAATTCACAAGTTCTAGTCAAACAAGTTAATAAAAGTAGTGATCAATTTAGCTCAAGAAAGGTTCATGCATTTACGCCCAAAATATAGTAAAAGCGGAAAAAGGGGTTTGTGATTACTCACTTGGTAAGCGGTGTGATGACAAGAGTGAGTAGCGAGGTACAATGTGATGCTTAAATCTGGACCTATTACCAATGATATGATATGTAATGAGTTGCAATGTAATGTTATGCATGCATTTCAGTATGTTATTTATACCATTTGCGAGTTTTGAAAAAATAATACTTATCGTCGAAAAATACTCTTTTGGCGTCTTGACCAATCATAAATCACTTTACAAATATTTACGTCAAAATGTCATCCTACAAAGGTTTCGTAATGATTTATAGTGAAATTATCACTTTTCGTAAGTAAAATAAAGTCGTCGGAATTTTTATAAAAGTAACAAAAATGGCTTTGGAAAACTAGTCGTAAAATGGTGTGCGTCAATCGTTAGGAAGCGAACTCGGCGGTTTTGGAAAGTTTGTATCGAAATCTAGAAGTTTCGAGTTCGGGAGTTTTCGTCATAAAGGTCTCGAACATAAAGATAATAAGGGTTAAAGATGGTGATTTTGTCTAATTGTTGTGTAAAAAGTGAGTTTCGGCCAAGTTTAAACATCCATAAATAATTTATTACAACTCCGCTATACAAACGGTTAGTCATTTTAGAAAATATGCTCGGTGATCTTGATTTTATCAGAATTCATCTCGTTCCAAAAAGTTCCACATCATGGTTAAAAACAGCCCTCAACATGGTCGTTTCAGCTACCGTAACACTTGTATCGTAAAAATAATATAGTTTTTCGAGAAAATAATAGTTACGGCAATTTTGTAAGCGTGCATATCTTTGTCGTTTCAAATCCGTTTTCTCACATTATAATCGTCCTTAGCCGTATCAAAGTATACTAATATATTTTGACAAGTCGAAATAATTTGTAAAGCTTAAGGCTCGTTTTAACTCGTACTAACCAAAAACATGTTCTTGAAATTTGAGAAAAGAATATATTTAGTCGTCAAACTTTAAAAATTCATAACTTCTTCGTTATAACTCCGTTTTAATCCGTTCAAGCGGCCACGGATTCGTTTTAAAGTATATTTTCTAAATAACAAGACCAAAAATTCGTGCCTCTTGTCGGATTTTCAGAAAATCAAAATAAGGACAGACCACTTTTAATACTTGTCGAAAATAGTTTTCTCGTACTAAACCTATTCTAATCCCTTCAAATCAACTCCAAAGCTAATCTAATCCTACCATACACCTTCTTAGGGTGTCATGGGTTCCTAAACATCATCAAGACCAAAAGTATACCAAGGGGATAATTATAGGATGACCTATATATATATATATATCTAAAATCATGTAAAATGGTATAAACAACATATGTCTTGCATGTTTGTACCAAATATGAAGAGATAAATATGAAATGATAAGGAAACATGAAAATGAAAGAAACATGCTTACAAGCTAATATGATGAGGTGATAAGAACCAAGGTTTAACTTAATCACTCTTGGTTTTTATTTCAAAACCTTATAAAGAGTGTGATCTAGATTGTGTTAACACTTGAACTTGAGAAAAATATTTTGATCCCTTCTAGCTCTTGATGTGGCCGGTTTTTATGGAGAGAAAACCAAGAGAAAACTTTAACTTGACTTGAAAAATGAAATGTATGAAATGAAAGGTAAAGTGAAATAATTACTTGGAGTGAAGACTTATGTAAGTGTATAGATCTATACAAATCAAGAAAAACCATGCCACATTAATTGTCACCTCCCCCTTGGTCGGCCAAGGGGGGAGGGATGTGATAAAATATCTATTTTTTTTTTATAATGTATAAGTATATATTTGTATATAATTGGTGTAATTGTTAAGAATGTAGGAAAATGTATAAGTAAAGGTAAATGGTAGATTTTAGGTAAAAGAGATTTTTAATAGATCAAAGTAGAATGTAATGAGATCATAAAAATTGAAAAAAATACATTCCTTGTGAAATTTGAGTGATATAAAAATTTTCGTGTAGTTTTTAAGAAAAACGTCGTAATAATATAACTTTAACGATTTATATACCAAATAAATTTAAAACACTAGGTAAAGTCAAAATATAGTTTTATAAACTAATGCAAGTATAAAAATATATCGGGATCATTTTTTAGAAATGTGGATTAAATATACAAAATAATAACTCACGCGATAACGTTTATTTAATATAAAATTTTCGCGTTTATTGTGAAGTGCAAAATCATGAATGAACTAACATGATGCATATTGAGTTTAAGAAATGATCGAATTTGAGAATTGTGACACTCGGAAATGAACAACCCAGCGATAGGGATACAAGCGCCACTGCTTCTAAGGATGGCTTTGGAATCACCCACGGTGCTTGAAGGAGCATCGAGGACAAAGACTTGGAGGAAAGAAACAACCCGCCGATACATAACTCACACGAATCTTGACTCGAAGAAGACCTGGAAAAAACCCATCGATTATGCGAGGGTTACTAGGGGACAAAGACTCGGAGGAAAAAAACCACCACGATCGGAACCCATCAACCCCTTTGGTCTTCTAGCATTCTTTGAAGTTAATAAGATTCTATTTTCGATGAAGAGCTTCTTTCACGGCGGTGAGGAAGAAATCTTTTAATTTGGTGAAGAGATGGGCGCTATTGTTCAACCACAAGAACAAGAGCATCGGCTGATCCATAAGAGGCGAAGAGTCGCCCTTCGGTCGATGATGATGACTCCTCGACTCTTCAAACTCTTCTTCCTCACCTTACGAGGATCGAAAATTATGACAACATTCAGCCTCTTACTGAAAGGCAGCTTGTCATGTAGTTAAAGAGGGCTACCAGGAAGCTATACTCTTAAGTGAATGATAATTTGTGGGATCAACATGTTGAATCTTCTACCAGTTATGCGGATCTCAAGGCTGAAGTTTTGGCTACCTATGAGAACAATGATGAGCACAAGGATCTAATCTATGGTCACCTACACAAGCTGGATGACAACCTGAAGAAGTTTCTCAGATTCTTTCAGGACACTCACAACAAGCTGGATGAAATCAGGGAATCTGTCAAAGAAGATCCTGCACTCAACTCCAAAGTGCTTGAGGCTACGGAGACCTACGTGAAAAATTCCTCCAGTCTCATTGAACTCATCACCATGCTCAGCACGGAAAATGTTCAGGGTCTTACTTCCTTAGTACAAGCTCTCCAGTCCACCCTGGGCTCACTAGGTACACATGTTGCTGATCTGGCTAAATCTTCTTCTTCTATGGCCTGGAATCTCGGGCCTAGAATGACAGCACTGGAAACATCTCAGGCCACTCTTGATGAAAAGGTCACAAATCTTCAACAGGATACATCAGACATCAAGTCCATGGTCTCGGAGATCTATCAGGCCTTCAAAGGTCAAGCTGCTCCTTCTCCCTCAGTGTCGCGACCAACTCTTGCACTCACTGACGCTACAACAACAGTTGAGGGGGAGAGAGCTACTGAAGGAACTTCCTCTCATACGGAGGGGGAGCCAACTCAACCTGTATCAGCAACACCAATATCATCAATCCCACCATCAGGAACACCAATCACAACAACAATCTCAGTGACAACAGCAACAACAACACCAATTGTCACAACTACACCCCCACTGGTATCATCTTCTTCATCAGTTCAGGATAAAGGCAAAGCCATCATGACCACAACAGATCCTGTCAAGATTCCCTATGAAATTGGTGGCATTAAGTATATGCTTACTCCTAAACAACTAAGTGCCTACCTTGATAAAGAAGACAAACGTAAAAGCAGTGAAGAGGAAAAAGCGAGAGAAGCCACAGTCAAGCGGTCTCGAAGAAGGCGAAAAGATAGGGATTAATCCTAAAACTCTTGAAAAAGGAGCGGGCCAAAGTTCAAAGCATTCGGGATCTTGAGTTGGTTGCCTTTAAAAGGAAAAGGGATGAAAAGAACAAAGGAATCTTTGAAATAAGAAAGGAAAGGATTGATCACCACAACTAGACCATGACAAGCAGAAGGGCCCTGAGAAAATCACTGATGTAAAAATCATCCCCAGATCCAAACCACTGGCAATGAATGTCTACAGGGGGGATGACAAGAGAGATTTTGAAGTTCATGATCCGTTTAAATTCACTGACTTTGGGATCACTAAAATTGATGAACTTGGTCCCATCATTGGAAAGAAGCAAAATGTGGTGGTCAAAGAGTTGATGAAATCCCTTAGCAAATGTTATGAAAGACTAAGGGAGGCACCAGCTCAGCTTGGGATACAGTCAGCTCTTCCTGAGGCTCAAGGATCTCAACCTCAATCATCCCAAGGAAAAAGAAAAAGGGTTGAATCTGAGCCTGAAGTCAAGGTGCCTGGTTTTGACTGTAACAAGAAGCTGCCTGAAGGGGTAAAATTTGTGAACTGCCTAGTCATTGAAGAGCCTGAAAGAGGAATCTTCTTCATTGATGTATATGGAAACCCATCATTTCAAAGGTGGAGTGATATCGATCAGGAAGGTGTAGCTACAATGCTGAGTTACATAACAGTGGCCTCTCAAATTCAGTCTCCTGAAAACATCAGGTTCTGTGCTGACCTAAATGCCAAAGTGAGAGATCATCCTGACAAAGCAACTTTACTCTTCAAGAAGCCAAAGCTAGAAGCACTAGGAATCCGCCTTGAATGACATCATTGAAACCTTTATCATTTCATCTTTTGTACTAGTGTTAGGAACTTTGTAATCTGATGAATAAACGATGTATGTTTTTGCTAAACAAATTCATTGTTCCTTATTATGTTCATTAGCACATTCGGTGTAAGAAAAGCCATTTGCTCACTTACACCGATCAAACACTTGGCTATTGTATATCCAAATAGGGAGGCTATTGGGTTCGATAAATACCCAAACCCTTAATTCTAGGATTTGAATAGAAAATATCCTAAGTGTTTAGAACCTTAAACACTATCAAGTCATGAGCACATAGCCACTCGGTGAAGTGTCTTCGGGATACTCGATGAGACAAAGAAAGTATCTCCACTCGGTGGCGGAACTTAAAGGGTGAAGGCAGTCAAGAAGAAGATGGTGGATTCGGTGGTGATGACAATAACTCATTTGAATCCCAAAACTCCTCACCAACTACTATCTTTGAAGACAATCACGAAGATAAAGGCGAAGGCTAAAGAGGCGAAGAATGAGCGAGACAAGGCGGGATAAGTTTGAGCAGATAAGGCGAAGTCCTTATCAACCAAAGTCAAACTTTCCTTGAATCGCTAACTATCGAACTCAATGTCATCAGCGACAAGAAGAAAGCGACCATGTCACTTACTCTAAATAGCCATTTATGTGAGATAAAATACATGATATTTTTCTTACGTAACTGTCGGTTGTCCTTTAGGATATAGTTAAAAACCATACATGTATAAATAGCCATAAGAGATGGAGTGAAAGATTTCAAGCTTGTGCACTAAGCTGTGAATTACACATACAAGCAAACTTTCACTCCTCCAAATAACTATGTCCACGAGATAGCTCGATTGGTTCTGTGTAGTTGTGCTTAGACTTAGCCTAAGCTTAGTGAGGAGTTACACAATACTTGTCATTTCAATCCCAATCTTGTTCAAGTACTTGGGTAATGTATTCTTTTTATTCGTTTAATAAAGAATATAAGCGTTGAAAATTACTCGGTGTGTTTATCTTGTTAAAACTTATCTTTACTTACATTACTTGATCCGATTCACATTTAGTAGTTTTATTGTCTTAAGCTATTTGTGAGCAGAACAACAAGCTTATTTTAATAAATTTAGCAAAAGTCCTTTTAGTAGTTATATTTGAGTCAAAATCATTTTAATGGGTGTGTTTTCTGTTGTGGTTAAGTGTCAAAGATTTTTGAGTCATTCAATCTAAGTTTTCATATCATGTCATAAAATCTTAAAAAACCAAAAAAAAAATGTGTATGAGGTCTCTCCTTATGAGCTTATTTCTATGCTTATTTTTAATCCAATCTGTCTAAAAGTCATTTTGAAAGTTCTTTGGCTGGTATTTAGTGCTGATTAATGGTTTTTGCCTTATTTCAATAGCTTTTAATAGCCTTTTCTTAGCTTCAAAAATAGCTTCTCAGGTCTGTTATTTAATCAGTGAAATCTGATAAGCTCATCAGCCTTATAGCCCCCCTTATCAGCTAGTTTCTAAGCTCTTAACAAGCTCCAAAATGCCTGAATTTGTTCCTATAAGCTCTTTGGTTGATTAGGATTGCTGTTTTGAAGTTTTTATGCACTAGCTTATTAGTCTTCTAGCTTATTTAGTAGCTTGAAGTTTCCTCCTCAGTACATTTTATTATCGGTTAGTGCTTTTAGCTTATTTGAGTTATTCCATATTTTCTTAGTGTTCTTTGAATTATTTATGTTCCCTACGCCTATTAGGATAGCTTTTAGGATTTAAATGATAATTTAAGTTTGGCACAAGCTTATAGAAGCTTGTGCCGACAATCAGTTAAAGCCCGTTACTTTGTTTTAGCTTCTTTGCAAACTGTTGGTCTTAATAGCTTTTTATAGCTTATTTGAAAAGTTTAAAAAGAAATGTTATCACAAAAGTTATTTATTAAAAGCTTATTTTTAAGTTTTTAAAAAGAAAAGTTCAAGAATAAAATAAAATTGCAAAAAGGAAGTCACAGGGGTCGAACCTGTAAACCCCCCCCCTCACCAAACCTCACACACCACACCACTCACCAACTGCCCTAGGGTCTTTTATCGATTTAACTTGCACTCTTAATTCTCTTAACCAAGTTTTTCCCTTTTTAGTCATTTTCCCTTTTAAGCTTATTTGCAGCATATTTTAATAAGCTACTTTTCCAATCTTATTTTCCTAGACCCAACATATCATATAGTACTTTTCTTGATTTTTTTTTCATATATTTCACTTTTCATTTACTATTTTAATAATATTTTTAGATAAAAACAGTTTTTAATTTATAATAAATAAAATAAAAATCAGAAAAATATAATATTTTTTCTAAAATTATTTTTAGTCATTTAGGACTTAGGAAAAATAGTTTGGCAATCTTAGGGTTAGATTTTCTCAATTTAGGTTTTTATGCTCGCGTTCGTTCTCGATTTTATGTTTTAGATTTAATTGCACTTAGGTTTAATTGTTACTTGCTTATTCGTTTCATTTGCTTTTATATTGCATATTTGCTTAATTACTTATTATTGTCTTGTCATTTAAATTCCAAAATACAAAATTCTTCAAATATTCAAACCACGATCTTAAGCAGCGAATCCGATTTTCCATTGCACGCCTCGTTGGGAGAACGACCCGGGAGTATCCCTACTTGGGTAATTTACGTATTCTTGGTGGCTTGACTTCCGTGACCCAATTTGGGGTCTCACATTTTCTAAGTGTGAAATTACCATTTTGCCCTTCCCGTGGTTTTCTTTGCTACTAATAATATTTATATACATACTCTATCTATATCGGTCATGGAAAAATAAGATCAAAGAATAGTATGAGGAGGTTGATTGAGGATGAGACGTGGAGTGAAGATCCTTCATAAATTAAGATAGGGGTTCGGGATTACTATGGATCTATCTTCACGGAGACTAGTGATGAAAGAGCCGAACTATTCAGTGACGGTTTTCAGAGGATTTTGGCAGATGATGTGAGCAGGGCCGTCCCGTGAATTTTGGAGGCCCTGTGCAAACTATGGAAGCATGACCCTTAAATTTTGAACGATTTAACATATACGTAGAAACGCTAATAAACATTGCAAAATGAATTACAAGCATCAAATTTTTTTTGTAAAATAACGGTGTCAAACTCATCTAAATCTATCACACCAAAATTATTGCAACACCTTTGAATTTTTATTTTTTTATTTTTATTTATTTAATTTTTTTTACAACAGTTAGGCTTTCTTATATTTTGAAAGTGAAGTGTCAGATCATTAAGAATGCTATTTGATATGAGGGTAGAAACCGTCAGCTTTGTAAACTCTTTTGCTTTTGTTAATAACAAATGTAAACACAACAATAGATAGGGGGTGCAAAAGGTAAATGCTTCAAAGTTATCATCTTCTTCCTTCGATTATTCCTCTGTTCCCACCATTTTTGTTACAGGGCTTCAACAAATCACCAGTAACTTATATTTAATAGAAATAAAACTTAGGACATTATAGAACACTTTATCATCGATTATAGGCTAACCGAATTAACATAACACGATGCCTAAAATTTTGGTGCCCCAAAATTTTGGAGGCCCTGTGCGGTCGAGCACCTCGCGCATGCTCAGATCCGGCCTTGGATGTGAGCATGTTGGAGGGTCATTTTTTTAAAGACATAAATTTGGCTAGTTGTAAAATACGTTGTAGTTCAAAAGCACATGGTCGGGACGTCTTCAACTTTCATTTTATAAAGCGGTATTGGGAGATCATAAAAGGTGATTTGTTAAATGTCGTCACTAAATTTTGGGAGAAAGGAGAAATTAGTAGTAGTTGTAACTCTTCCTTTATTTCGTTGATTCCAGAGATTTTAGACACGATTGGGTTGAATGACTCTCATTGTTTCTTGCACAGACTAGTGTGATTAATACTCTCGAGAGGGTGCGGAAAAATTTCTTTTGGTGTGAGGGAGGATACTCGTAAAATGGCTTGGATTAAAATTTTATCTAAATTTGAATTGGGTTGTCTAAATGCTGGGAGTATTAAAGCTTCCAACTTGGGTTTCTTGGGCAAATGGTGGTGGTGATTTTAGGTGGAAGGAGAAGCGTTGTGGGTTCTAGTGATTAAAAGCTTGTATGGTGAGTTGGGTGGCTTTCATGAAGCGAGTGAAGGGGATAGAGTAAGAATCATGGGTACTTGGGGGAATATTGTCCGAGTGGGCAAAGATATAGATAGAACGGGGGTGGTGTTTTGCTCTTCGTTTGGTAGGAAGTTAGTAAAGGGTGAAGGTGTTTGGTTTTGGAATGATAGATTGGCTGGTGACTTCAAATTGTGTGAAAGATTTCCATGGGTCTTTAGGTTTGAGT
The DNA here is from genome assembly GCA_022545495.1 of Chrysanthemum lavandulifolium. Classification (NCBI taxonomy): domain Eukaryota; kingdom Viridiplantae; phylum Streptophyta; class Magnoliopsida; order Asterales; family Asteraceae; genus Chrysanthemum; species Chrysanthemum lavandulifolium. Next base: position 81,727,872 of record CM040238.1, on the reverse strand, counting down.
GAATGAAGATGTTTGGTTTAGGAATCATGGACAATGGTGTAGTGATGTGTGGAGGTGTAAATGGGAGTGGGTGGGTGTAGGGCTGTAATCAAGCCAAGCTTTTATCAAGCAACTCGAGCTCGAGCTCGAGCTCGAGCTTGACTCGATCAAGCCAAGCTTTTATCAAGCTCAAGCCCAAGCTCAATCCATGACAACATTAATTAGTACTATTAGATAATTTTAGCTTTTGTTTATACTTAGTATATCCATGACAACATTAATTAGTACTTTGGCTTATTTTTCATTCTAATGTTGGACTTAGTACGAAAATGTTATTGTTGGTTTTATTATTGCTAAATTAATTTAATTTGGTTTTCAAATGTGGTTTTAGTTTGTATTACTTTATAAATATATATATTTTGATGACTTTGTGTATCAAATACAATATTTTGTATATATTCAAGCTTTTTTTCAAGCTCAAGCTTTGCTCGAAACCTATTCAAGTCAAGCTCAAGCCTAGATAATTAAAGCTTGACAAGCTATCAAGCCAAGCTCAAGCCTACTATTTTTGTTTCAAGCCAAGCTCGAGCCTTGTCAAGCTCGAGCTCGGCTTGACTCGATCACCCTAGGTGGGTGTTCCTAAAGAAGATCGGTGGGTGAATTAGAGGAGTTAAGTAGTGTTCTAAGAGATTTAGCCCGGTTTGTGTTGTGGACTTTTGGGCAGGATTATTACATTTGATGGAGCGTTATCGATTAAATATATCAGAGAGTTAATAGATGAGAAAATTCTTTAGTCGGTCGCTTATATTGAAGAAACGTCTTGGTGTAAGTTTGTGCCTCAGAAAGTAAATGTCTTTATATGGAGATTAAAATATGGTCGGATCCTGATAAGGTCTCTTCTTATATTAGGATAGATTTACATTCCACGTTATGCCCATGTGCGAGAATGTCGTTGAAACAATTGATCATATTATTATTCGACGTTCTTTTGCTTTTGCTGTTTGGTCAAAGATTTTTTTGTTGTTGAATTTTGGTTGTTCTAATAGTTCATCCTTATCAGATATTTAATTCTTTGATGGCTTGGTGTCATCAAAACTTCAGCGTATGACAAGTCGTCAATTGGAGTTCTTTCTATCTAATTGGAAAGCGCGCAAGAGCAAGTTTTTTCAGTTTAAAGAGATGGTGGTTGCTATTTTATTTTTCCAAATTTAATTGACTTCTTTCTTTGGATTTCACACATATTGAAAAAGCTTGGTATTAGTTGGGTGGATTTTTGCAAAGGCTCGTGTTTTCATGATTTAATCTGGATTTAGGTTCGGCTATTGTTACTTATGGTGCTCGTGTGTTTTTTTTTTTTTTTTTTTTTTAATTTTTTTAGGCTTGGGTTTGTGTTGATGTTTGTCAGACTTCCATCGCGATTCGTGTAAGTGACTTTTCAGAACCATCCAAACGTTAAAGAAGATCCATTGTTCGCTATTCATATGTCATTTTTTTTTTCTGATTTGAACATCGAGATAAAAGTTTCATCATCAAATGTGTTGAATGGTGCACGGGCCATGTTCGTTGTATATCCTGAGAGTGTTGATGTTTCGCGTTTCGAGTTTTTAAGGGTGTGGTTGAGACTGGTTCGTGGGTTTTATTGATATATAAGGGAAGACGTTCGAGTGGAATATTAGAAGGTCGAAAAAGTTGAAGTTGTAGTGGGTAAATCGGATTGAGAGACCATATAGCACTTTCTTGGTGGCAAATGCAACTGTTTTTGTCATGTAGTTTGGTTTTGGTTTTGGTTGTGGTTTCTGATATCTATTTTTCACGATGAGTTAGTAGGGTGTTTGGCTCATTTAGTAGTATGATTGGGCCCTTGGTGCCACATATCTAATGTGGCTTTGTGAGTTAGTGGGGTGTTTGGCTCTATGATATTTTTTTCTTATCGGTTTATTTTTTTGTTTGCGGGTCCTTGCTTTGCTGTCGTTAGTTTCACAAGGATTTGCCCCTTGTGATAGGATATATATATATATATATATATATATATATATATATATATATATATATATATATATATACATTATATATAAGAGGAGGCATGCCACGTCATAATGCCACTTGGCATCCCATAATGCCATGTCATATTTCCATGTCATCATTGTATTTATGTGGCATTTTTTTTATTTTTTTAAATGACATGTGTCATTTTAATTAATATATGTACAAATTTTTTAATAAATTTTAAAATTCGTTTTTGTTATAAAGTTTTAAAAAATGACACTTGCATGATTCGAACCATGGTTGTTTTGATAAATAGCTTGTATATTAACCACTAAGCCAACATGTTTTTTTGGTATATATGTTGCAAGTCCTAATATATATAAACACCTACAATTAATTTTGATTCCTTACCTAAATACAATTCTTTGTAATCTGCACGCCATTTTTTTTTAAATTATCTAAAAGTTATTATGAGATAAGTTTGGAAACTATTTTTTTGTGTTATCTTATACAAGATTTGAAGGTGTTTCTAAAAGTTAGAATTCGATAACTGTAATATCTACATGAACCATAATATCATTCGGTTCCAAGTCTTTCAAAACCCTAATATGTTCATACTATGTTTTTACATTTATGCAGATTCTACTAATGGCCTTGCATTGATTTATCTTGCTTTTCCATGTTTTTATGGAGGTTAGTATATATCATTGTTTATGTTCTTGCTATAATCTTGATCTTTCTTTCTAACTCAAGGTTGATCGAATCCATTCTCTACAAAGGTTTGAAGTTTGATCCACACCGAGTGTTAGTTTGATCATGTAGTATCTGCTCATAAGTTTGTTAACCATATTTTTCCATTATGCAGGCTGTTAATTTATTAAATTCGTATTTTACTATTAACGTTTGTGGACATGAATGTTAAGTTATTACTGTTAACGTTTGTAAGTTGTTAATGTATTTATTTTATTCACTTTCGAGACATCTGCGTATTATGCGCCAAGAAAGAGATGTCTTTAGCAAAATATGCTTCAATATTTAATATGTCCTATAAATAGTTGCCATTAGTTTTCGGTATATAACGCATCTCCAATAGTTCAAATAAGCAAGAAACACACTAAATTTCGGTCCATCTTATGGTGCACGTATTTTTACAGGACTTCATTCTAAAAACTCATCTCAAATCGAAGTATTTACAAAGCTGACAAAGTCCATTTGCAGTAGCGAACAAAGAGCTCAGAAGGCTTTTACGGGTTTGTTTTTGTAGTCGGTGTTCTAATATAAATTTTGTGGTGGGTCATCGGGCATACGAATCTTGACCCATTTTACTGAGAAAGTGGGGCTTACACAAATTGTGATGTCAGTCACATCATATTACACGTATGTATATGTCCTAAACTGGTCGACCATGATTTAACTATCCTTTTCGCTAAAATTTATTTCTTGGTTGTAGCAGCACTAAAGAAAAACAACAACATTTCCTGCATCTCATCTGTAATAGAACCAAAGCGTGCAGACAAACTCCCTCGGTGAGTGAAGTTTCCAAATTATTACGTGTAACATATGCATCACATTTAAATTATTACTAACCATGTCAACTTATTGCGATTCTGAGGCACAAACTATAAAGCGGGTCCGTGCACTATCGTTTCAAATTAAAGTAACACTTGCAGCTCAACATGACCCAAGGTTAGTTACACTATTAATATATCTCTAATCGATAAATTTATTATCGAGACTATATTTGTGATTTCTTTGCATTTTCAAAGGTTCATCTTATTTGTGTTTAAAATTTTGGTTTCATCAAGGGCCACCGTTAGAATATGTTTATATGGGAATGTGTGACCAAGTATGTCGACATTGTGGGGCTAAGTTTTGGATTCGGGAATCAAAGTATGTTTGTTTTTCGATATAGTTGGTTCACGTTTTCTTGCTTTGAAACGAGGCATCGATTCCTTTCTGTTGGGATTGGGTTCATGTTTCTTTGCTTTGAAAGCGAGGCATCGATTTTCTACAAATATGATCCACCGTATTGCTAAGTCAATAGAATATAACACCTTTGTTAGTTTACCTATGATGAATCATCATGAATGTTGCTTGGAAATCCATTCAACGAAAGGTTAATATATCTTACGGGTTTTATGTTAAATTTTACTCTAACATCTTCACGAATGACCGTTGTTGGTTTCGTTGATCGGTATAGTGATGACAAAGAAGTTATCGCTACAATGGTGGACTCGAAGGATGGTTCAAGACTCGGCGATCTTTGTTACTTTGACAATGAATGCTTCTTATTTTTTCTGGATTGGTTAAAAGAATTGATTAACTTATATAAAGTTTATCAGGTAACTTATATCTTATGAAATTGATCAAACACTTAGATTAACTTCTTAGGGCTAATCTTGAGATTAGAAATTGGAAGCTACTGAAGTTGTCGTAAAAGAGTGGAGTACTACTCAAGTGGTGGAAGATTTATAGCGGATTGATAGTAATCTTCAAGTTGTTCACATGACGTGTGGATACTAACGCGAGCTTGGTAAGTTCCTTTACTTTATTTTGAAGTGCTTTCAGAAAGGGATTGCTCAATTTTCAGTCTTATCACTTGCATACCATGAATGTTCGTGGCGGGTCCCATCGAATTCCTCGTGTGTCATTATAAGCAGGTAACATGGTTGGAACATATGGAAGTCGAAGAAATAATGCCAAATCACACACTCTCACGATCATCTCATCCGGAGTGGTGGCATTTGGAGTCGAAAGAATGCTAGCGTGTCTTGAAAGATGGCATGAAAGAATGTCACATATGAATGATATCTGTCACATCAGAACCCCCGGCTTAGAAGGAAAAGGTACTCACATTCTCATTGATTTTGATATCTGTAAACTATTTATTTTACTAAAACAAAATGAGTAATTTTTTTTCTTAATTTATGAGTCTTTAAGTTCGTATAAGAAGAAATATTTAATGATATAAATTATGAGTATACAATAAGTGTGTCAAATCTTATAAAAGTAAAGATTCTTTCATTACAAATGTACAAATATGAAGACCCACGATCGGTTTGATATAAATATTCGATTTCTTCACTATCGGTGAGGTCATAATGATTGTGAACACATTCAAACGCTACTTATAAACCGTATCTTATTCGGTAATTTGACACATATCTCGATAACCACTTGCAATGTGCACATCCAAACACCCCATAGTACCGGTATCGTCAATTTATCAAAATCGGATGACTTGCCTAAAGGTTTATTAGCGTTATTGACATTCGATTTGTATTGTTAATTATCGCTATATATGTATTTCGACTATTAACTCTATATTTAGACAAAGTAGTTATATGGTGTCGACTTGGAACCGGTACATTTGGTAGTGGTTTACCAAAAGAGGCTCACCAATTTGGATTTAGATAAAAAGTACATTATATCGAGTTGGAACTTGAATACCTTCCCAAGGCTTCCGGGATCACTACATTCATATGCGATCGATGATATATCCGGTGTTTTGCTGCCATGGTTGTACGTCGGAATGTGCTTTTCATCGTTTTGTTGGGTGAGTGGATATTGCCTTCTATTTCTGTTTTAGGCAGTTTGATGCGCCATTGGATATTATGAATATTTAATTGTTTTTTCGTGCCTGTTCTTTTTCAAATATTTCGAAGAACAACATGTTGAAGATCATCATCTATATTCAATGAATTACATGCATTTCAGCGCTCCAAAAATGTGGTATGGTGTACCGGGAAAAGATGCCATTATAATGGATGCAGCTATGAGAAAGCATTTGCCTAATCTATTTGCATAATAGCTCGATTTACTTCACAAATTGGTGAGTTTTATGGCTTAAGTTTATGATTATTAAAATAGTAGCTCTTACTATTGTTCTACTACTATCACAATCTAAGTAGCACGTACTGAGATATATGTTATCGAAGGTAAAACTGTGTAAATCGGAAGTTGTTGCTCAATTGCTCAGAGTATACTACAGCCATTGACCTGTGGTCAGTTGGTTGCATTTTAATGGAGTTCGCTTTGAGGGATCCTTTGTCTCCGGGTAAATACTATGTCCAACAATTGGTTATAACTGAGGTACTGCCCTCCCCTTTACACTTTCTGTTGACTTACTTTTAGTCAGGTTGGGCAATGCGTAAATACAGGTTTTGAATCATTATGCAGGATGTTTTATAACACTTTCATAGGTATGCATTGTTAATAATCATTATGCAGATCTTGGTCAAATTGCGCCATTAACGAAGCAACAACTCATGGTGATATGTGAAGTGCAACAACCAACAAAAATCAGACGACATAAATGATGTATGAAGTGCTGAAAGGGCATAAACAATCCGCTAATAAAAAAGTCATAACCAGCTTAAGTTTGTAAGACCCTTAAAACATTGCATACAATCTAATGCCAAGTTTGCTATTTATATATGATTTTTGCTGAATTAGAGGGTGTTTGGCATTGCAGTTACATAAAAAATTTCAAAAGACTGTTTGGATGCGGTTCTGATATTAGCAAATTCCATTTATAAAACGACTAAAAAGTATTTATGATTGCTCAATATAACCACTTATCTGCTATGTTGTGACACTGAATGAGTAGTTAAATAGGCAATCCCAAACACCCCTTCATAAAATGACCCTTAATGATAAGATTATACTAATCAATTATGTTGTAGCTACTCCTAAGTAAAATAGTCATAACCAACTTAAGTATAGCCAAACACTAGAAACTTATCATCTACAACCTGATAACGCCATATTTGGATTATAACTTATATACACCGGTTCAAAACAACTCAAGTATAAAAAACTAACAATAAAAGCTATAGCTATAGGCATCAAATCAGAACGAAAGAAGATAATGCTATTATGTGTCTTTACAATGTCGTAATAAAATAGCCTATTAGTACTACACATAACACAATACAACATAACTTGGTGTTTAAACTTTAAAAGATCTCATTAACTCAGTTTGTGATAAACCAAAAGCTCGTCTCTGTAACCATTTAATCTTCGTAACTCCTTAAATGTCCTAATCCAGTACAATACCCTATATTAGTTTACATATGGTTTTTATCGTCTTGGGTATGAACAAGCATCTGCCAGTAAACAGATTTACCTCATATGGTTCTAGGACACGCGCAACTATAATCTCACCAGGTCATCTAATACTTATTTCTACCATGGTTTGGAAAATGCGTTTGAACACTTTTTAACAACGTTTCTCCTTTATCTTATTTGTATAGGGTCTTCAGTGAATATAAATAGGCAAACGCAAGTGTATACGGAGAGTAAGCTCAACTCTATACAATCCTTGGTCACAGGCAAGTGGCCACCTACTTTAACTTCAGATATTTTACGGTAAGTAAGTCATACTTGCTGCCATTGTAGGCGCAAAGAGCCAGATAATGTCAAGTTGTTCCAACTCACTCCCGAATACTGGACACACACGCCCGATCACACCAGGTTATGCAACTACTATTTCGTAATATGTTATGGATAACATGTTGCTGTTACATTTACTCACCAATGCATCCTTTTAAATACTGCTACTGCTTTTGAATACCTTATATTAACTCAATGATGGTTGCTATCATTGTAGGTGCACATGGACAAATAATGACTAATTATTACACTTCACATTAGAATACCGGAAGACTGGGACCAACTGCACGAGTAAAGAGGGTTCGTGACCAACTAATGCATGTAAAAACTTAACGGTAACTTTCTCTATTCGATTGTAAGAATCCATATAACAAATTTCAATTGCTTTGTAAAACATTATCTCTGAGAATTTTCATTTTTTAGTTTTTTTAGGATTATAATTTTAGATTTTGATGATCAGTGTAGATTTTAATCTCTTCCATAATCCATATTTGTATGCTCTCAAGTACAGCAAATTGGTAATTTAATCTGCTTGTATGTCTTTTTTAAGTAACTAAATCATGAATATGCAACTTAACCGATTACTTAAGCTGCAAAAAATACAGGTGTTTAGACATGTGTATGAACTCTAAACACTGGAAAAAGAGTTCTAGATTAGAAACAAGAGAGCGAGTTTCATCGTAAAACATATGATGTGGCACATAAGCAATCTCATAAAGGTTAGAATTCTACATATTTCTACATATCATATCTTATTATGTGATTCTTTTGTCACTACGTAAGAAACTAATATAAGGCTTCTTTTCTTTTCCTTCATTACTATCAGCCAAAATAATATTTTGTTCAACTTATGTTAGATCATGTTATTGATGATGATTCTATACATCTGCATCAATCTAATTGTATTATGGAGCTTGCATGTTAAATTATCGAAACTTTATCTTACTTTTAAAAAAAAGCCACATGGCAATAGACAGATCCCGAATCCAATCTTGGAAGTGAACAATGGTGACACATCCGTGATACATGTGAAAAGGAGATGCAATGTCTATCAAAATTCACTAATATAAAGAGTAGTTTTTGCCCGAGCTCCACGGTGGGACGGGACATTAAGCATAAATGTTTTTAGTCGTGCATGTACTTATTAAAATCGGTTTTAAGTTCTTATCATATGAAAAGTATAAAAGTGTTGAACATGTAGAACATAGTATTTCCAACTATTGCAAATTATTTGAAATCAAAGTAATAGATATAAGCTACTAGGACTTATAGTTTTATTATTAAGAAAACATAAAACCAGCTATTACATATACTACTGTTGGTTTTAACTTATAGGATATATATGTATGAATAAAAAGATTTTTAGTAACATTTAGGCTTAGCAATTACAACTTGGGGTTCACTAATCATAAAAAGATCATTTGCTCCCAAGGCTCGAACAAGAAACATTTAGCTTTGAAGATGGGATGTTTACCAGTAAGCTATTAGTTTTTTGTTAATTTTTTGGCTTTGTTTAACATATATTAGAGTATTTATCACAAATAAACAACTTCTTGCTGTTTCTTAAATAGTTAAAAAACTTATGTTTTGTTTATATTCCAAATTCAAATGACCAAATGAATCTTTAAAAAGTTGTTTGATTAGTTATTATAGATGTGGTTTTCAATAACATTATTTGTGTATATTACTAAAAAAATATTATGTTTTCAGGACATAGAGATGTAATAGTAAGTACATTTTTCGGCGTTGATAAGAATACTAAAAAAGTGTCTAGGGTTCATATTTTATCACATGACGGAGCAATTTACGGGTGGAGTTTCAGTTCACTCGGCTTATGTTCAGTCACATGGTTATTAGTAGTTTTATTACTCCATGTGTTTGTGTGTTGGGTAAGTTCACTTGGCTTATGTACACTCTTTATGTATTAGATCATTCCTTGATCAACAACCAATAACTTTAAGGGGTGTTTAAGTTAATGATTTTTCGTCATTGTCTTGCTTGTGTTCGATAGATAGCCTGATTTGGACAGTAAAATCAGTTATGACAGTTAATGACAACGTTTTATTTGTGTCTTACCTATTTATCTTGCAATTATAGTCTTTATTTCATAAGCGTACTATTCAAGGCTCGAGTTATTATTAAGCGTACTATTAAGCTTAATCCTTATGATTATCAATCATGATATTTTATGTAATGTAACATACGTCTATAAAGAAACCAAAAAAGTTGCAGATTAAGATGAATTAACTATCTTCCACCTGGATTAAAGAAATGAGCATTTTCTATTCAAGAAGAAGAAATCATCCTACGCTTCATGGCGTTTTAGGCAACAAGTAAGCAACTTTAATTAGTTTGCATGATTAACTAATTTTTCAAAAAAATAATAATATTTAATTTGGTACATTATATAACCAGGTGGTCTTTAATATCACACCATCCGCTTGGCCGGACTAATAACGAGATAAAGATTGGCATTCTTGCCTGAAAAAAAAAAAAAAAAAAAAAAAAGTGCCAAAATCGTAAAATCTTGAAACTCAACCTAAACATGAATACAAAAACTGCACAGAATCATAATCATATATGAACTCAATTACTAGAAGCACAAGTTTTGATTCATTGGATGACACAAGCAGTTCATCTTTTGACACGGAACAGCATGCCACACAAGCGCAAGTCAACAAACTTCTAAAGATTTTATTCGCAGACTGTCTAATTAGCCTAGAAGAGTTTCATGGAAACCAAAGTGTGATATGCAAAGATGAGATTAGCATTGGGTTAGAATACCATCACGCCCCGGGAAGAAGTGCCAACAGAGAATCCTCATCTCACCGCGGAGACTACTATTTCACGTGTGTATTTATTTTACCCGAACTATCATTTTACACAATTATGCATACATTTTTGTATCGGTCTAAAATGATATAGAAACTTGTAACAATAAGCAAAGCTGGTGGAATAAGTTTGGAGCTCAGCAAGATCATTGGTTGGAAGTTTATCACCTCCTAATAGAGCATATCTACGATGACAAGTAGCGATCAAACCTCGACTAGCGATTGAAGATGATGATTCTTCAGAAGACGAATCATTTGTTGAGATACCCAATTTAACTTTTAATTACTTTTTAGTATATATTTGTTCAACTAAATCCTAAAAATAAAAACAAAAAAACAAAATACTTATCTGCTTTTAGCCGTTTTATGGATTATGGTAACATCAGTTATACTTCTTAACCGTTTCATTTAACTTTTAATAACTTCTTACTATATATTTGTTCTACTAAATCTTAAAAATAAAAACCACAAATCAAAGTACTTACCTGCTTTTAGTCGTTCTATGGATTATGGTAACATCAATTATAGATCTTAACCGTTTCATTTAACTTTTAATTACTTTTTAGTATATATTTGATCCACTAAATCATAAAAATAAAAACCACAAGTCATACCCGTCCATCGGACGAGTTTTGACACTAGTATATATATATATATATATATATATATATATATATATATATATATATATATATATATATATATATATATATATATATATATATATATATATATATATATATATATATATATATATATATATATATATATATATATATATAGAGAAGCGTTCATATGAGAACATCAAAATTGATGAGAACGCCAGAAGAGATCCTAACCTTCCATTTATCCCTCCTTTTTAGATTTAATGGCTGAGATCTAATCTACCATTTGCACTAATTATACACTAAACAAAGATGGAAGGGTATTTTTGTAACTTTTGAACAAAAGTTATAGGGGTCTAACTGAACTCCCGTCATTTGTTACACACCACCAAAGTTTCAGTTTTATTTCTCTGTCAAATCCTTCCCGTCTAATTCACACACACAAACTTCTGGTGTTCATCACCATCACCACGGAACAACACGTTTTTCACCACCAAACGCCACCGCTCACACCGTCAGCCACCATTCACCATTAAAACCCTAAAAAAATACAATCTATCCTAAATTACATAAAATTCGATCAATATGAGTGAAAAAGAAGAGGAATCAAGCTGAGATTAATGAAGAAGACGAGCTGTTCAAATCAGATTACACAAAAATTTCAAGTAATTGTTTTTATTTTTATTTTTTAGTTTTTATTATTATTTTTATTATTATTATTATTATTATTATTATTATTATTATTATTATTATTATTATTATTATTATTATTATTATTATTATTATTATTATTATTATTATTATTATTATTATTTATTTATTTATTTACTTATTTTTGTTAAAATTTAAATGTAGAATTTGGAATTATTATGGATTTGAAGCTATTATCATTGTTCAAATTGTAAATATGACACATGTGAAAGTATAGTTTGCGTAGAGTAGAATATAGCAGAGATTAAAATTTATTAAGAGTATCTTCGCGTGTGAAAATTTTAGTCAAAGCATCTTCGCGAGTGAAAATTTATGAGATATTTGTCTTCGCGTGTGAAAATTTTAGTCAAACCATCTTCGCGAGTGAAAATTTATGAGATATTTTTCTTCGCGCGTGAAAAGTTTAGTCAGAGCATCTTCGCGAGTGAAAATACAGGAGATATTTTTCTTCGCGTATGATAAGTTTAGTAATAGTATCTTCGCGCGTGAAAATATTGGAGATATTATTCTTCGTGAGTGAAAAGTTTAGTAAGAGTGTCTTCGCGCGTGAAAATTTTATGAAATTTTATGGAAGTTGCGTTATTTGACTAAACATTATTGCGTGTGAAAATTTTCTAGCTAGTTAATCCGGTAGCGTAAGTGCTTTTACTAGTGGTTGTGTAAAGTGAGTGTATGTTTTATATGATTTTTTGCTAAATGAAAAAATTCGGATAACTTTTGAAGTGTATGTGGTTAATAAAATGAAACTAACTTAATTGATAAAAATATAAAATACTTAGGATAAGGGGGTCGTATCACATTACGTGCGAAAACATTAGCTGTGGATTGCATATCTAACACTTTTTTGCTATGGCTTTATCTCATATACAAATAGAAATTTCTCATATTTAGCAACGTTTGAAGTAAACCTGTGTCTACGTTGTCAAGAATCTGAGATAGTTCGTTCAACTGTGCTACTTCATTGCTATTGTTGTTGCTGTTAACATCAGATTAAAGCAATTGTGGATATATTATTACGAGTGGTGGGATACTATGGTCTAAGTAAGGCATTCCACTATCAATAAGCATCTTTCTAATCAAACCTGGAATAATAACAAATGGACGTATGATACAGAGACATGGGGGAAAGGATCACTTCGCTAGACAGTATCACTAGGAATGGTTGGAACACCTTGTTCTTCAGGCTGCCTATACACGACATGAAGTAGCTACACATTCAAAGATGTATCCTACCATGAAACATAAACAAATCTTCATTAAATACTTTCAACCAATTTAGTAGGCAACAAAATATGTTGGCTATGCAGGGGAATCGTTTTCGTTACAGATCTTAAACCCCAATAGTTTGACTTCTGTTGGTATATGTATGCCTTTGCAACACTATATGAATCAGGAGACATTAGTCCAAAGGCTGAAAACGTAGATGCTAGCTTAAAATTTTGGTTTAGAGAACATATGTGATGTTTTAACCACTTAATACTTGGTTCAGATCAGCCATAAACGCTAGTCTTGGAGACATTTATAAATAATCTTTGTTGTGTTCAATTGAAGTAAAAATTTTGTGCAATTGATTCAAGTCTCATTGTCTATACATGTTGTTTGATTAAAGTCAAGGAAAATACAATCAGATATAGACCAGGCCATTCAGGAAACAGATCGGAACTTAGAACCGATTTCTTGCTATAATACAAACTGATAACTAAACCAAGCATATTAGTTCTGATTCGGTCTCAGTCAGGCTTTACTATTTTGACTAGACTTATGCTTGCTCCAAGTTACAATTAGGTACTGCGTTTTTCAGGTATGATGAAAAGATGGAGGAGTTGATGGAAGAAGCTTACGAGCAGTATCTAACTAAGAAAGAAGGAACTACAAAACATAGAACAGAGGAAAAAGCACGCGAAAGATGGTGAACTTCTTGAATGGGGTTTGGTTTTTTACTTTTTTTTCTTTCTCGTACTGAGATTTTCTTTGTTGTTTATTTATGTCTTTGTTTGTTAAGGTGGTGAAACGGGCTGATCGGGTGGGTCTCAAAATGGGTCAAAACTGGAATGGGTTAGGTTGACCCACAAACACTTTTTGTCTTACCTTATCTTGAAATTTACAGTTAAAGTTTAAAGAATGGCTAGGAAGGCTTCTTGGGTCTTCCCATTTAATATTGTGTGTGATTTAAGTCAAAAGTAATGAAGGAGCTAAATGAAGTTTGCGATAAGAGTTCTAATCTCTCAATTAAGGTTGATGTTCAGAAGTATGTTGATAATATACCTTAAAATACATAGATGGATGTACAATGTATATGAATTAAGTTAAATGAGTCATATATCTATAGGCTAAGATAACGTGGACACCATGTTCAATAATTACATAAGGAAACCAATCAACTGAATATGGTAACTGATATTTAAGATCCTAATTCGAATATATCATACAATAATAATATTATCTAATACTAATATAGTCTAATAGTTTACGTCTCTACGAGCTTCATATAACATCTCTTTGTTTTTTTGTAGTCTGCAATTGGTTCAGTTGCATCTGCTGCAGAGCAAGCATTTCTGCCATATGCTGAACGGGTTTTGGAATTGATGAAAAACTTTATGGTGCTTACAAATGATGAGGACCTTTGTTCACGAGCAAAGGCTACAGAGCTGGTGGGGATAGTTGCCATGGTTGTGGGAAGGGCAAGGATGGAACCAATTTTACCCCCTTTTATTGAAGCTGCAATTTCCGTAATACTTCCTTCATTTTTTCTATGTGAAAGTTAAATTTGAGAAATTGGTCTTATGGTTGGGTAATGGGTTAACAATGTAACTTCTATACTAGTCGAAATAGGTCAGGACAGGACACAAAACACTGTCAATAAAAATAAGTTTTATTGCATAAATTACCAAAATTTTTATTCATTTGTCCCGTTTTAGTCATTGTACCTTTTTTGTACAATTGTACAACAAAGTCATTGCAAAATTACTTGTGTCTTTTCTTTTTTGAACAAGTTACTTTGTTTTAAATTTGGAATGTTGTCAATAAAAATAGGTTTTATTGCATAAATTAAGAAGATTCTTTTTCATTTCTGCCATTTTAGTCGTTGTACAATTTTTGTACAAATGAAGTGATTGCAAAATGACTTTGTGTCTCATTTGGATCATTTTGTACCCAAAATCGTGTTAAATCAAATTTAAACATTATATATTATTCCAACATCTATTTACATGAATTTGAAATTTCTCATTTTTGATAGCCGGTTAATGATTTTTGGTTATAAAGTGACCCATACGAGATACAAAACCATCTTACAAAATGACCAAAATGACTCGCATGAACAAAAAAAGTAGAGACTATATCTGGACAAACCCCTTCAAGCCACTGGGGTTTTGCCACCAGTGTGAATGTTAGGGTATATTTTCAATCATTTTAACTACCAAGTAAACTTACAATTCACGGATTTGGGCTCGAGTACAGTGAACTACGTGAGTATACTCATGGATTCTTCAGCAATGTAGCAGAAATTTTGGAAGACGGAATGGTTCAGGTATCTATAATCAATATCTGTGCTACTCTGGGTTATCCTGCTGGCATGGCCGACGTTTAAATTGATATATGACATAACACTATTGTTGTAAACAGTATCTTCCACATGTTGTGCCTCTGGCGTTGTCATCTTGTAACCTTGATGACGGGTCTGCTGTTGATATTGATGATTCTGATGATGATGATGAGAATGCAAATGGATTTGGAGGGGTATCATCTGACGATGAAGCTCATGATGAGCCAAGAGTGCGAAATATCAGTGTAAGAACCGGTGTTTTAGATGAGAAGGCTGCTGCAACTCAAGCCCTTGGTTTATTTGCTTTACATACAAAGAGTGCATATGCTCCGTATCCTTTTGTGCTCATAAATGCTTTACGTTTTTATAAGTTAAAAAAGTACACAAAACTTGTAGCTGTAGTTCTTTAATGATCTCAAGATATTTGGAAGAGTCATTGAGGATTTTGGTGAAACATTCTAGCTATTTTCATGAAGATATTCGACTTCAGGCCATCACTGGCTTAAAAAGTAAGTAATAAAGGATTCTTGTTAATTATTTGTTATAACGCACTATTCATTTTAGCTTTAATGTGTTGCTGGTTTTGGATGGCAGATATTTTGATAGCTGCTCATGCAGTCTTCCAAGGTCAAAATGTTAGTGTTCTCTTATCCGTTTTCCTTTTTGAAATGATTTCCAGTTGATTTAGCTATATTCTTTGTGTATATAATTAGAGGTGGTAAGTTTCTGCCCATTTACTTACGAATGGGTCGATTTGGGTTGTGGTTTATATCAAATGGGCCGATTAAGAAAGTATCTATATGGCGAACGGGTTGAAAGTCCCCTAAAGTCTATTTTGAATGTGCACAACCTCCTACATTGTTTTTATTTTGAAGGTTTAGATTGTTGCAAGAATATTTATTTCATAATCATAATACACACATTCATTGGACAAAACATTTTTAGCTGGTGAACTCGCCAAAAGTCGATTTATAGCGCATTCATCATTTTTGAAAATAATATTTGTATCTATAATAATCTTTTCTAGAAATACATTGTACAAAAACATTTTTTGGCTAATGAGTTCGACCTTGTTCATTTTGACCTGGTAACCGACCTCAAAGTCTTGCATATGCCACCTCTATCTGGATTCCTTGTTTTGTCTGCTGACATGTGCAAACAGTATGATCATGAAACAAATGCTGATCTTAACTTGCTTATTCTCTCACTAACAAAACACGCACACACACATACACATAACTAGAAGTTTTTGTAACCTTTTGAATGTGTTGGTCTAATTTTTGCGCTGTTTTGCAGGACGGAGCACCCAAGGCAAAAGAACTTCTTGGTTAGTAGATGACTTGTTATTCAAAAGATTATCATGCACCACATTTGGAATCTCTAGTTGAGTAGTTGTTGACTCAGTTTGTTTATTGTTTCATGATTAAAAATTTCAGATTCTATAATGACAATTTATATTAAGACTATGAATGAAGATGATGATAAGGAAGTGGTTGCTCAAGCTTGCGTGAGTGTAGCAGACATCAATAAAGATTTTGGATATGTCGCCGTTGAACCTTGTAAGGACATTGGTGGTTTTGTTTATAGGTAGCTAAATAGGCAAGTTGGGTAACAGGTCAAAACAAAACGCATTTTGTCAATAAATGTGTCTATCAATATCATCACAAAAAATATCTCTCTTTAATTAGAAATTATTTCTTTGAAATGAATAAAATGATTTAGGTCTTAAACATCATAAGTACATATTGAGCTTGAAAAATGCTAGAATTGACCCATTCATAGGTGCTTGGGTCAAAATTACGTATTCCAGAATTGTATTCTTTAATACGTGTTAATGTTAGAATAAATTGTCAGTGTAAACTAATACTTGTGTTTTGCTACTCAGATATGCCTCAAATTGTAGAGTCAACTTTGGTCTTGCTTCGACAGCAATCAGTCTGTCAACAAATAGAATATAATGGTGATGTTGATGACGATGACACTGGGCATGATGAAGTGCTTATGGATGCTGTTTCAGTTCTCATTCCTGCATTTGCTAAAGCCATGGGTTCCCACTTCGCACCAATCTTTGCAAAACTATTTGATCCTTTAATGAAGTTTGCTGTAAGCTTACTAAGATTTATGCTGAAAAGTTTGTTGGTTCTTTCTAGAGGTGTCATCTTTGATGCATGTATTTACAAATGGGTTGATGCAGGCTAATTAGATAAAACCTCCAATATTATTTTATCTAAACAATATATTTTCTATTAAAATTTTGGAGTAAATTACTAAATTGGTAATTTTTATATTAAAATAATATAAATTTCGGGACAACTTGACCGGACATGTACCAAAAATTACCTGTTTGACCAGTCACCAGACAGCCCAGCCCATTTATGCCACCACTATTTCTTTCGTTTTTTTATACTATGTCAAATGTTCATCTTGCAGAAAGGTTCACGGTCGGCACAAGATCGGACCATGGTTGTTGCATGCCTTGCAGAAGTTGCTCAAGATATGGGTGCTCCAATCGCTACCTATGTTGATGTACTTTCTTGTGATTGCACATTCTCTTCACATGGCAATGTTCTTTTATGCCACTTTATTCTTTTAATTGTTAATTCTGAGATATTTCATTATGTTTCAGGCCGTGATGCCCTTAGTACTTAAAGAGTTAGGTTCATCATCCGAAACTAATAGGAGAAATGCTGCTTTCTGTGCTGGAGAGTTGGTGCAAAAATGGTGGTGTCTCCAGTCTCAAGTATTTCTCAACTTTCAAATACTTCTTCTTTGACCTATTAACTTGCTATCCTGATGTTGAATTTCCGTTAGGGTTACAATTCTGACCCATTTACTTATTAATACGTCAGTTGGGGATATGTTTTATCTCAAACCAGGTGTAACAATTAAAAACTTTAGGAAGGATATATGGTTAACTAGGCCCAGCATGTCGTAAGTCACCCTAATTGTATATTTACTGGTTAATTACTGCATACAATCCAGTGAATCATTCTATTCATAAGGTTAAGTTATTAATTGCAACAAGACTCCCTTTGTCCTAAAAGTATTGTCTCTGAATATTTTAATGTCCCAAAATAATTGTTCACATCGGAAAAAAGGTAGGAATAATAGATTAAGTTTTCCATATTACCGTACTTCATAAAAGTATTACTGCAGAACTCAAAACAAATTTATGTTTTGGCGAAAGGGTGAAAATGTTACTCTGCCAAATTTAAGTTATAATAAACCTTTTTCTTCACCAGAGTGTTTATGTGTGATGGATATTTATAATGTTTAGACACATTTTCAAAAGAATTTTTCGGCTAACCCGGCCTGTTCATTTGTCACCTCTATTTTGCAACATCTACCTTCTATGATCTTTCTTTCTCTAGTGTTGTTTCACTGAAAAATGTTTGGCGATTTTCTCTTAGTATAATAGTATGTTTGTTGAACATTGGTTATTTGTCATAATGAGCGGTTGTTGCCTTATATAACAGATACTTTGGCGATGTGTTACGTTGCCTTTATCCATTGTTTGGAGAATCTGAACCAGATGCGGCAGTGAGGGACAATGCTGCAGGTGCAGTTGCAAGGATGATTATGGCCCACCAAGAGTCCATCCCATTAAACCAGGTTCATACCTTCGTATTGTAGTTTGGCAACCCTAACGTATTGTTGTCAAAAAGTGTTTTATTTATCTTTAATATATTTATATCTTCAGGTCCTCCCTGTATTCGTCAAGGTTCTTCCTTTAAAGGAAGATCGCGAAGAAGCAATGCCTGTTTATAGTTGTATTTGCAGCCTTGTTCTGTCATCTAACCCACAGGTATTTGTTTCAAATTTAATCTTCTGCCCCTCAAAGTTATTGTTCTAATGATAATAGTATTTAAATAGTATGGTATTTGCACCCTTGTTCTACTTTGTATTTTCAGTTCATAAACATTTTACTTAAATTATTTATTTATTTATTTATTGATTAAATAAACAGGGGATTAGAGCCACCCTAACGTGGCTTGTACCCAACTAACCCGATTCGCTACTGCTTTGATTAGCACGAATTGCTAAACTGAGTATATCGAAAAACTAAGCAAGCAAGGGGTCTTTATATTTTTTTCTCAAGTTGGTTTTAATATTTCCAATCTTATTTTACCAATGGAATTAGTCCATTTGAGAAAGTTTATTTTGTCAAATTAAGATGGTATCAAAATACAAACATCTAATAAGTTTTATATGTGTGCTTGAATTTATATATTAAAATGAACAGCTTATTTGTCTTATACATATAACAATCATGTCATATATTTTTTTAAGCCAATTACATTTGATCCACTGTTTCTGTCTTGGCTCAGCTATGCATGACACTTTGATGTTCTAAATCTTGTTAGCAGATTGCTCCTCTAGTTCCGGATTTGATTAATGTTTTTGCACAAGTGGCTATATCTCCACTTGAAACATTAGAAGTGAAAGTGTTGATAGGAAGAGCTTTTGTTCATCTATTATCGGTATATGGTCAACAGATGCAACCTCTCTTGGGTAGTCTCTCACCTACACATGCAAATGCGTTAGCTTCCATTGCGCCAAAGAGTTGACCATAATCAAGTGAACCGAAAATTTAAACTGCCATGTAAAGAAGTTCCTTTCCCCAATGGGATTCTTTGGATTTTTATACTTTGTTGAAGTTTCAGCTTGCGAGAGAGATTCATTATTTTATCAGGTATGCTATTTTTAAGGGAAAAAAAATTCTATGGTAAGTCATTTCTTGATTTTGCTTTTCTTTACAACTTCTCTTATTACATAATTGTTTCTCTCTATTATTAAGGGGTAGGGTTAGCAAGATGGGTGGTTTCGGTAAATGGGTTGATACCAGTGAGTTTTAATGGGCCATCTTTTATGGGTTAACCTTGAAAACTTTTTGGTAACTTCTGATGTAAAGTCCATTACTAAAGTGTTGTGCTCCTTGCAATAAATAGGCAATACCCTTCCAACCGTTTTGACTAGATTCCCTTTTTTAGCTGAAGCTTTATCGGGCCCATTATATCCCAAATGATTATTCACTTACTAAATGGGCTGACATTTTTACCTCAAACTTTAGAGTGCGTCAAGCCAATCACGTAGTTCTTTTTTAATCCAGAATCAATCCCATGTATAATCTCATGTTTCTCGCATTTTGAGCCAAATAATATTATCTTTTTTCTCAGAGATGACAACAACAGAAAAGAAGTCTAAGTCGTGTTCAGGGGAAGCTGAGTCAGGTTTTGGAGGCTGCAAATCACCAATCGACATATCATAGAATCATGAAGCGGAGGATGAGCTTTATGATGTTGATTATTACTACCATTACCACCACAAGTGCACGGAGGAATAAGATGAACAATATTATCCACGGGTCATTCGGATTGGAAATTGGGACCCTGAATACGAGGGACAGGGAGTTAGTAATATTCATTTTACCCTCTAAAGATGCTTGCTCAAAGCTGCAATTAGAGACCCTGATCCTGCTGTTTTTCTTGAGAAGGAGTTGTGAGCAAACTGTCTATTTTCACCTGTTTCTCAATAATATCATTACATATTCCCTGGGACTTTGTGATATACAATGATATGGTGAATCCTTTCTTTGAAGCCCTTGATTCAAGGTTTCGCCTCTCAATAGGAAAAGAAAAAGTTTCGCTCACCACAAAAATTACTAATATTTTGATTTGTCATTTATTGGATTTGGCTCACGCTTGTCTTATGTTGATAGATCGAAAAAGGGAAAGATATCACGCCACGAAATACTTAAGTCAAGTTCGAGAAGAACCAAAACGACTTATAAGAGTTTTTGTTACAAAGGTATAAAATTCAATAGGCACATTATAACCTTATTTGGCGAATGTGTTCTATAAAAACTCATTTGATGGTCGTGTTTGTGTATAACGGACCAATTAAGTTAGGAAGCATGGTAAAGTGGCCGTTTACGGTCAATAATTTTTCACTTGTGGTATTATGTTATGTTTCCGCGAATGTTGCATCTTTCACTAATTGAATTTTTACCATTTGGTTTGGGAGTTGAACTATGTGCCCATTGTTGTATTATGCACATTAGGTGTTTGATGAAATGTTTATTTTTTCTTCACATGTGCAATTTTTTTAATACGCATTAGGTGTTTGATGAAATGTGCGAGTGTTCTTCACATGCGCTATGATGAGTGTCTAAATACTCATCATTTTGTCTTATTTAGAATGCCAAAACATCCGAAAACACCGAAATGCATCAAATGATAAAATATCACAAATAAGTGTTTTATGTGTTTTAAATGCAAAAATACCAAAATCGGTGAAAAACGTATCAAGTTTGCATAATTGGCGCTTTAGTCCCCAAGTTTCAAAAGTTGTCAAAACAGTCCCGGTAAATCAAAATAAAGAAAATGTCATTTAAGGTCCATGAGATTCAAAAGTTGTCAAAACAAACCCTTGAAATGTAAAATTGCAAAATTACAACTTTAGTCCCTCAAGTTTTAAAAATGACAAAAATAGTCCTTGGATTTATAAAAAATGGAAAATAATCAACCTTGGTCCTTGTACTATTCTTATTTGGCAGGAATGGTCCTTATGTTAACTATGGAATATTGGCAAGATCAGTCCTTGAATTGGTGGAATTACAACTTTGGTCCTTGTGGTTAACTAGCTACTAAACCAAACGGACCTCTTTATTATTAAATACCCAAATCCAATCCAGTCCACCATTGGCCCAATCCCAACCAAGCCCAATCCAACCCCGCTAATAATACGGGTCAAAATAAGTCAAAACCAGAGACACTTTGTCTCTCTCACACGAAGCGTAAAACCGCATTCACCAATACCACCATGGTTTTAAATTCCAAACTTTCCACCTCATTTCACCGGTGGATAACCACCCCTTACACCTCCACTATTGTCCAAGAATCCTTAATTAGAAAAACACCTTTAGGACTTTTGGCCAAAATACTATTTTATGGCCAAGATGAATTTGACCCATCCAAAGGTCGAGATTATTGATGGGAAAGATCAAGTGGGACCACAAAGTTCAAAAGATCTATAAAGAAGAGGAAAGAAGTAGTGGGAAGTATGTAGAGTAGTTTAGATTTTTTTCATGTCGAGGTAGTATAATTTAAATTCGGTGTATTTCTCAACTTTCAAGTACTTTCTTAAGTATTCTCATGTATTTTAAATCCTTTTCAATAATAAATTTCGATGTTCAAGTTTCAATTTCGGTTTATGCATTTTATCTTTGAAATCTCAATTTACTCTTGTAATGTTAAAAGGTGTAGGTTCTTGTTTTGATAAGCTTTTATAAGCTCTCCTATAGCTTATTGATTGCTTATAAGCCTCTACTTAGTTTTTACTTAAAACTCTCTCACCAACAAAAGTCAACTCAAGAGCTCAAAATGGATTTGGTCATGATATTTGGTGATGTAGAGCTAATTTTGGATTGCTTATTGGTTTAGAGGCTTAGTGGTAAGCCCATAGGAGTAGTTCTCAGTTCTCAGTTTTATGCTTAGACACCATTTGTAAGCCATTTCTTAAAAGATTGCATTTCTTAGTATAAGTGGTTAAGTCTTGTTAATTTTAGTTTAAATCTGTCTCAATATAGTTAATATAAGTTATTCAAATGATTTTATGGCTTAAATCGTTAAGCTTCTAAAAGCTTCAAATCGAGTTTAATAAGGCTTGTTTGGATTTGTTGTGCAATCAGATTAAAGGGTGTTTGTGGAGTTGTTCTTGTTTGATATATGTCACAATACAACCTGTTAACTCAGCCAAACAATAAAATGCAGTCCTTGTTTCAGTTAAAGTCAAAATTATTTTGTAACAGATCTCATGTCCATTTCTGTTTGAATCAGGATTCCATATCTTGCATATAGGTTTAGAAATAGTAGAGATAGCTTGCATTAAGTTCATTTCATCATTAAACATCACTATTAGTAAGTATCATAAGCTCAAATCTCATATTAGTCAACTTTTCATTTCTGTCTTTAAAAGTCAAAAGTTGCAAAAGTGGATTTTCACAAAGCTAGGTTGAATTTTCATGGATTTATTTCTGAACCAAAATTAATGAAAATGGGATATGTCCAAGTTCGGTTGGTCTAGTTTATTATTCTCATTTTTGTTGAATTTTATCAAGTTTCTATAAGCTCTTAAATCGCCTTCCCATAAGCACCATTTGCCTCAGGCACACACTCAAGATTCATCGAGTGTGCACAGTAACTTCTAACTTTTACACAAGCTTCATTCAAGCTTGTGAGGAGTTGAGATTTGGCCCATGTGTAGTCTGTTAGGTGAACTTTAGGTCCCAATATCTCGTTTTTCTCCTTAGCTTATTAGGATTGCTTATGCATGCTTAAAGTTAGCACCCCAAAACCTGAATTCTCTTGATTGATCTTGTACTCATAAGCTTGCGATTGGTTATCAAGAGGTTCGGTAGTTGGAATAGGTTGGAATTAGGTTGTTATAGCATAATTTAGCTCTGTGATGGTTTGGTAGCTTTTGTGTTTATTTGCTTAAATTAAGTGCTTATTTATAAGCACTCTTCACTCTGATTTCATAATCTTGAACATAAGCATATGTTTTATATTTTTATAGATTTAGAATAATATTTTAGACTTTTCCTGAATTTTTCATATTTTTCCGGCCTTGTTTGATATTTTTCTTATTTTAAACTAGTTTTTAATCCTTTTAAATAGCTTTTATTACAAATAAATCGAGAAAAGTTTAAAAAATATGTTTTCAATTTTCCTAGATTAAGATAAATATAAAAGCCAAAAAATATTTTCCATAATTTTCTTAGTTTAAATAGTATTTTCTAGCATTTTAATTAGTTTTAAATAGTATTAAATTCATAATAAATAGATAAAAAGTGTAAAAATATATTTTCAGTTTTAAAATAACTTTTATCATATTTTAGATTTTTCTAAGTTATAATTTCATTTTTCTAGGTTAATTTTATATTTTCTTATATTTTAGTGCATTTTAAATAATTAATAAATAGTTTTTAATTAATAATAATTAAATAAATAGTTTTAAAAATAATTTTCTTTTTCCAATAATTTTCTTTTATTATTAGGATTGTAAAAATGTATTTTTCATATCCATAGGTATTTTCCTTCTTTATTTTCACGTTTTATTTTGTACGTTACGTTGTTTTTAATTTAAACGTACGTTTTAGGTTTTAAACGTTCATCGATTTTAAAAATAGTGATAGCGTTTATTTAACATATTTTAGCTTTTTAATTTTCTTTAATTTGCATTTAAGCCCCTGTAATTTACAAAACTTTTTCTTTAGGTATAAATATTCCAAAATCCTTACTGATCACTATCCTTAGTGATTATTCGACATCCGTCTGTGTTAAACACCATTCATCCTCCGTCGGACTTAACGACCCGTGAATCCACTATATTCCTCGATCTTAATTGCATTTGGTTCTAGACTGTTTGGATTTTATTACGGTTGACCATTCACAGTGGTTAGCTTGTGTGATAAACCGACCGTCTGGACTCAATCAATTTTGGCGCCGGGAGGTCAGAAGCGTGTTTTAAAGCGCTTTTAGACCCGTACTTGCACATATACCACCTTTGTAAGCAGTTTTTTGTGTGTAAAGTTAATCAAAATCAAAAGTTCATTAACACTTTTCCTAAAGTGTTAACAACACAAAAATATTTTCATTCTTTGTTTTTAACATGTTTTCAAAAAATCCAAAATATTCATCTTTACCCTCTTACCCTTTTGATTCTTTATCCCTTTACCCTCATCCATTTGATTCTTCTTCTATTCTCATGGAATCTCTCGACTACTGACAATGCGGAACGAAGTTGAAAAACAACATACTTTATCACAAATGTCAAGAATTGTGTTGTTCGTGATGATCCATTAATTCGCGTAGGAAATGGAACAAGAAACCGGGTGACAAAGGACCGTGTACTTCCTCGATAATGGAGGTGCTAACACGTCCAACCCACGGTTATCCAAAGATCTAACCTCAATTGCTCTAAGCCGTCTAAAATTGATCCTAAACTTTCACAATTTACGGTTAAAAGCAAACATGCGAAATTTAGACCGGTGACTAGCAAGAATGACTTGCCTAATCTTCACGCTTCTCAAGAACCGAACCGGAGACCATAACGAAGTGGTGGAAATTGCTAGCTCTCGAGCACACCACTTGTCCCACCTTCCGGATTTTTCAAAATGTTCTTGAGTCTTAATAGTCATTCGGATCACCATGTTGGTTTTGTTGATTCTTTGAATGAACCGATTCCTTCATAACTCTCAAATAGAATCGTTTATTCCTTGTGTCGGTTGTGGTGAGCCTCTTTTTGGTTCACCACGTCACGTGTACGTGTACAGTGTGGTAATGATATTCGAACGGGAGTTGTTTGTTTTGTGGTTCGAGGAATTCATTTGATTATGATCCTAATCCGAACTCATTTAACGACCCTCAAAATTTTCAATTACCCACCACACCCGACTTATCTTCATATAATCAACATATTCTTGTGAATTTTGTGGAGGTCCTCACCAAGGATTTGAGTGTCAATCCGGAAACACGTTTGTCTATGAACAGTTCTCGGTGATGCTCGAACTTTGGTTATGACCAATATCCATATAATTGCCATCCGCACTCAACATTTCTTGTTGTGAAGCTGTGGAGGTCCCCATTTCACTCGATTGTCAAACAGAAATCCATTTCCTTGTAACAATTACGACTATCCATATCACGACCAACCTCCACATGCCAAATGACTCAAACTCCTCAAGAAACCCAACAAGACACTTGTCTAGAGCTTACGGGTCATGAAAAGAAGCGAGGAGTTGAGTAAAGCGGCATTTAAATGCTCCCGTTTTTCTTGTGTATATTGTGGGGTCCTCATGATGATTATCAATGTCAACCTTCCGATTTTGACAAATCTCCGGTCCCACAATGTCCCGTCATTCAAAATTCACATGAGAAATCCATGGAAGAATTGCTAGTGAAGAAAGGTGTTGCTAAAATAAATTCCCAAATTGCCTTTGAAAATCTATTAGGGAATCAATTGCAAAAGAAAAAGCAGCCGGATCTAGCTCTCAATTTCGCTTTATTCACGATGATGATGATGAGGATGCACTTGGTATCCTACAATTTATAAAGATTCATCAAGTTCATCGGTTGATATCCGGTAGGTTGAGATTCATTCTCAAACAATCGCTATCACACCCAAGCTCCCACTCACTCTCTAAACATGGGGATGAGCATCTTGACCTTTGTTCACGAAAAGGAATCGGACGAATTCATAAAGTCTAGTATTGAGAACCTTGTCCCAATCCGAGAGAGTCACAGGAACTTCGATCATGTGTGATTCTCTTTTCCTCTCGAGTGTTCAAAAGATCATTTTGAGATTTTCTCCGATCTTAGCGACGATTGTAAATCTTATGGAGACATTGAGAATGTTGAGGCATCACTTTCACATTTTGATGTTGATCCTCTTCTTGAGGAGTTTACTGATGAACTCACTCACATCATTCCACTTTCATCGGAAAGTGATGATGATCTCTTTGATTTCAAAGCCAACCTAGGAGAAATTGAAAGTCTCCTTTATAATGATCGTTCACTCACTTCTCACCCTAACAGTCCAATAGAGAATGTTAATCACCTTGTTCCCGAAGCATTCAAAGCTACTTTCACCAATCCTCTATTTGAATTCGAATCTGAATTCACTTGGATTTCTAACAATCCAATCTTTGACGAGGATAGTGATGAGCCCACTATGGAACAAGAGTTCACAAACTCACTTCATGTGAATGATTCTCTTCTGAGGAGTTCTCCTTTGAACTCACTCATATCATATCTCTACAGTATGATAACTTCCACTTTGATCTAGACATAAATGATCTTTGTGTTCGGAGGAAATGTTCTCGACCATGAGAACTTGCTTGATATCAAAATCCCATCCCTCCCACCCGAATATGTCTTGATCAAATGAGCTTAAATGATGAGATTCATGATCCGTAAATCATGAATTCCCTTCCGATAATTATGAGTTAGTCATGATTTTTATCATGATTTTCTTTCTTTTCTTCACATATGCCGTGACTTCGTTCCTTTTCTCCTTGGGAATGAAGACACTATTTTGATCCCGCATTTTCATTTATCATTTTGAGCGGTTCTATGTATATCTCATCGGTGTGGAACTTTCACGTACTTCAATGTTTATACAAACATCTTGAATGAAAGTCCGATGGAGATTGTCTCTTCCACTTACTTCCCATGAACAAATTAATTGAGAATTCGAGTCAACCTAACGACTCGGTAATCAAAAACGAGAGTTGAACATGGGTTTTCACCGTGTGTACCACCTAGTGTGGGGAGATACCCACATGTTGTATATAGATCTAAAAATGAATGAAAATTGTAAATATTAAAAAGAGAATAATTGTTGTGTTTCTACACTTAGCTAGTAATGTTATCTTTTATCGTTCAAGGATTCGGCATAATAGCGGACTTTGAATATTGAGGACAATATTCATTTCTAAGTGTGGGGAAATTCGCGAATTTGATCATAAATGTACCCTTTTAGTCCCTTTTTCCTCAAATGGCCAAATTTTAAATTTTTTAGTGGAAGTACTATGTACTAAACACAACAAATGGTAATCAGTTCCGCCATGTCTAACCCACATAAGGATTGGCTAATCCAGGAGCAAACGGCTCTTGGTAAAGATATCTCAAATCCGTTGATGGCTTGCAATTTGCCCAAAATTGTATGGTGTTCAACTCACCAAATCTTTAATTAGTGAAGAGTTGGCTAGCCCGCAAGTTTATGGCTTGTGGTAAAGGCAGTTGGAAATCCATAATTGGTAATCGACTCACCAAAGATAATATTGATAATTTATCTAAGAGTTGGCTAGTCCGTAAGCAAGCGGCTTCGGTAAAGACAAATCAAATCCGTTTACAATGGTGATTTGCTCAAAATCATTTGGTTATCATTGTACCAAGGTTCTTAATTGAACTAAAACAATTGGCTACTCGAAGTAATGGCTTTTGGTAAAGAGATGAAATCCATTAAGGTTTCTCAAATCATTGCTAGGGACTAGCAATATCTTAGTGTGGGGATTGATGAGTGTCTAAATACTCATCATTTTTGTCTTATTTAGAATGCCAAAACATCCGAAAACACTCGAAATGCATCAAAATGATAAAAATATCACAAATAAGTGTTTTATGTGTTTTAAATGCAAAATTCCAAAATACGGTGAAAACGATCAAGTTTGCATAATTGGCGCTTTAGTCCCCAAGTTTCAAAAGTTGTCAAAACAGGTCCCCTGTAAATCAAAATAAAGAAAAATGTCATTTAAGGTCCATGAGATTCAAAAGTTGTCAAACAAACCCTTGAAATGTAAAATTGCAAAATTACAACTTTAGTCCTCGAGTTTTGAAAATGACAAAAATAGTCCTTGGATTTATAAAAATGGAAAATAATCAACCTTGGTCCTTGTACTATTCTTATTTGGGAATGGTCCTTATGTTAACTATGGAATATTGGCAAGATCGATCCTTCAAGATTGGTGGAATTACAACTTTGGTCCTTGTGGTTAACTAGCTACTAAACCAAACGGACCTCTTTATTATTAAATACCCAAATCCAATCCACCCACCTTGGCCCAATCCGACCAAGCCCAATCCAACCCCGCTAATAATAACGGGTCAAAATAAGTCAAAACCGAGACACTGCTTGTTTCTCTCACACGAGCCTTAAAACCGATTACTCACCAATACCACCATGGTTTTAAATTCCAAACTTTCCACCTCATTTCACCAAATGGATAACCACCCTTACACCTCCACTATTGTCCAAGAATCCTTAATTAGAAAAACACCTTTAGGACTTTGGCGCAAAATACTATTTTATGGCCAAGATGAATTTGACTATCAAAGGTGAGATTATTGATGGGAAAGATCAAGTGGGACCCACAAAGTTCAAAAGATCTATAAAGAAGAGGAAAGAAGCAGTGTGGGAAGTATGTAGAGTAGTTTAGATTTTTTTTCATGTCGTAGGTAGTATAATTTAAATTCCAGTGTATTTCTCAGCTTTCAAGTACTTTCTTAAGTATTCTCAGTGTATTTTAAATCCTTTTCAATAATAAATTTCAGTGTTCAAGTTTCAATTTCAGTTTATGCATTTTTATCTTTGAAATCTCAATTTACTCTTGTAATGTTAAAAGGTATAGGTTACTGTTTTGATAAGCTTTTATAAGCTCTCCTATAGCTTATTGATTGCTTGTATAAGCCTCTACTTAGTTTGTACTCTTAAAACTCTCTCGGTCAACAAAAGTCAACTGAAGAGCTCAAATGGATTTGGTCATGATATTTGGTGATGCGAGCAAATTTTGGATTGCTTATTGGTTTAGAGGCTTAGTGGTAAGCCCATAGAGTAGTTCTCGGTTCTCGGTTTATGCTTGGACACCATTTGTAAGCCATTTCTTAAAGATTGCATTTCTTAGTATAAGTGGTTAATTTTAGTTTAAATCATCTCAATTTAGTTAATATAAGTTATTCAAATGATTTTATGGCTTAAATCGTTGTTAAGCTTCTAAAAGCTTCAAATCGGTTTAATAAGGCTTGTTTGGATTTGTTGTGCAACCATATTAAAGGGTGTTTGTGGAGTTGTTCTTGTTTGATATATGTCACAATACAACTGTTAACTCGGTCAAACAATAAAATGCGATCCTTGTTTGATTAAAGTCAAAATTATTTTGTAATGATCTCATGTCCATTTCTGTTTGAATCGAGTTCCATATCTTGCATATAGGTTTAGAAATAGTAGAGATAGCTTGCATTAAGTTCATTTCATCATTAAACATCACTATTAGTAAGTATCATAAGCTCAAATCTCATATTAGTCAACTTTTCATTTCGTCTTTAAAAGTCAAAAGTTGCAAAATGGATTTTCAAAGCTAGGTTGAATTTTCATGGATTTATTTACGAACCAAAATTAATGAAAATGGGATATGTCCAAGTTCAGTTGGTCTAGTTTATTATTCTCATTTTTGTTGAATTTTATCAAGTTTCTATAAGCTCTTAAATCGACTTCCCATAAGCCATTATTTGCCACAATGCTGCACACACTTAGCATTCACTGAGTGCATGTGCAACTTGCACCTTTACACAAGCTTCATTCAAGCTTATGAGGAGTTGAGATTTGGCCCATGTGTAGATCATTAGGTGAACTTTGGGTCCCAATATCATTTTCTCCTTAGCTTATTAGGATTGCTTATGCATGTGCTTAAAGTTAGCACCCCAAACTGAATTCTCTTGATTGATCTTGTACTCATAAGCTTGCAGTTGGTTATCAAGAGGTTGAGTAGCTGGAATAGGTTGGAATTAGGTTGTTATAGCATAATTTAGCTTCGTGATGTTTGGTAGCTTTTGTGTTTATTTGCTTAAATCAGTCTTATTTATAAGCACTCTTCACTCGATTCATAATCTTGAACATAAGCATATGTTTTTATATTTTTATAGATTTAGAATAATATTTTAGACTTTTCCTGAATTTTTCATATTTTTCCAAGACTGTTTGATATTTTTCTTATTTTAAACTAGTTTTAATCCTTTTAAATAGCTTTTATTACAAATAAATCGAGAAAAAGTTTAAAAAATATGTTTTCAATTTTCCTAGATTAAGATAAATATAAAAGCCAAAAAATATTTTTCCATAATTTTCTTAGTTTAAATAGTATTTTCTAGCATTTTAATTAGTTTTAAATAGTATTAAATTCATAATAAATAGATAAAAAGTGTAAAAATATATTTTCAGTTTTAAAATAACTTTTATCATATTTTAGATTTTTCTAAGTTATAATTTCATTTTTCTAGGTTAATTTTATATTTTCTTAAATTTTAGTGCATTTAAATAATTAATAAATAGTTTTAATTAATAATAATTAAATAAATAGTTTTAAAATAATTTTCTTTTTCCAATAATTTTCTTTTATTATTAGGATTGTAAAATGTATTTTCATATCCATAGGTATTTTCCTTCTTTATTTTCACGTTTTATTTTATGACGTTCGTTGTTTTTAATTTAAATGTACGTTTTAGGTTTTAAACGTTCATCGATTTTAAAAATAGTGATAGCGTTTATTTAATATATTTTAGCTTTTAATTTTCTTTAATTTTCATTTAAGCCCTGTAATTTACAAAACTTTTCTTTAGGTATAAATATTCCAAAATCTCTCGATCACTATCCTTGATGATTATTCGACATCTGTCGATGTTAAACACCATTCATCCTCCGTGGGACTTAACGACCAGGAATCCACTATATTCCTCGATCTTAATTGCATTTGGTTCTAGACTGTTTGGATTTTTATTACGGTTGACCATTCACAAGTGGTTAGCTTGTGTGATAAAACTTATTGTCTGGACTCAATCACGCTACTTTTTTTATTGGACATTAGGTGTTTGATGAAATATGTAGTTTTTCTTCATGTGCAATTTTTTAATGCCCATTAGGTGTTTGATGAAATGTGTAGTTTTTCTTCACATGCGCTACTTTTTTTTTTATTGGACATTAGGTGTTTGATGAAATGTGTAGTTTTTATTCACACGTGCTATTGTTTTTTATCGTGAATTAGGTGTTTGATGAAATGTGTAGTTTTTTCTTCACATGTGACTATACGTTGTCTGGAATGTGTAGTTTTTCTTTACATGTGCTCTTTTTAATGCACATTGGTGTTTGATGAAATGTGTAGTTTTTTTTTCACATGTGATATTTTTTATTGCGCACTAGGAGTTTGATGAAACGTATAGTTTTTCTTCACATGTGACTATAGGTTGGTTGAAATGTATAATTTTTCTTCACGTGTGCTGTTTTTTTAATGCACATTAGGTGTTTAATGAAATGTGTAGTTTTTCTTCACATGTGACTATAGGTTGAAATTTAAAGTTGGTACCTATTATTAATCTAAGTTCATGTACCAATAACATCGCCCGTTTTAAGGTCATAAAATATATCAAGAGTATAAAGCGAAACGTCTGGGTGCAAATGGAGTGTTATGGAGTCTTGAAGGTAATCCAAACTCCTTCATGTACTAGTGTGAACAAAATGGTTGCCAAAGCTATGTTTTACTATGTAAACAAGCTTTCTTTTCACATGTGGACACCTTTCATAGGATTTACCTCGGATGCATAGAGGTTGGTATTAGGATACTCGTTATTTTGATTTAACGAAATTTTTGAAGAGTTAATCTATTGGCTACTTGTTTGAAAAGGTACTCAATGATGAAATAATTTTGTTGCGAACAACTGATCTTTAAAGATCTTTCACATGTGAAAAAGTGTACACATTTGGGGGTCTTTAAATATTTAGTCCGTGAAAAATTGTTTACACATTTCGGTCGATTGTTAAGTTTGAATTGCCTAGTTAAAGTGATTCTTAAGACCATGGTTACATTTATTCACAATGCCCAACATTTTCTTTTTATCTGTAGTGACATAAGAGGGGCTTAAATGTGTATTTATTGCTACTAAATGGTAAATCTGGGTAACAAGGAGAAAATGGATGCTGCTTCATTTACATCCTATAGTTGTGTATGTATGTTGCAATCAGTATGAAGTACAAGTGATATATCAGATTAGGTGAGCAACTCAGGAGAAGATTAAGAAACAAGTATGAGGTACTCCTAATTGGGGCCAAAGGGCATGAACTTGATGAGCTTACATGCAAAGGACTAGCTTGTCTTCACGAAGAATGATATATTTTACTTTTTGCTATCATCTTCATGTTCAATGTAAACTTTAATTGATGAACTGATATTCTTCAATAATGCTGTATAAATTAAATTATATTGATTTAGGATGTTTTATGCGATATAATGAATGTTGGGTAACTTTCTAAGCTTATGACCCGTCGTAGCTACTGTCTTTTAAATAAGATGAGTTTGATTTCGCTTATTACTTGACAACAACTCGTAATACATATCCGTAGCTTATTAATATGCATAATTTGAAAATAATTTTCACATGTGAAAATATGTCTTGTATATGTCTCGTAGATTTTAAAGACGCGTGAACAACTTAGTCAAATGTGAAAATATGTCTCGTAACATTGTCACATGCGAAACTAGACCATGCGAAACTATATGTCTCGTAGCTAACTAAGATGCGTGAATAATTTGGTCACATGTGAAAATATATGTCTCGTAGCTTTTTAGGATGCGTGAACAACTTTCTCACATATGAAAATATATGTTTATGTCACGTAGCTTATTAAGATGCAAAAACAAGTTGGTCACATGTGAAATATGTTAAATATTTTAATGATCGTGAACAACTTTATCACATGAAAATATATATCTCGTACATTTTAAGATCGTGAACTACTTAATCACATGTGAAAAATATGTCTAATAACTTGGTCATGCGAAAATATATGGCTCGTAGCTTTTAAGATGTGTGAACAACTTGGCGCATATAAAAATATGTCTTGTATCTCTTAGATTTTAAAGATGTGTGAACAACTTGGTCACACGTAAAAGTATGTCTCGTAACGGTCACATGTGAAACTATATGTCTTAGAAATTAAGATGCGTGAACAAGTTCATCACATGTGAAACTATATGTCACGTAGCTTTTAAAATGCTTGGTCAACTTAGTCACGTGTGAAACTATGTATCATGTAAATTTTAAAGGTGCGTGAATAACTTTTCACATGTGAAAATATATGTCTCATAACTTTTTCACATGTGAAACCATATGTCTAGTTTTTAAGATGTGTAAACAACTTAGTCACATGTGAAACTATGTCTCGTGACTTTTTAAGATACGTGGACAATTGGTCACATTTGAAAATACATGATTTGTAAACAACAATTATGACTGAAGTCTTGCCAAACTTTGTGGGTGGAAAATATGGGCAGGACCACGAGAACATATGAATGTGCACCAACATGCAGGAGTAACACAAATTCGATGGTGATTGACAACCGAAGACAAGCTAGAAAAGGAACTCATCATAATGAACATAATTGGCTACAATATTCGTATAGTACACCAACACAATCAAAAGGACAAGAGCCTTCACTTTTAATGTTTTCAATTGGTTTCAAAAGTAATCACATTATTTCAACATCTCAAATATTAATATATATACATAGCGGTTTTCAAACATCTATCATGCAATTAAAGTATGGAACACTCAAAATAAAACACCTCAACTATGACAAGGTTATGAACATTTAATCATTATGTTTGTTACCAAATATTTAGCTATACAGAATTAACATATACCTGCTGAACCACTGATACACATATGCCAACAAATAACAAAAAGACCGGGATAATAAGAATAGAGAATAATCTCAGAATCCCAATATACAAACAGCCAGCAGTACCTAAATATAATTGTAACATGAACTAGCGGATGAGAGAAAGTTATAGCAGAACACGTGTAATGCGGCCCCAAAATACATATCCAATGATGAACATGCTTAAGATATGAACACGGCAAATCACTTCAGGGCTTTAACTATGACCAGGTTTAACCTCAAGGCCTGGCGGTAACATCAAGCACCAGAATCTGTAAACTGGTCCTAGAACTGTGTAATTCCTAATAATTTGTTAATATGAAACAAGCAACAAATTGTTTTATTGATGATTAGAACATTAAGCATGCATTTAGGGTACAACATCCTCAATCATAATAGAACCTTAACAATACCATGCGGAGTGTCATTTTCCAATTCAGCGAGAGATAGAGGCATACAGAAAGTCAACCATGCAAGTCAAAAGAAGATAATATGAAACTATACAGAAAGTCAACCATGCAAGTCAGAAAAAGATAATATGAAACTATCTTATCCTATATTTGCATACAGTGGCTTTGATAATTTATCTCTGATGAGTGTCTAAATACTCATCATTTTTGTACTGATAAAATGCCAAAAACATCCGAAAACACTCGAAATGCTTCAAAATGATAAAATATCACAAACAAGTGTTTTATATGTTTTAAATGCAAAAACATCAAAATCGGTGAAAAACGTATCAAGTTTGCATTATTGGCGCTTTAGTCCCCAAGTTTGAAAAATTGTCAAAACAGGTCCTGGTCATTTCAAAACTTGTAAAATATCATTTAAGGTCCATAAGATTCAAAAGTTGTCAAAATAAACCCTTTAAAGTTTAAAATCACAAAATGACAACTTTAGTCCCTCAAGTTCGAAAATGTCAAATATAGTCCTTGGTTAATTTAAAAGTAAAAATTATCAAATATTAGCCTTGTACTATTAATAAATGACAAAATTGGTCCTTATGGTAAACTTTTGGAAAATTACAAGTTTGGTCCCTAGAGTTACAAAATTGGCAATTTTAGTCCTTGGACTTGTAAAAAAATGAAATTTTATGCAAATTTAGTCCTTATACTATTCACATGTTACAAGTTAAACCCTTGTGATAACCTTGGAAACTTGTCAATTTTAGTCCCTCACTTTTGGCCTAATTACATTTTTGGTCCTTAAGTGTTACTAGCTACAAAAACCAAACGGACCTTATATAAAAACCAAACCCAGCTGGCCCAAAATGCAAACCCAAGCCCAAACCCTTTGTTAAATAAATAAAACAGACCAAACGCACCTGTCTCCTTCTTCCTTCTCCTCCACCTTTACACCTGTAAAACACCACCTCACCATCTCCAGCTCAACCCCTACTTTCCTGACCACTTTCCACCACTTCTTCCATTAGAACACACCACCATAAATGCCCTTCACACCCCTGTTCCCCCAAATCTACTTCAGTCAATACCAAGACATGGTATTGCTCAAAACTTCCCCAAATTGGCTAAAATATAAAAAATGTCTCATTTGTCTTCCTGATACTCCCAAAAATCTTTAATTAGACTCAAACCACCACAAATCCACGTGTAAGGTTTTGGCGCCAAAATTCATTTAAATGGTTGGGATGAGTTTGACTGAATCAATGGTCAAAAATGTATGTGGGAAAGGCAAAGGAAGCTGGAAAGAAGCAATTGGGTCATCTATAAAGAAGAAAGAAGACAGAGAGATAGGGTGTCAAAGTTTTAGACCAAATTCGTAGTGTAAACTTTAAATTCTGTTGTAAACTTTTAAATTCAGTCTTATTTTCAAAGTTGTATTATGTTTCATGGGTAATGAAAGTTATTTCAATAGTTCTCAGTTTCAGTTTTTAAGTTTGAATTCAATTTTTAGCATTTTTAAGCAAAATTGACACTTTGTTTTAATCTTGTTAAAATATTGTTGTTCTTGTTCATTTCATCTCATTTCAGTCACCTTTTAAGCTTTTTGAAGCTTGGTTATCACTTAGAAGACTTGTAACTTAGTTTACTTAAAAAAACATAAAAATCAAAGAAAATAGAAATAAAATAAAAAGGAGTGTTCAAGATGATGAAGGCTTGGAGCAGGGTTGCTCATGGATTGCCAGGTTAGATGCTTTATGGAAAGCTATAGGAGTGATTCTCGAGTACTAAGTTCTCGGTTTTAGCATAAAAGCAATTTGTAAGTTATTTTCTTAAAATTTGCATATTCTATTTAAGTAATTAAAACTTTTGTTAATTTAAGCTTAATCCTATTTTAATATAGTTAATATAAGGTCTTTAATAATTTGCATGGTCCTAATCAGTGGAACTCTTTGAAAAGCCTCATAACAGTCTCAATAAGGACTGTTTGGAATTGCTTATTCATCTGAGATAGAGGCCTGTGGTGTTATTGTTTGTTAGTGTCTCATGTTACTTTAGCATCTTATAGTTCAGTGCAGCAATAAAATCTAGTACTTATTAGTAAAAAAGTCAAAATCTCTTTGAATGCATTTTAACAGTTGACTGTTAGAATTTTAGATTGCATAATCATGTATATTGTTGTGAAAGTTGTTTAAGTAGCTTAATCTAGTTCCATATCAGCTTAATATAGCTTATTTAATCCTTAGAATCGGTTAGAATCTCATAAAAGTCAACCTATTTAGTTTTTATAAAAAGTCAAAATGTCGGTTCCAGCTTTAATCCCCAATTGCACAAGCTTGTAAAAGCTTATTAGATCACCTTAGCTTGTAAATTTTAGTTTCTTGGGAAGCTAACCTACCCATCTTGAGATCCCAAGTTTATTTTTCCAACTTGTAGCTTGTTTACTAGGACTGCTTATAGCTTTTGTTTTGTCCCATTTTAGTGTAAAACTGCCTAAGCAGTATGATCTAGTCCATTTCAAAAGCTCTCACAGAGCTTATTAATAAGCTTTAGCCTATGTACTTAAGCTTTTTAGAATGCCAACCTAGCTAACTTACAGTCACAAGCTTGAAGTTCTAAATTGCAACTTATTTGATAAGCCTGCAATAAGCTTTTTGGTTTGTACATTTTAACTAATACTTAGTTCATCAGTGGTTTTACCAGTTTTTCTAGAGCTTCTACCAAGCTTATTAGTGTAAGCTAAGCTTAGTATTTTAGATTTTTGGAAAGCTCAGCTGGTATACTAGCTTGTACCAGTCTTTATTTTCATTCCTTAGCTTATTAAAGTCCTTAAAATTTAGCTCAAAGTAGCTAGAAAACCATAGTGTACTGAGTAACAGTGTATAGTTTTTGCTTATTTGTGCTTATTAAGTGCTTATTATCAGTATTTGTGCTTATTCAGTTTTCATTATAGCTTATAATCTTTAGTTTAGCTTATTTCAGTTTGCATTTGCTTATTCAGTAGCTCATATAGCCATCTTAGCTTAAATCTTATGCTTATGTCCATTTTAGCTTAACTGTCATGAAACCTTAGCTTATTTCAGTGCTTATTAGTAGTTTTTAGAAAAAGTTGTAGTTAAAGAAAATGCTTATTACATAGTACTTAATGAGTTTGTAAAATAAAATTGAAAAAAAATGTTTAGCAAAAGGGGGTGGCGGTGCTCGAACACGAGACCTCCCTTTGGAGAGTGATAGTGGTGTACACGGAACCATTGCGCCTTGGGTCTTTGGTATCATCTCTTGCACTTAATACTCTCTTATATACGTTTTGCCTTATATAGCTTATTAAGCTTACTTAGCTTATTTGTAGCTTATTGAGCGACTTTTCAGTTTTCTATTTTCTTAAATTTGTAATAGTATAAAGTATTTTCTATAAAAGTTTCAGATTTTTCCAATAAGTTTTAGTATTTTAAACATTTAATTAGTGTTTTATAGTAATTAATTCATAATAAAAATATAAAGTCTAAAAATATAAATCTTTTTCTAAAATTTTCTTTTATCATATAGTAAGTAAGAAAATTGATTTTACATTCATAGGCCTTTTATTTCATAAAATTTACGTTTTATCTTGCGCCGAGCCATTTTAATAAATAACGCTCGTTTCCGTTTTAAATAACGTTTTAAGTAATTTGAGTTTACGTTTTAGTTAATATAGTTTATTTAAGTTATTTTGTTTTATAAAATAAACGTTCATCGATCTGTAAAAATAGTGATAGCGTTTATTTAATAGATTTTAACTTTTTAATTTTCTTAATTTGCATTTAAGTCGCTGTTATTTGTAAATCTTTTCTTTAGGTATAATTTTCCATCCAAACCTTACTGATCACTATCCTTAGTGATCATTCTATCATCTGAAGTTGTTTAAACACCAATTCATCCTCCGTGGGACTTAACGACCGAGGATCCACTATATTCCTCCGATCTAAATTGCATTTGGTGTTTGAGTGCTTTTGAGTTTCTTCGGTTGGTCATTCACAAGTGGCTAGCTTGCGTGAGATAACAGCGGTTTTGCCTGATCAAATTTTACATCCCCACACTAAGATATTGCTAGTCCCTAGCAATGATTTGAAAAATTTAATGGATTTCATCTCTTTACCAAAAGCCATTACTACGGAGTAGCCAAATGTTTCAGTTCAAGTAAGAACCTTGGTACACCGATAACCAAATGATTTTGAGCAAATCATAAGCTTTTAACGGATTTGATTTGTCTTTACCGAGCCGTACCCTTACGGACTAGCCAACTCTTAGATAAATTATCAATATTATCTTTGGTGAGTCGATTACCAATTATGGATTTTCAATCGCCTTTACCACAAGCCATAATCTTGCGGGCTAGCCAACTTTTCACTAGTTTAAAGATATGGGAGTTGAACACCATACAATTTTGGGCAAATTGCAAGCCATAAGCGGTTTGAGATATCTTTACCAAGAGCCGTTTGCTCTGGATTAGCCAATCCTTATGTGGGTTAGACATGGTGGGTGATTACCATTTGTTGTGTTTAGTACATAGTACTTCCACTAAATAAAAAATTTTAAAATTTGGCCATTTTGGGAAAAAGGGACTAAAAGGTACATTTATGATCAAATTTAAAATTTCCCCACACTTAGAAATGAATATTGTCTTCAATATTCAAAGTACCTGTTATCTATGGAAACTTAGAACGTAAAAGATAACATTACTAGCTAAATGTAGAAACACAACAATTATTCTCTTTTTAAATATTTACAATTTTCATTATTTTTAAGGTCTATATACAACATGGGGCATCTCCCCACACTAGGGTGGTACACGGGTGAAAACCCATGTTTAACTCATTGTTTTTGATTACCGGTCGCTAGCTTGACTCGACCCCGATAATTGGCTCATGGGGAAGTAAGTGGAAGATAATCTCCATCGGACTTTCATTCAAAATGTTTGTATAAACATTGAAATGCGTGAAAGTTCCACACCGATGAGATATCTGAGAAAGACCCGGCTCACGGATGATAAATGAAAATGCCGGGTCAAGATAGTGTCTTCATTCGAAGGAGTGAAGAACGAGAGAAGCTACG
Organism: Chrysanthemum lavandulifolium; assembly: GCA_022545495.1. NCBI lineage: Eukaryota > Viridiplantae > Streptophyta > Magnoliopsida > Asterales > Asteraceae > Chrysanthemum > Chrysanthemum lavandulifolium. The sequence goes on along the minus strand of CM040238.1, from coordinate 81,688,063 downwards.
GGATAGGTGAAGAGAGAAAGAAAGTCATGATAATAATCTTGACTAACTCATCATCATCGGAAGGGAATTCATGGTTTCATGAATTTCATCTTTTAAGCTCAATTGGTCTAGACATATCCGGGTGTGTCTAGATCAAAATAGAAGTTATCATACTCGGTGGAGATATGATATGAGTGAGTTCAGGAGAACTCCTCAAAGGAAAATGATTCATATTGAGATTGATTTGACCGAGTTCACTGGGAACTCATCAAAGTGAATGATTCATAATCGGGAGAGAATTATGAGAATGAGAGTGGTAATACCACTAATCTTCTCTCCCATATGATCAAAATAGAACGTTTGCAATTCGGAATAGAATCATCGAAGAAAAGTTTACTATCCTCAAAGGGATAGGATATGAAGTAGGCTTTTCATTAAAAGCCTCGATTCTAGAAATGAGAAGATTAACATTCAATAATGTAAGACGAAGAGCTTGTCTTGGATTATTCTTCATCATTCTCTTCTCCTGGTGACAAGCTCGGAAGGTAATTCCCACATAACTTATGTCTCCACAAGATAAAGAATAGTCCTCATCGTAATCGAGAACATCTCAACATGATTACTTTGGAAGACAAGAGGGGTAGGGATATCACACAAATGCTCGAGAATTCCCTGTGACTCTCTTGGGATTGGGACAAGATCCTCAACACTAGACTTTATGAATTCGTCCGATTCCTTTTCAGGAACAGTGTCAAGATGCTCGTCCCCATGATCGGAGAGCGAGTGGGAGCTTGGTGTGATAGCGATGGCGAGGGAGTTGAGAAGGACTAGCGATTATGGATTCTACAAGTTCCATTATTTCTCTGCTAGTGATTCGGTCATATTCTTTTCTCCCTGTATTTCCACGGATGGAATCTCAAGCGATGAACTTGATGAATAAAATTGTAGAATATCAAGGGTATCTTCATCATCATCGTCATCAGGAATGAAATGGAATTGAGAGCTATATTTGAATGCTTTTTGTAGTCTAATTGATTCCCTAATAGTGTTTTCAATGGCAATCTGGGAATCTAATTTAGCAGCCCGTTCCTCAGCTAACAATTCTTCCATGGATTTTGATAAGGTTTTAAAAGGTACCTTTTAAGGGTCATTTAAGCCCTTATTCGATCACTTCAGTATCCGTTATTGCTTAATATCGTTCCTTTTCACTTTTAGGTCTCTTGAAGGCAAAATCTTGGAATGATGCTTATTTGGACGAAAAGCGCGAATATACGAAGAAAATGGCCAAAGTCGAATCGAGACACTCAAGCTCATGAAACATAGGCGGCGGCGTCATCGCATATCTGCGACGCTGCCGGAAGGAATTTTGCGATGGGTCGGGCGAAATTGCATGTTTTCAAGGGACGACGTCGAGTTCTAAAGGTAGGCCGTCGTTACTCGGGGCGGCCTAGATGCGACCAAGGCAGCGTCGGTGAAGGGACGGCGTCACAGTCATAAGGTGACGCCGTCGCAAGGTTTACGTGGCAAGGCGAAACCCTAATGATGGCGACACGGCGGTCCACGAAACATAAGGTGACGCCATCGCGGATGTAATCTTATATATAGAATCCAATTTTTCGGTTTTGGTGGGTAGTCTTTTGGAGTAAAACCTAAAACCGAACAAGGCTTTCTTGTGCAGTATTTTAGGGTTCTAAACCCTATTATACATCAAGATAAGTATTTACTTCATTAATTTAATTATGTCTTTGATTATTTGTGTGTATGCTTGCATGTTCTCCATGTCCCATTAATTTATTTGTGTGTTTGCTTAGAATATGAAACTTAATTATTGAATATTGATTGGTTGATACTTATCTTAGTTGACTAATGATCTAGAGTGCGCTAGATTATTCGTTTGTACTTAATGCTTGACTTTTCTTTGTGAACTTTAGAATATAATTATCTAGGTAATTGTAGGATAAAGTATTCAAGGACAACCGTAGAATAGGCGTCTATAAATCACTAGAGGATTTGTAAAAACGGCTCTTGGTAAAGATATCTCAAATCCGTTGATGGCTTGCAATTTGCCCAAAATTGATGGTGTTCAACTCACCAAATCTTTAATTAGTGAAGAGTTGGCTAGCCCGCAAGTTTATGGCTTGTGGTAAAGGCATTGGAAATCCATAATTGGTAATCGACTCACCAAAGATAATATTGATAATTTATCTAAGAGTTGGCTAGTCCGTAGCAAACGCTTCGTAAAGACAAATCAAACCGTTCAATTGGTGATTCGCTTCAAAATCATTTGGTTATCATTGTACCAAGGTTCTTAATTGAACTAAAACAATTGGCTACTCGTAAGTAATGGCTTTTGGTAAAGAGATGAAATCCATTAAGGTTTTCAAATCATTGCTAGGGACTAGCAATATCTTAGTGTGGGGATTGATGAGTGTCTAAATACTCATCATTTTTACTACATTTAGAATGCCAAAAACATCCGAAAACACTCGAAATGCATCAAAATGATAAAAATATCACAAATAAGTGTTTTATGTGTTTTAAATGCAAAATTCCAAAATCGGTGAAAAACGTATCAAGTTTGCATAATTGGCGCTTTAGTCCCCAAGTTTCAAAAGTTGTCAAAAACAGTCCTCAGTAAATCAAAATAAAGAAAAATGTCATTTAAGGTCCATGAGATTCAAAAGTTGTCAAACAAACCCTTGAAATGTAAAATTGCAAAATTACAACTTTAGTCCTCAAGTTTTGAAAATGACAAAATAGTCCTTGGATTTATAAAAATGGAAAATAATCAACCTTGGTCCTTGTACTATTCTTATTTGGGTGAATGGTCCTTATGTTAACTATGGAATATTGGCAAGATCATCCTTCAAGATTGGTGGAATTACAACTTTGGTCCTTGTGGTTAACTAGCTACTAAACCAAACGGACCTCTTTATTATTAAATACCCAACCAATCCACCCACCTCGCCCAATCCCACCAAGCCCAATCCAACCCCGCTAATAATACCGGTCAAAATAAGTCAAAACCGAGACACTGCTTGTCTCTCTCACACGAGCCAAAACCGCCACTCACCAATACCACCATGGTTTTAAATTCCAAACTTTCCACCTCATTTCACCAAATTGGATAACCACCCCTTACACCTCCACTATTGTCCAAGAATCCTTAATTAGAAAAACTCTTTAGGACTTTGGCGCCAAAATACTATTTTATGGCCAAGATGAATTTGACTATCCAAAGGTCGAGATTATTGATGGGAAAGATCAAGTGGGACCCACAAAGTTCAAAAGATCTATAAAGAAGAGGAAAGAAGCAAGGGGAAGTATGTAGAGTAGTTTAGATTTTTTTTCATGTCGTAGGTAGTATAATTTAAATTCCAGTATTTCTCACTTTCAAGTACTTCTTAAGTATTCTCGATGTATTTTAAATCCTTTTCAATAATAAATTTTGTTCAAGTTTCAATTTCGGTTTATGCATTTTATCTTTGAAATCTCAATTTACTCTTGTAATGTTAAAAGGTGTAGGTTACTTTTGATAAGCTTTTATAAGCTCTCCCATAGCTTATTGATTGCTTGTATAAGCCTCTACTTAGTTTTACTCTTAAAACTCTCTCGACCAACAAAAGTCAACTCAAGAGCTCAAAATGGATTTGGTCATGATATTTGGTGATGCGAGCAAATTTTGGATTGCTTATTGGTTTAGAGGCTTAGTGGTAAGCCCATAGGAGTAGTTCTCGCTCTCGCTTTATGCTTGGACACCATTTGTAAGCCATTTCTTAAAAGATTGCATTTCTTAGTATAAGTGGTTAATTTTAGTTTAAATCGTCTCAATTTAGTTAATATAAGTTATTCAAATGATTTTATGGCTTAAATCGTTGTTAAGCTTCTAAAAGCTTCAAATCGGTTTAATAAGGCTTGTTTGGATTTGTTGGCAATCAGAAAGGGTGTTTGTGGAGTTGTTCTTGTTTGATATATGTCACAATACAACTCGTTAACTCACCAAACAATAAAATGCGATCCTTGTTTCGCTTAAAGTCAAAATTATTTTGTAATGTATCTCATGTCCATTTCTGTTTGAATCAGGATTCCATATCTTGCATATAGGTTTAGAAATAGTAGAGATAGCTTGCATTAAGTTCATTTCATCATTAAACATCACTATTAGTAAGTATCATAAGCTCAAATCTCATATTAGTCAACTTTTCATTTCTGTCTTTAAAAGTCAAAAGTTGCAAAAGTGGATTTTCACAAAGCTAGGTTGAATTTTCATGGATTTATTTCTGAACCAAAATTAATGAAAATGGGATATGTCCAAGTTCAGTTGGTCTAGTTTATTATTCTCATTTTTGTTGAATTTTATCAAGTTTCTATAAGCTCTTAAATCAGCTTCCCATAAGCCACCATTTGCCCTGTGCACACACTTAGCATTCACTGAGTGTGCACAGGCAACTTGCAGCCTTTACACAAGCTTCATTCAAGCTTATGAGGAGTTGAGATTTGGCCCATGTGTAGTCTGTTAGGTGAACTTTAGGTCCCAATATCTGTTTTTCTCCTTAGCTTATTAGGATTGCTTATGCATGTGCTTAAAGTTAGCACCCCAAAACTGAATTCTCTTGATTGATCTTGTACTCATAAGCTTGCAGTTGGTTATCAAGAGGTTCTGAGTAGCTGGAATAGGTTGGAATTAGGTTGTTATAGCATAATTTAGCTTCTGTGACAGTTTGGTAGCTTTTTGTGTTTATTTGCTTAAATCAGTGCTTATTTATAAGCACTCTTCACTACAGTTTCATAATCTTGAACATAAGCATATGTTTTTATATTTTTATAGATTTAGAATAATATTTTAGACTTTTCCTGAATTTTTCATATTTTTCCAAAGACTGCTTGATATTTTTCTTATTTTAAACTAGTTTTTAATCCTTTTAAATAGCTTTTATTACAAATAAATCGTAAAAGTTTAAAAAATATGTTTTCAATTTTCCTAGATTAAGATAAATATAAAAAGCCAAAAAAAATATTTTTCCATAATTTTCTTAGTTTAAATAGTATTTTCTAGCATTTTAATTAGTTTTAAATAGTATTAAATTCATAATAAATAGATAAAAAGTGTAAAAAATATATTTTCAGTTTTAAAATAACTTTTATCATATTTTAGATTTTTCTAAGTTATAATTTCATTTTTCTAGGTTAATTTTATATTTTCTTAAATTTTAGTGCATTTTAAATAATTAATAAATAGTTTTTAATTAATAATAATTAAATAAATAGTTTTAAAATAATTTTCTTTTTCCAATAATTTTCTTTTATTATTAGGATTGTAAAATGTATTTTCATATCCATAGGTATTTTCCTTCTTTATTTTCACGTTTTATTTTAGACGTTACGTTGTTTTTAATTTAAATGTACGCTTTTAGGTTTTAAACGTTCATCGATTTTAAAAATAGTGATAGCGCTTATTTAATATATTTTAGCTTTTAATTTTCTTTAATTTTCATTTAAGCCCTGTAATTTACAAAACTTTTCTTTAGGTATAAATATTCCAAAATCCTCATCGATCACTATCCTTGAGTGATTATTCGACATCCGTCTGTGTTAAACACCATTCATCCTCCGTGGGACTTAACGACCTGTGAATCCACTATATTCCTCGATCTTAATTGCATTTGGTTCTAGACTGTTTGGATTTTTATTACGGTTGACCATTCACAAGTGGTTAGCTTGTGTGATAAAACCTGACTGTCTGGACTCAATCACGCTACTTTTTTTTTATTGGACATTAGGTGTTTGATGAAATATGTAGTTTTTCTTCACATGTGCAATTTTTTAATGCCCATTAGGTGTTTGATGAAATGTGTAGTTTTTCTTCACATGCGCTACTTTTTTTTATTGGACATTAGGTGTTTGATGAAATGTGTAGTTTTTATTCACATGTGCTATTGTTTTTTTATTGCGAATTAGGTGTTTGATGAAATGTGTAGTTTTTTCTTCACATGTGACTATACGTTGTCTGGAATGTGTAGTTTTTCTTTACATGTGCTCTTTTTAATGCACATTGGTGTTTGATGAAATGTGTAGTTTTTTTTTCACATGTGATATTTTTATTGCGCACTAGGAGTTTGATGAAACGTATAGTTTTTCTTCACATGTGACTATAGGTTGGTTGAAATGTATAATTCTTCTTCACGTGTGCTGTTTTTTTAATGCACATTAGGTGTTTAATGAAAATGTGTAGTTTTTCTTCACATGTGACTATAGGTTGAAATTTAAAGTTGGTACCTATTATTAATCTAAGTTCATGTACCAATAACATCGCCCGCTGTTTTAAGGTCATAAAAATATATCAGTAGCATAAAGCGAAACGTCTGGGTGCAAATGGAGTGTTATGGAGTCTTGAAGGTAATCCAAACTCCTTCATGTACTAGTGTGAACAAAATGGTTGCCAAAGCTATGTTTTACTATGTAAACAAGCTTTCTTTTCACATGTGGACACCTTTCATAGGATTTACCTCGGATGCATAGAGGTTGGTATTAGGATACTCGTTATTTTGATTTAACGAAATTTTTGAAGAGTTAATCTATTGGCTACTTGTTTGAAAAGGTACTCAATGATGAAATAATTTTGTTGCGAACAACTGATCTTTAAAGATCTTTCACATGTGAAAAAGTGTACACATTTGGGGGTCTTTAAATATTTAGTCCGTGAAAAACTGTTTACACATTTCGCTCGATTGTTAAGTTTGAATTGCCTAGTTAAAGTGATTCTTAAGACCATGGTTACATTTATTCACAATGCCCAACATTTTCTTTTTATCTGTAGTGACATAAGAGGGGCTGAAATGTGTATTTATTGCTACTAAATGGTAAATCTGGGTAACAAGGAGAAAATGGATGCTGCTTCATTTACATCCTATAGTTGTGTATGTATGCTGCAATCAGTATGAAGTACAAGTGATATATCAGCTCAGGTGAGCAACTCAGGAGAAGATTAAGAAACAAGTATGAAGTACTCCTAATTGGGGCCAAAGGGCACGAACTTGATGAGCTTACATGCAAAGGACTAGCTTGTCTTCACGAAGAATGATATATTTTACTTTTTGCTATCATCTTCATGTTCAATGTAAACTTTAATTGATGAACTGATATTCTTCAATAATGCTGTATAAATTAAATTATATTGATTTAGGATGTTTTATGCGATATAATGAATGTTGGGTAACTTTCTAAGCTTATGACCCGTCAGAGCTACTTCATCTTTTAAATAAGATGAGTTTGATTTCGCTTATTACTTGACAACAACTCGTAATACATATCCGTAGCTTATTAATATGCATAATTTGAAAATAATTTTCACATGTGAAAATATGTCTTGTATATGTCTCAGATTTTAAAGACGCGTGAACAACTTAGTCAAATGTGAAAATATGTCTCGTAACATTGTCACATGCGAAACTAGACCATGCGAAACTATATGTCTCGTAGCTAACTAAGATGCGTGAATAATTTGGTCACATGTGAAAATATGTCTCGTAGCTTTTTAGGATGCGTGAACAACTTTCTCACATATGAAAATATATGTTTATGTCTCGTAGCTTATTAAGATGCAAAAACAAGTTGGTCACATGTGAAATATGTTAAATATTTTAATGATGCGTGAACAACTTTATCACATGTGAAAATATATATCTCGTACATTTTAAGATGCGTGAACTACTTAATCACATGTGAAAAAATATGTCTAATAACTTGGTCACATGCGAAAATATATGGCTCGTAGCTTTTTAAGATGTGTGAACAACTTGGCCGCATATAAAAATATGTCTTGTATCTCTTAGATTTTAAAGATGTGTGAACAACTTGGTCACACGTAAAAGTATGTCTCGTAACTTGGTCACATGTGAAACTATATGTCTTAGAAATTAAGATGCGTGAACAAGTTCATCACATGTGAAACTATATGTCACGTAGCTTTTTAAAATGCTTGGTCAACTTAGTCACGTGTGAAACTATGTATCATGTAAATTTTAAAGGTGCGTGAATAACTTTTTCACATGTGAAAATATATGTCTCATAACTTTTTCACATGTGAAACCATATGTCTAGTTTTTTAAGATGTGTAAACAACTTGGTCACATGTGAAACTATGTCTCGTGACTTTTTAAGATACGTGGACAATTGGTCACATTTGAAAATACATGTTTTGTAAACAACAATTATGACAGAAGTCTTGCCAAACTTTGTGGGTGGAAAATATGGGCAGGACCACGAGAACATATGAATGTGCACCAACATGCAGGAGTAACACAAATTCGATGGTGATTGACAACCGAAGACAAGCTAGAAAAGGAACTCATCATAATGAACATAACTGGCTACAATATTCGTATAGTACACCAACACAATCAAAAGGACAAGAGCCTTCACTTGTAATGTTTTCAATTGGTTTCAAAAGTAATCACATTATTTCAACATCTCAAATATTAATATATATACATAGCCGGTTTTCAAACATCTATCATGCAATTAAAGTATGGAACACTCAAAATAAAACACCTCAACTATGACAAGGTTATGAACATTTAATCATTATGTTTGTTACCAAATATTTAGCTATACAGAATTAACATATACCTGCTGAACCACTGATACACATATGCCAACAAATAACAAAAAGACCGGGATAATAAGAATAGAGAATAATCTCACAATCCCAATATACAAACAAAAGCTAGCATACCTAAATATAATTGTAACATGAACTAGCGGATGAGAGAAAGTTATAGCGTAACACGTAATGCGGCCCCAAAATACATATCCAATGATGAACATGCTTAAGATATGAACACGGCAAATCACTTGTGGCTTTAACTATGACCGTGTTTAACCTCAAGGCTGGCAAGTAACATCAAGCACCGAATCAGAATGCTGGTCCTAGAACGTGTAATTCTAATAATTTGTTAATATGAAACAAGCAACAAATTGTTTTATTGATGATTAGAACATTAAGCATGCATTTAGGTACAACATCCTCAATCATAATAGAACCTTAACAATACCATGCGAGTGTCATTTTCCAATTCAAAGAGAGACAGAGGCATACTGAGAAAGTCAACCATGCAAGTCAAAAGAAGATAATATGAAACTATACGTAAAGTCAACCATGCAAGTCGAAAAGATAATATGAAACTATCTTATCCTATATTTGCATACGATGGCTTTGATAATTTATCTACGATGAGTGTCTAAATACTCATCATTTTGATCGATAAAATGCCAAAACATCTCGAAACACTCAAATGCTTCAAAATGATAAAAATATCACAAACAAGTGTTTTATATGTTTTAAATGCAAAAACATCAAAATCTGGTGAAAAACGTATCAAGTTTGCATTATTGGCAGTTTTAGTCCCCCAAGTTTGAAAAATTGTCAAAAACAGTCCCTGGTCATTTCAAAACTTGTAAAATATCATTTAAGGTCCATAAGATTCAAAAGTTGTCAAAATAAACCCTTTAAAGTTTAAAAATCACAAAATGACAACTTTAGTCCCTCAAGTTTGGAAAATGTCAAATATAGTCCTTGGTTAATTTAAAAAGTAAAAATTATCAAATATTAGCCTTGTACTATTAATAAATGACAAAATTGGTCCTTATGGTAAACTTTTGGAAAATTACAAGTTTGGTCCCTAGAGTTACAAAATTGGCAATTTTAGTCCTTGGACTTGTAAAAAAATGAAATTTTATGCAAATTTAGTCCTTATACTATTCACATGTTACAAGTTAAACCTTGTGATAACCTTGGAAACTTGTCAATTTTAGTCCCTCACTTTTGGCCTAATTACATTTTTGGTCCTTATGTTACTACTACAAAACCAAACGGACCTTATATAAAACCAAACCCACCGCCCAAAATGCAAACCCAAGCCCAAACCCTTTGTTAAATAAATAAAACAGACCAAACGCACTGCTCTCCTTCTTCCTTCTCCTCCACTTTACACCAGTAAACACCACCACCATCTCCACCAACCCCTACTTTCCCGACCACTTTCCACCACTTCTTCCATTAGAACACACCACCATAAATGCCCTTCACACCCTGTTTCAAATCTACCATCGAGTCAATACCAAGACATGGTATTGCTCAAAACTTCCCAAATTGGCTAAAATATAAAAAATGTCTCATTTGTCTTCCTGATACTCCCAAAATCTTTAATTAGACTCAAACCACCACAAATCCACGTGTAAGGTTTTGGCGCCAAAATTCATTTAAATGGTGGGATGAGTTTGATGAATCAATGGTCAAAATGTATGTGGGAAAGGCAAAGGAAGTTGAAAGAAGCAATTGGGTCATCTATAAAGAAAAGAAAGAAAGCAGAGAGATAGGGTGTCAAAGTTTTAGACCAAATTGAGTGTAAACTTTAAATTCTGTTGTAAACTTTTAAATTCATTTTATTTTCAAAGTTGTATTATGTTTCATGGGTAATGAAAGTTATTTCAATAGTTCTCGCTTTCAGCTTTTAAGTTTGAATTCAATTTTAGCATTTTTAAGCAAAATTGACACTTTGTTTTAATCTTGTTAAAATATTGTTGTTCTTGTTCATTTCATCTCATTTCACCACCTTTAAGCTTTTTGAAGCTTGGTTATCACTTAGAAGACTTGTAACTTAGTTTACTTAAAAACATAAAATCAAAGAAAATAGAAATAAAATAAAATGAGTGTTCAAGATGATGAAGGCTTGGGCGAGGGTTGCTCATGGATTGCCTGGGTTAGATGCTTTATGGAAAGCTATAGGAGTGATTCTCAAGACTAAGTTCTCGTTTTTAGCATAAAAGCAATTTGTAAGTTATTTTCTTAAAATTTGCATATTCTATTTTAAGTAATTAAAACCTCATTAATTTAAGCTTAATCCTATTTTAATATAGTTAATATAAGGTCTTTAATAATTTGTATGGTCCTAATCGGTGGAACTCTTTGAAAAGCCTCATAATGATCTCAATAAGGACTGTTGGAATTGCTTATTCATCCGAGATAGAGGCCTGTGGTGTTATTGTTTGTTAGTGTCTCATGTTACTTTAGCATCTTATAGTTCAGTGCAGCAATAAAATCTAGTACTTATTAGTAAAAAAGTCAAAATCTCTTTGAATGCATTTTAACAGTTGACTGTTAGAATTTTAGATTGCATAATCATGTATATTGTTGTGAAAGTTGTTTAAGTAGCTTAATCTAGTTCCATATCAGCTTAATATAGCTTATTTAATCCTTAGAATCAGTTAGAATCTCATAAAAGTCAACCTATTTAGTTTTTATAAAAAGTCAAAATGTCAGTTTCACAGTTTTAATCCCCAATTGCACAAGCTTGTAAAAAGCTTATTAGATCACCTTAGCTTGTAAATTTTAGTTTCTTGGGAAGCTAACCTACCCATCTTGAGATCCCAAGTTTATTTTTCCAACTTGTAGCTTGTTTACTAGGACTGCTTATAGCTTTTGTTTTGTCCCATTTTAGTGTAAAACTGCCTAAGCAGTATGATCTAGTCCATTTCAAAAGCTCTCAGAGCTTATTAATAAGCTTTAGCCTATGTACTTAAGCTTTTAGAATGCCAACCTAGCTAACTTACAACACAAGCTTGAAGTTCTAAATTGCAACTTATTTGATAAGTTCTGCAATAAGCTTTTGGTTTGTACATTTTAACTAATACTTAGTTCATCGGTGGTTTTACCGCTTTTCTAGAGCTTCTACCAAGCTTATTAGTGTAAGCTAAGCTTAGTATTTTAGATTTTGGAAAGCTCACTTGGTATACTAGCTTGTACCGATCTTTATTTTCATTCCTTAGCTTATTAAAGTCCTTAAAATTTAGCTCAAAGTAGCTAGAAAACCATAGTGTCTCGAGTAATGTGTATAGTTTTTGCTTATTTGTGCTTATTAAGTGCTTATTATCGTGATTTGTGCTTATTCAGTTTTCATTATAGCTTATAATCTTTAGTTTAGCTTATTTCAGTTTGCATTTGCTTATTCAGTAGCTCATATAGCCATCTTAGCTTAAATCTTATGCTTATGTCCATTTTAGCTTAACTGTCATGAAACCTTAGCTTATTTCAGTGCTTATTAGTAGTTTTTAGAAAAAGTTGTAGTTAAAGAAAATGCTTATTACATAGTACTTAATGAGTTTGTAAAATAAAAATTGAAAAAAAAAATGTTTAGCAAAAGGGGTAGTGTGCTCGAACCACGAGACCTCCCTTTGGAGAGTGATAGTGGTGTACCGGAACCATTGCGCCCTTGGGTCTTTGACCATCATCTCTTGCACTTAATACTCTCTTATATACGCTTTTGCCTTATATAGCTTATTGCTTACTTAGCTTATTTGTAGCTTATTCAGCAATTTTTTCCGTTTTCTATTTTCTTAAATTTGTAATAGTATAAAGTATTTTCTATAAAAGTTTCAGATTTTTCCAATAAGTTTTAGTATTTTTAAACATTTAATTAGTGTTTTATAGTAATTAATTCATAATAAAAATATAAAAGTCTAAAAATATAAATCTTTTTCTAAAATTTTCTTTTATCATATAGTAAGTAAGAAAATTGATTTTACATTCATAGGCCTTTTATTTCATAAAATTTACGCTTTATCTTGCGCCCAAATACCATTTTCGTAAATAACGCTTCGCTTCCGCTTTTAAATAACGTTTTAAGTAATTTGAGTTTACGCTTTAGTTAATATAGTTTATTTAAGTTATTTTGTTTTATAAAATAAACGTTCATCGATCCGTAAAAATAGTGATAGCGTTTATTTAATAGATTTTAACTTTTAATTTTCTTAATTTGCATTTAAGTCGTCATTATTTGTAAATCTTTCTTTAGGTATAATTTTCCATCCAAACCTTACTGATCACTATCCTTAGTGATCATTCTATCATCTGAAGTTGTTTAAACACCAATTCATCCTCCGTGGGACTTAACGACCCAGGGATCCACTATATTCCTCTGATCTAAATTGCATTTGGTGTTTGAGCTGTTTTGAGTTTCTTACGGTTGGTCATTCACAAGTGGCTAGCTTGCGTGAGATAACTTGACGGTTTTGCACAGATCAAATTTTACATCCCCCACACTAAGATATTGCTAGTCCCTAGCAATGATTTGAGAAAATTTAATGGATTTCATCTCTTTACCAAAAGCCATTACTTCTGGAGTAGCCAAATGTTTCAGTTCAAGTAAGAACCTTGGTACACCGATAACCAAATGATTTTGAGCAAATCATAAGCTTTTAACGGATTTGATTTGTCTTTACCAGAAGCCGTACCCTTCTGGACTAGCCAACTCTTAGATAAATTATCAATATTATCTTTGGTGAGTCGATTACCAATTATGGATTTTCAACTGCCTTTACCACAAGCCATAATCTTGCGGGCTAGCCAACTTTTCACTAGTTTAAAGATATGGGGAGTTGAACACCATACAATTTTGGGCAAATTGCAAGCCATAAACGGATTTGAGATATCTTTACCAAGAGCTGTTTGCTCGGATTAGCCAATCCTTATGCTGGGTTAGACATGGTGGACCTGATTACCATTTGTTGTGTTTAGTACATAGTACTTCCACTAAATAAAAAATTTTAAAATTTGGCCATTTTGGGGAAAAAGGGACTAAAAGGTACATTTATGATCAAATTCAAATTTCCCCACACTTAGAAATGAATATTGTCTTCAATATTCAAAGTACCTACTGTTATGCCGAAACTTAGAACGTAAAAAGATAACATTACTAGCTAAATGTAGAAACACAACAATTATTCTCTTTTTTAAATATTTACAATTTTCATTATTTTTTAAGGTCTATATACAACATGTGGGGCATCTCCCCCACACTAGGGTGGTACACACGGGTGAAAACCCATGTTTAACTACTGTTTTTGATTACCGAGTCGCTAGCTTGACTCGACCCCGAATTAATTGGCTCATGGGGAAGTAAGTGGAAGAGATAATCTCCATCGGACTTTCATTCAAAATGTTTGTATAAACATTGAAATGCGTGAAAGTTCCACACCGATGAGATATACAGAGAAAGACCCGGCTCACAGATGATAAATGAAAATGCCGGGGTCAAAGATAGTGTCTTCATTCCCGAAGGAGTGAAGAACAGGAGAAGCTACGGGATAGGTGAAGAAGAGAAAGAAAGTCATGATAATAATCTTGACTAACTCATCATCATCAGAAGGGGAATTCATGGTTTCATGAATTTCATCTTTTAAGCTCAATTGGTCTAGACATATCCCGGGTGTGTCTAGATCAAAATAGAAGTTATCATACTCCGGTGGAGATATGATATGAGTGAGTTCACAGGAGAACTCCTCAAAGGAAAATGATTCATATTCAGGATTGATTTGACTGAGTTCACTGGGAACTCATCAAAGTGAATGATTCATAATCGGGAGAATTATGAGAATGAGAGTGGTAATACCACTAATCTTCTCTCCCATATGATCAAAATAGAACGCTTGCAATTCCGAATAGAATCATCGAAGAAAAGTTTACTATCCTCAAAGGGATAGGATATGAAGTAGGCTTTTCATTAAAAGCCTCGATTCTAGAAATGAGAAGATTAACATTCAATAATGTAAGACGAAGAGCTTGCCTTGGATTATTTCTTCATCATTCTCTTCTCCTAAAGTCGACAAGCTCGTAAGGTAATTCCCACATAACTTATGTCTCCACAAGATAAAGAATAGTCCTCATCGTAATCGAGAACATCTCAACATGATTACTTTGGAAGACAAGAGGGTAGGGATATCACACAAATGCTCGAGAATTCCTCGTGACTCTCTTGGGATTGGGACAAGATCCTCAACACTAGACTTTATGAATTCGTCCGATTCCTTTTCGTGAACAAGTGTCAAGATGCTCGTCCCCATGATCGAGAGCGAGTGGGAGCTTGGTGTGATAGCGAAGATTGATAAGGTTTTAAAAGGTACCTTTTAAGGGTCATTTAAGCCCTTATTCGATCACTTCAGATCCGTTATTGCTTAATATCGCTCCTTTTCACTTTTAGGTCTCTTGAAGGCAAAATGGAATGATGCTTATTTGGACGAAAAGGCGCGAATATATGAAGAAAATGGCCAAAGTCGAATCGAGACACTCAAAGTTCTTTGAAACATAAGGCGACGGCGCCATTGCATATCTGCGACGCCGCCGGAAGGAATTTTGCGACGGGTCGAAGGCGAAATTGCATGTTTTCGCGGACGACGCCAGTTCTAAAGGAGTAGGCCGTCGTTACTCGGGACGGCCTAGATGCGCCAAGACGGCGTCGAGTGAAGGGACGGCGTCACATCATATAGGTGACGCCGTCGCAAGGTTTACGTGGCCAAGACGAAACCCTAATGATGGCGACACGACGGCGCCACGAAACATAAGGTGACGCCGTCGCAGATGTAATCTTATATATAGAATCCGAATTTTTCGGTTTTGGTGGGTAGTCTTTTGGAGTAAAACCTAAAACCGAACCAAGGCTTTCTTGTGCAGTATTTTAGGGTTCTAAACCCTATTATACATCAAGATAAGTATTTACTTCATTAATTTAATTATGTCTTTGATTATTTGTGTGTATGCTTGCATGTTCTCCATGTCCGGCTAATTTATTTGTGTGTTTGCTTAGGAATATGAAACTTAATTATTGAATATTGATTGGTTGATACTTATCTTAGTTGACTAATGATCTAGAGTGCGCTAGATTATTCGTTGTGTACTTAATGCTTGACTTTTCTTTGTGAACTTTAGAATATAATTATCTAGGTAATTGTAGGATAAAGTATTCAAGGACAACCGTAGAGTAGGCGCCTATAAATCACTAGAGGATTTGTAAACAAGACCCTTTGGTAATTTCAAAGAGTTAGGAAACAAGCACGCCCTATAGCCTTAGAATCACAACGCAACTAGGAATAAGGACGTGACAAATCAACCATCAATAGGAGATAATTAAGGAGTAGTAAAACCTAAGTAAACACATCTTTAAACTATCATACGAGTACACATCAATTAGACATAGACTATCACAACCTTAGCTTAGATAATTAGATAATAGTAGAGTAATCGGTAGCAATACCAACCCCAAATCCAATACCCGAGATTCAGACTTTTCCATTTCTACAAAAATATAAAAATACAAAAATAATCTTCCTCAACCTCAACCTTAGCGTAGTAACTTCTCACTAGCATTCCTATTCCCCAGAGAACGATATCAATACCGTGGCTTACCCTAATTACTACACTACAACGATTAGGTTCACCGCCTAGGGTGTTATAAAACTTGCTCAAGAAAAGGAAGTTTCCTTGACCCCGAACGACGCGTGTAGCGTTATCAAGTTTTTGGCGCCGCCGGGAATAGAATAGCTAGTTAGTAGTCCACCTCGCTTAGGTTTCTTTGCTTGATTCCTATCAAGTAAATTTTTCTCATTTTTAGCTTTCTCTTAGTCTATCCCCTTCTTCGTGACCTTTGTTCGTAACACCCATCACTTTTCACCATGGAAGGTGACAACCAACCACCACTCATCAACCCACCACCAAACGACCGCCAAGAGCCCGTACTCTTGGTAGTACTCGAGACCAAACCACCTAGGTTATAGGAACACCATTGAGCTTCCCGACCAAGCCCAAACTACGGCCTGCGATCCGACACCATCCGGTTGGTGCAAAACGGATGTGCATTCCATGGACTTCGTTCAAGATCCAAATCAAGATCTCGAGGATTTCTCAAAATTGTCGATTCCATCGACCTTGATGCTACTACTCGGGAGACCACGCTTGCGTCTCTTCCAATTCTCTACGGGACCAAGCTAGTAATTGGCTTGAGCGACTTCCATGGCTCCATCTCAAGTTGGGATGATCTTACTACTCGCCTTGCTCAATTTTTCCCACCGGGAGAACCACTAAGCTTAGGAATGACATCTTGATGTTCCAACAACGTCAAGGTGAATCTCTCTGAAGCATGGACCCGATTCAAGGACTTACTTCATAAAGTCCTCATCACGGCATTGATCTTTGGCTCCAAGTCCAAATCTTTTATGATCATGTCAACTTTCCCACTAAGCGATCCATTGACCAAGCGGCGGTGGAAAACTTAGTGATCTCACCGCGGAAGAATCATGGGAAATAATAGAGGACCTTGCCCTCTATGACAACGAAAGTTGGGATGACCCGTGAACTTCCCAAACCGTCAAGGCAATCTCCTTGCCTCCTCCCGACCAGGATGATTGAACTTGAAGATCAAGTTAAATTCCTCATGAGTTCCTACAAAATCCTAAGTCTTCACGACAAGTGAATCAAATCACTCTACCTTGTGAGTTATGCAAAGTGGTCCCCATGACACTCGTGATTGCTCAAGGCTCTCCGAACAAGCTTTTTGGACTACGCCCATACGCATCGACGGAGCGGGAGATAAGTGGTACACTTTCAAACCCGAACAAAACAACTTAGGAAACTCATACAACCCTCATGGAGAAATCACCCTAATCTTAAGTGGAACCAAAACTCAAGCACACCCCAAAGCTCATCTAGTTCGCCTAATAGATTCAATTCTTCTAATACCGGAACCCCAATATTGAAGCAATTGCATCTAGATTTTGTCATCCCAAGAAACTCGATTGAATAAGCTTGAAGCGAGTTTAAGCAAAACAGAGCGAGATGACAACCAAGCTTGATGCCCTCTTAAAAGCCTTCAATGAGCGGGAAATTGGAGCACTCCCAGTGATACCATAAAGAACCCAAAAGTGAATTCGATTGCATCGACTTCATGTTCTAGTTCATCATGGAGAACACACATTCATGCCCTCTCACCCAACGGTTCACTCGGTAAATGCTATCAAAAGGGTTCCAAGTCATCCAAGAAATACCAAGGCCCGGCACCTTTGGTAAAGCCTACTCCCCGAGAAACCCGTTAGCCAAGAATCCAAACCTAGTTTAGAGGAGGAGTACAAGGAACTCTATCAAGAGAAACCAATTCTTGAAGTCTTAGCTCATGCACCTTATTATAATGCTTTAAAAGAAAAATATGAGTTAGAACTTAGGCTTGGGAAACATGGGTCCGCCTTTGTGCGAAACAACTTACCTAAGAAGTTAGATGATCCCGGCTATTCACTCTTCCGTGTAGACTTGGAACTTCCAAGCCACTCGATGCTTTAGCCGATTTAGGATCATGCATCAATCTCGTTCCGTTGTCCCTTCATGAAGCCTCAACTTAGGTAAAATTGAACCAACGGAAACTATCTTAGGATTAGCGGACGGTAGTATAGCACGTCCGTTGGAATAATAAAGGACATGGTAGTACATGTAGGAGAGTTGACTCTTTTGGCCGACTTTCATGTGCTAGACATGAATAAGGACCCGACATGCCCATTACTAGTTGGAAGAGGATTTTAGCTACCGCTAGTGCCATCATCGATTGTAAGATGTCCAAAATAGTGGTAGGAGAGGGAGTGCTAGATCGGTTTACGATGTCAAAAGGCATTCGTACTACAAGGATGAGGAAATCCCACAAGAGATTAGGTTGGATAGAGAGCCTTCTCGATATGGACCTTGGATTGAGAAGAACATCATAGGCCCCCAAAGACCTTTTACCTAGATAAGGCCTTTGCTAGTGTAGCAACTTTCCAAGAACAAGAATTGGCTAGGATATAGAAGTGAACCCGCTCGAGGACGCCTTAGTATTTAGGAAGATGACCGAGTTCCTAGGATGCTTGCCCGTTAATCTTGTCATGAATAAATGGATAGTTGAGAAATCCGAACACATGTGGAATTGGAATAGAACGCCTAGCGATGGTAATGGAAGGTGGCACATTAGGATACAAATCTATGATCCCGATGGTGAGATGTTTGAAAAGGCATATTTAACCGAACGTACTACTAGGAACTTAAATGATAAGTTTGATCCCTACGACATTGTTGAGGATAGACTTACTTATATCGGTACGTAGGAGTAGGACTACGAGTCTAGCTACAAGACTCTTAAATAAAGAAAAGCGCTTCGTGGGAGGCAACCCATGCTTAATTGTTTGCTTGTTAGTGTCATATATCTTTTATTAATTGTTTGTCCTCATGTTTGAATTTGTAAAAATGCTTTATTTTGTTTTTAACCTCGCCTTAATTACATATAAAGGTATTTTACATAAAGGATAAGTGTAGGGAGGATTACACACGTTTTCATAAGAAACGTGAACATGAGAATAACAATTAACTAAAAGATATATATGTTTGTTTGTTCGAGTCAAATGCTTGTATCGAGTCATAATGGATGTTTTGCGTAAATTTTTCCAGATTCTAAAGATGCAAATTTTCCGAATTTTTCCGTAAAATCGCACCGCTTTTTGTCGAGGATAACCGACGTCGTCAGATTGCAACTGACGGCCGGGAAGGAATAAAACATCGACTTACTTTTTCTCGTTTTCGAGCTACTTGTAAAATTTTGGAATTTTCCAGATCTTAACTTTCAAAACAAATTTGTAAACATCCATTCCACAAGCATTATATCCTAGTTTAAATCGAGTCTTATGTATATTATTACCACGATTTTACGAAGGTTTCGTTTGTTTTCTTCTAGTGTGCGAGTTTAGTTTGTCAAGAAGAAGTTACACAAGTTTGGAAGGAGCCTTTCACGCAAAAACTCTTCTTGGAAAAGATTTAACCACCACTTTTACGGATCCTACCGAGCTAATCGGGGAGTATTAGTTTCTTTCGCTTTTAATTACCTTCTATTATCATAACTTTGATACTTTGGGAACATTGGGGACAATGTTCGGTTTAAGTGTAGGGAGGAAAATAAAACGGAACTTTGAAACTATGCTTATCCTTGACTATTTGCTTTGTCCAAGTGTATTTGTGTAATAAACCATGAGAAAATGTAGGTTAGGGTAATTTTAGCCAAATTTAAAATTTTTTCATGACGATAAGAGTGGGCCATTAGTCTTAACAAAAGCGCCTCATGGATAGGAAGTTGCATGACTAGCACAAAAACCTTACCACCTAAATTCCACCCAAAATGTGAGGATCGCCTTAGATTAGTAGGAATTAAAGCATTCATCTTTAATGCTTAGAGTGTGAACCGGTAGTATATTAGATTCTAGAACTTGTTTTGTGATGCATTCCGAGATCGCTAGTGAGACTACACTTGTGTAGTTAGGAATAACTAAATGATAAGAGGCATTAGGATAAACCCTTGTTTGATACCGTAATATAATTACTTCTTCCATATCGGTTGAGTAATTCCCCACACCCTTTGCGATGTACTCATCTTTAGTACACGATACCCTAGTTAACCCCTCGAGCCTATCCTTTTCGCGGTTCTCGTGATGTTTCGGTTTTTCCGGATATCAATGAAGAGCATTGTTTACACCCCACCCCAAATATACACCCAAATCGCCTTTAGCCTACCTTTATTGCACTCACTTTAGTGCAATTTATGTTATCACCCAAAACCCTTAGTTCAATTATCCGTTGCTTGCATGAGTTGCTAAGTCGAGTCATATCCTTTGTATACGCTTTGGGATGATTGGGATTCATGGGAAAAGTTAAAGTTTATGAAATATAGGAAGAGAACGTTAAACTCAAATTCCTTTGTTTGCATAATAATGTACTCCAAGTGTTTTGATCTTTTCAATTCGGGTCAAATTAGTGTTAGAGTAATAAAACTCAAGTGTAGGGATGTGTCTATAAATCCCTATCATTTTGATGTACCGTAGAGGATGGTAGAGTAAAAGTGTATGCAAAAAAAAAAAAAAAAAAAAAAAAAAAAAAAAAAAAAAAAAAAAAAAAAAAAAAAAAAAAAAAACCATACGGCTACCATCCTACATCTATCTTTTAAATTATGTTTGTTTATTTTCGTTGCCTAGAGTTTTAGAGTGTCGAGTCTTGGCTTAGCAACGCCATTCTTCATATACTTGCAACATAGAGATTTTGACTATCCACCACTAAATAGCCTATCCCACCAAACCCTTCATTTCCTACCGTAAGCCTAACATTACAACCCTTTAAAGACCTCTTTGATAGTCTTTCCTAGGTGCTTACGCCAAAGCGATGGAGGTTTGATCTATTCTCAAGCCTATGGTAATCTATGTACTAGGACCGGTTAATGAGTGTTTATCTTCCATTTCCGATTTGTTATATTTCATATATACACCGAGAGAGATGTGAGTATCCAAACACCCCATGTGAGGTGCTAGTATGTAATTCCGTGCTTGTTATGACTTTTATGGGCTTATATGTGTTGTGGACCGTTTTGAATGAATGCTTCATGACCCCTAACTTATAAATTAATTGGCTAAAAGCACATTTGCTTGAGGACAAGCAAATACCAAGTGTAGGGATATTTGATAAGGTTTTAAAAGGTACCTTTTAAAGGGTCATTTAAGCCCTTATTCGATCACTTCGTATCCGTTATTGCTTAATATCGTTCCTTTTCACTTTTAGGTCTCTTGAAGGCAAAATGTGGAATGATGCTTATTTGGACGAAAAGGCGCGAATATCTGAAGAAAATGGCCAAAGTCGAATCGAGACACTCAAAGTCATTGAAACATAAGGCGACGGCCATCAAGATATCTGCGACGCCGTCGGGAAGGAATTTTGCGACGGTCGAGGCGAAATTGCATGTTTTCAAGGGACGACGTCAGGTTCTAAAGGAGTAGGCCGTCGTTACTCGACGGCCTAGATGCGCGCCCAAGACGGCCGAGTCAAGGGACGGCGCCACGGTCATAAGGTGACGCCGTCGCAAGGTTTACGTGGCCAAGACGAAACCCTAATGGCGGCGACACGACGGCGCCACGAAACATAAGGTGTGACGCCGTCGCAGATGTAATCTTATATATAGAATCCGAATTTTTCGGTTTTGTGGGTAGTCTTTTGGAGTAAAACCTAAAACCGAACCAAGGCTTTCTTGTGCAAGATTTTAGGTTCTAAACCCTATTATACATCAAGATAAGTATTTACTTCATTAATTTAATTATGTCTTTGATTATTTGTGTGTATGCTTGCATGTTCTCCATGTCCGCTAATTTATTTGTGTGTTTGCTTAGGAATATGAAACTTAATTATTGAATATTGATTGGTTGATACTTATCTTAGTTGACTAATGATCTAGAGTGCGCTAGATTATTCGTTGTGTACTTAATGCTTGACTTTTCTTTGTGAACTTTAGAATATAATTATCTAGGTAATTGTAGGATAAAGTATTCAAGGACAACCGTAGAGTAGGCGTCTATAAATCACTAGAGGATTTGTAAACAAGACCCTTTGGTAATTTCAAAGAGTTAGGAAACAAGCACGCCCTATAGCCTTAGAATCACAACGCAACTAGGAATAAGGACGTGACAAATCAACCATCAATAGGAGATAATTAAGGAGTAGTAAAACCTAAGTAAACACATCTTTAAACTATCATACGAGTACACATCAATTAGACATAGACTATCACAACCTTAGCTTAGATAATTAGATAATAGTAGAGTAATCGGTAGCAATACCAACCCCCAAATCCAATACCCGAGATTCGTACCTTTTCCATTTCTACAAAAATATAAAAATAAAAAAAATAATCTTCCTCAACCTCAACCTTAGCGTAGTAACTTCTCACTAGCATTCCTATTCCCCTAGAGAACGATATCAATACCCGTGGCTTACCCTAATTACTACACTACAACGATTAGGTTCACTGCCTAGGGTGTTATAAAACTTGCTCAAGAAAAGGAAGTTTCCTTGACCCCGAACACGCGTGTAGCGTTATCAAGTTTTTGGCGCTTGCCGGGAATAGAATAGCTAGTTAGTAGTCCACCTCGCTTAGGTTTCTTTGCTTGATTCCTATCAAGTAAATTTTTCTCATTTTTAGCTTTCTCTTAGTCTATCCCCTTCTTCGTGACCTTTGTTCGTAACACCCATCACTTTTCACCATGGAAGGTGACAACCAACCACCACTCATCAACCCACCACCAAACGACCGCCAAGAGCCCGTACTCTTGGTGAGTACTCGAGACCAAACCACCTAGGTTATAGGAACACCATTGAGCTTCCCGACCAAGCCCAAACTACGGCTCTGCGATCCGACACCATCCGGTTGGTGCAAACGGATGTGCATTCCATGGACTTCGTTCAAGATCCAAATCAAGACATCGAGGATTTCTCAAAATTGTCGATTCCATCGACCTTGATGCTACTACTCGGGAGACCACGCTTGCGTCTCTTCCAATTCTCTCACGGGACCAAGCTAGTAATTGGCTTGAGCGACTTCCCACGGCTCCATCTCAAGTTGGGATGATCTTACTTCTCGCCTTGCTCAATTTTTCCCACCGGGAGAACCACTAAGCTTAGGAATGACATCTTGATGTTCCAACAACGTCAAGGTGAATCTCTCTGAAGCATGGACCCGATTCAAGGACTTACTTCATAAAGTCCTCATCACGGCATTGATCTTTGGCTCCAAGTCCAAATCTTTTATGATCATGTCAACTTTCCCACTAAGCGATCCATTGACCAAGCGGCCGGTGGAAAACTTAGTGATCTCACCGCGGAAGAATCATGGGAAATAATAGAGGACCTTGCCTCTATGACAACGAAAGTTGGGATGACCCCGTGAACTTCCCAAACCGTCAAGGCAATCTCCTTGCCTCCTCCCGACCGTAGGGATGATTGAACTTGAAGATCAAGTTAAATTCCTCATGAGTTCCTACAAAATCCTAAGTCTTCACGACAAGTGAATCAAATCACTCTACCTTGTGAGTTATGCGGTGGTCCCCATGACACTCGTGATTGCTCAAGGCTCTCCGAACAAGCTTTGCGGACTACGCCCATACGCATCGACGGAGCGGGAGATAAGTGGTACACTTTCAAACCCGAACAAAACAACTTAGGAAACTCATACAACCCTCATGGAGAAATCACCCTAATCTTAAGTGGAACCAAAACTCAAGCACACCCCAAAGCTCATCTAGTTCGCCTAATAGATTCAATTCTTCTAATACCGGAACCCCAATATTGAAGCAATTGCATCTAGATTTTGTCATCCCAAGAAACTCGATTGAATAAGCTTGAAGCCGAGTTTAAGCAAAACAGAGCGAGATGACAACCAAGCTTGATGCCTCTTAAAAGCCTTCAATGAGCGGAAATTGGAGCACTCCCAAGTGATACCATAAAGAACCCAAAGTGAATTCGATTGCATCGACTTCATGTTCTAGTTCATCATGGAGAACACACATTCATGCCCTCTCACCCAACGGTTCACTCGGTAAATGCTATCAAAAGGGTTCCAAGTCATCCAAGAAATACCAAGGCCCGCACCTTTGGTAAAGCCTACTCCGAGAAACCCGTTAGCCAAGAATCCAAACCTAGTTTAGAGGAGGAGTACAAGGAACTCTATCAAGAGAAACCAATTCTTGAAGTCTTAGCTCATGCACCTTATTATAATGCTTTAAAAGAAAAATATGAGTTAGAACTTAGGCTTGGGAAACATGGGTCCGCCTTTTGTGCGAAACAACTTACCTAAGAAGTTAGATGATCCCGGCTATTCACTCTTCCGTAGACTTGGAACTTCCAAGCCACTCGATGCTTTAGCCGATTTAGGATCATGCATCAATCTCGTTCCGTTGTCCCTTCATAGAAGCCTCAACTTAGGTAAAATTGAACCAACGGAAACTATCTTAGGATTAGCGGACGGTAGTATAGCACGTCCGTTGGAATAATAAAGGACATGGTAGTACATGTAGGAGAGTTGACTCTTTTGGCCGACTTTCATGTGCTAGACATGAATAAGGACCCGACATGCCCATTACTAGTTGGAAGAGGATTTTTAGCTACCGCTAGTGCCATCATCGATTGTAAGATGTCCAAAATAGTGGTGCTAGATCGGTTTACGATGTCAAAAGGCATTCGTACTACAAGGATGAGGAAATCCCACAAGAGATTAGGTTGGATAGAGAGCCTTCTCGATATGGACCTTGGATTGAGAAGAACATCATAGGCCCCCAAAGACCTTGTTTACCTAGATAAGGCCTTTGCTAGTGTCGCAACTTTCCAAGAACAAGAATTGGCTAGGGATATAGAAGTGAACCCGCTCGAGGACGCCTTAGTATTTAGGAAGATGACCGAGTTCCTAGGATGCTTGCCCGTTAATCTTGTCATGAATAAATGGATAGTTGAGAACCGAACACATGTGGAATTGGAATAGAACGCCTAGCGATGGTAATGGAAGGTGGCACATTAGGATACAAATCTATGATCCCGATGGTGAGATGTTTGAAAAGGCATATTTAACCGAACGTACTACTAGGAACTTAAATGATAAGTTTGATCCCTACGACATTGTTGAGGATAGACTTACTTATATCGGTACGTAGGAGTAGGACTACGAGTCTAGCTACAAGACTCTTAAATAAAGAAAAGCGCTTCGTGGGAGGCAACCCATGCTTAATTGTTTGCTTGTTAGTGTCATATATCTTTTATTAATTGTTTGTCCTCATGTTTGAATTTGTAAAATGCTTTATTTTGTTTTTAACCTCGCCTTAATTACATATAAAGGTATTTTACATAAAGGATAAGTGTAGGGAGGATTACACACGTTTTCAGAAACGTGAACATGAGAATAACAATTAACTAAAAGATATATATGTTTGTTTGTTCGAGTCAAATGCTTGTATCGAGTCATAATGGATGTTTTTGCGTAAATTTTTCCAGATTCTAAAGATGCAAATTTTCCGAAATTTTTCCGTAAAATCGCACCGCTTTTTGTCGGGGATAACCGACGGCGTCAGATTGCAAACGACGGCGCGAGGAAGGAATAAAACATCAACTTACTTTTCTCGTTTTCGAGCTACTTGTAAAATTTTGGAATTTTCGGATCTTAACTTTCAAAACAAATTCGTAAACATCCATTCCACAAGCATTATATCCTAGTTTAAATCGAGTCTTATGTATATTATTACGCCGATTTTACGCGAAGGTTTCGTTTGTTTTCTTCTAGTGTGCAGTTTAGTTTGTCAAGAAGAAGTTACACAAGTTTGGAAGGAGCCTTTCACGCAAAAACTCTTCTTGGAAAAGATTTAACCACCACTTTTACGGATCCTACCGAGCTAATCGGGAGTATTAGTTTCTTTCGCTTTTAATTACCTTCTATTATCATAACTTTGATACTTTCGGGAACATTGGGGACAATGTTCGGTTTAAGTGTAGGAGGGAAAATAAAACGGAACTTTGAAACTATGCTTATCCTTGACTATTTGCTTTGTCCAAGTGTATTTGTGTAATAAACCATGAGAAAATGTAGGTTAGGGTAATTTTAGCCAAATTTAAAATTTTTCATGACGTATAAGAGTGGGCCATTAGTCTTAACAAAAGCGTCTCATGGATAGGAAGTTGCATGACTAGCACAAAAACCTTACCACCTAAATTCCACCCAAAATGTGAGGATCGCCTTAGATTAGTAGGAATTAAAGCATTCATCTTTAATGCTTAGAGTGTGAACCGTAGTATATTAGATTCTAGAACTTGTTTTGTGATGCATTCCGAGATCGCTAGTGAGACTACACTTGTGTAGTTAGGAATAACTAAATGATAAGAGGCATTAGGATAAACCCTTGTTTGATACACGTAATATAATTACTTCTTCCATATCGGTTGAGTAATTCCCCACACCCTTTGCGTTGTACTCATCTTTAGTACACGATACCCCTAGTTAACCCTCGAGCCTATCCTTTTCGCGGTTCTCGTGATGTTTCGGTTTTTCCGGATATCAATGAAGAGCATTGTTTACACCCCACCCCAAATATACACCCAAATCGCCTTTAGCCTACCTTTATTGCACTCACTTTTAGTGCAATTTATGTTATCACCCAAAACCCTTAGTTCAATTATCCGTTGCTTGCATGAGTTGCTAAGTCGAGTCATATCCTTTGTATACGCTTTGGGATGATTGGGATTCATGGGAAAAGTTAAAGTTTATGAAATATAGGGAAGAGAACGTTAAACTCAAATTCCTTTGTTTGCATAATAATGTACTCCAAGTGTTTTGATCTTTTCAATTCGGGTCAAATTAGTGTTAGAGTAATAAAACTCAAGTGTAGGGATGTGTCTATAAATCCCTATCATTTTGATGTACCGTAGAGGATGGTAGAGTAAAAGTGTGAAAAAAAAAAAAAAAAAAAAAAAAAAAAAAAAAAAAAAAAAAAAAAAAAAAAAAAAAAAAAAAACCATACGGGCTACCATCCTACATCTATCTTTTAAATTATGTTTGTTTATTTTCGTTGCCTAGAGTTTTAGAGTGTCGAGTCTTGGCTTAGCAACGCCATTCTTCGTATACTTGCAACATAGAGATTTTGACTATCCACCACTAAATAGCCTATCCCACCAAACCCTTCATTTCCTACCGTAAGCCTAACATTACAACCCTTTAAAGACCTCTTTGATAGTCTTTCCTAGGTGCTTACGCCAAAGCGACGGAGGTTTGATCTATTCTCAAGCCTATGGTAATCTATGTACTAGGACCGGTTAATGAGTGTTTATCTTCCATTTCCGATTTGTTATATTTCATATATACACCGAGAGAGATGTGAGTATCCAAACACCCCATGTGAGGTGCTAGTATGTAATTCCGTGCTTGTTATGACTTTTATGGGCTTATATGTGTTGTGGACCGCTTTGAATGAATGCTTCATGACCCCTAACTTATAAATTAATTGGCTAAAAGCACATTTGCTTGAGGACAAGCAAATACCAAGTGTAGGGATATTTGATAAGGTTTTAAAGGTACCTTTTAAGGGGTCATTTAAGCCCTTATTCGATCACTCGTATCCGTTATTGCTTAATATCGTTCCTTTTCACTTTTAGGTCTCTTGAAGGCAAAATGTGGAATGATGCTTATTTGGACGAAAAAGCGCGAATATCTGAAGAAAATGGCCAAAGTCGAATCGAGACACTCAAAGTCTTTGAAACATAAGGCGACGGCGTCTTGCATATCTCGCGACGCCGTCGGAAGGAATTTTGCGACGGGTCGGGCGAAATTGCATGTTTTCAAGGGACGACGTCTAGTTCTAAAGAGTAG
The DNA here is from genome assembly GCA_022545495.1 of Chrysanthemum lavandulifolium. Taxonomy (NCBI): domain Eukaryota; kingdom Viridiplantae; phylum Streptophyta; class Magnoliopsida; order Asterales; family Asteraceae; genus Chrysanthemum; species Chrysanthemum lavandulifolium. The sequence continues at coordinate 81,660,035 of CM040238.1, read as the reverse complement.
GCCGTCGTTACTCGGACGGCCTAGATGCGACCAAGACGGCGTCGGAGAAAGGGACGGCGTCACGGTCATAAGGTGACGCCGTCGCAAGGTTTACGTGGCCAAGACGAAACCCTAATGACGGCGACACGACGGCGCCACTAAACATAAGGTGGCCGCCGCAGATGTAATCTTATATATAGAATCCGAATTTTTCGGTTTTGTGGGTAGTCTTTGGAGTAAAACCTAAACCGAACCAAGGCTTTCTTGTGCGATATTTTAGGGTTCTAAACCCTATTATACATCAAGATAAGTATTTACTTCATTAATTTAATTATGTCTTTGATTATTTGTGTGTATGCTTGCATGTTCTCCATGTCCCGCTAATTTATTTGTGTGTTTGCTTAGGAATATGAAACTTAATTATTGAATATTGATTGGTTGATACTTATCTTAGTTGACTAATGATCTAGAGTGCGCTAGATTATTCGTTGTGTACTTAATGCTTGACTTTTCTTTGTGAACTTTAGAATATAATTATCTAGGTAATTGTAGGATAAAGTATTCAAGGACAACCGTAGAGTAGGCGTCTATAAATCACTAGAGGATTTGTAAACAAGACCCTTTGGTAATTTCAAAGAGTTAGGGAAACAAGCACGCCCTATAGCCTTAGAATCACAACGCAACTAGGAATAAGGACGTGACAAATCAACCATCAATAGGAGATAATTAAGGAGTAGTAAAACCTAAGTAAACACATCTTTAAACTATCATACGAGTACACATCAATTAGACATAGACTATCACAACCTTAGCTTAGATAATTAGATAATAGTAGAGTAATCGGTAGCAATACCAACCCCCAAATCCAATACCCGAGATTCGTACCTTTTCCATTTCTAAAAAATATAAAAATACAAAAATAATCTTCCTCAACCTCAACCTTAGCGTAGTAACTTCTCACTAGCATTCCTATTCCCAGAGAACGATATCAATACCCGTGGCTTACCCTAATTACTACACTACAACGATTAGGTTCATCGCCTAGGGTGTTATAAAACTTGCTCAAGAAAAGGAAGTTTCCTTGACCCCGAACGACGCGTGTAAGCGTTATCAAGTTTGGCGCGCTGGCGGGAATAGAATAGCTAGTTAGTAGTCCACCTCGTTTAGGTTTCTTTGCTTGATTCCTATCAAGTAAATTTTTCTCATTTTTAGCTTTCTCTTAGTCTATCCCCTTCTTCGTGACCTTTGTTCGTAACACCCATCACTTTTCACCATGGAAGGTGACAACCAACCACCACTCATCAACCCACCACCAAACGACCCGCCAAGAGCCCGTACTCTTGGTGAGTACTCGAGACCAAACCACCTAGGTTATAGGAACACCATTGAGCTTCCGACCAAGCCCAAACTACGGCCTGCGATCCGACACCATCCGGTTGGTGCAAAACGGATGTGCATTCCATGGACTTCGTTCAAGATCCAAATCAAGATCCGAGGGATTTCTCAAAATTGTCGATTCCATCGACCTTGATGCTACTACTCGGGAGACCACGCGCTTGCGTCTCTTCCAATTCTCTCACGGGACCAAGCTAGTAATTGGCTTGAGCGACTTCCACCGCTCCATCTCAAGTTGGGATGATCTTACTTCTCGCTTCCTTGCTCAATTTTTCCCACCGGGAGAACCACTAAGCTTAGGAATGACATCTTGATGTTCCAACAACGTCAAGGTGAATCTCTCTCGAAGCATGGACCCGATTCAAGGACTTACTTCATAAAGTCCCTCATCACGGCATTGATCTTTGGCTCCAAGTCCAAATCTTTTATGATCATGTCAACTTTCCCACTAAGCGATCCATTGACCAAGCGGCCGGTGGAAAACTTAGTGATCTCACCGCGGAAGAATCATGGAAATAATAGAGGACCTTGCCTCTATGACAACGAAAGTTGGATGACCCCGTGAACTTCCCAAACCGTCAAGGCAATCTCCTTGCCTCCTCCCGACCGTAGGATGATTGAACTTGAAGATCAAGTTAAATTCCTCATGAGTTCTTACAAAATCCTAAGTCTTCACGACAAGTGAATCAAATCACTCTACCTTGTGAGTTATGCGGTGGTCCCCATGACACTCGTGATTGCTCAAGGCTCTCCGAACAAGCTTTTGCGGACTACGCTCCATACGCATCGACGGAGCGGGAGATAAGTGGTACACTTTCAAACCCGAACAAAACAACTTAGGAAACTCATACAACCCTCATGGAGAAATCACCCTAATCTTAAGTGGAACCAAAACTCAAGCACACCCCAAAGCTCATCTAGTTCGCCTAATAGGTTCAATTCTTCTAATACCGGGAACCCCACTAATATTGAAGCAATTGCATCTAGATTTTTGTCATCCCAAGAAACTCGATTGAATAAGCTTGAAGCCGATTTTAAGCAAAAACAGAGCGAGATGACAACCAAGCTTGATGCCCTCTTAAAAGCCTTCAATGAGCGGGAAGTTGGAGCACTCCCAAGTGATACCATTAAGAACCCAAAGTGAATTGATTGCATCGACTTCACATTCTAGTTCACCATGGAAAATGCACATCCATGTCCCTCTCACCCAACGGCTCATTCAGTAAATGCTATCAAAAGGGTTCCAAGTCATCCAAGAAATACCAAGGCCCGGCACCTTTGGTAAAGCCTACCCCGAGAAACCCGTTAGCCAAGAATCCAAACCTAGTTTAGAGGAGGAGTACAAGGAACTCTATCAAGAGAAACCAATTCTTGAAGTCTTAGCTCATGCACCTTATTATAATGCTTTAAAAGAAAAATATGAGTTAGAACTTAGGCTTGGGAAACATGGGTCCGCCTTTGTGCGAAACAACTTACCTAAGAAGTTAGATGATCCCGAGCTATTCACTCTTCCATGTAGACTTGGAACTTCCAAGCCACTCGATGCTTTAGCCGATTTAGGATCATGCATCAATCTCGCCGTTGTCCTTCATAGAAGCCTCAACCTAGGTAAAATTGAACCAACGGAAACTATCTTAGGATTAGCGGATGGTAGTATAGCACGTCCGTTGGAATAATAAAGGACATGGTAGTACATGTAGGAGAGTTGACTCTTTTGGCCGACTTTCATGTACTCGACATGAATAAGGACCCGACATGCCCATTACTAGTTGGAAGAGGATTTTAGCTACCGCTAGTGCCATCATCGATTGTAAGATGTCCAAAATAGTGGTGGGAGGGGAGTGCTAGGTCCGCTTACGATGTTAAAAACATACGACTATAAGGATGAGGAAATCCCACAAGAGATAGGGTTGGATAGAGCCTTCTCGATATGGACCTTGGATTGAGAAGAACATCATAGGCCCCAAAGACCTTTTTACCTAGATAAGGCCTTTGCTAGTGCAAAGAACTTTCCAAGAACAAGAATTGGCTAGGATATAGAAGTGAACCCGCTCGAGGACGCCTTTAGTATTTAGGAAGATGACCGAGTTCCTAGGAAGCTTGCCCGTTAACCTTGTCATGAATAAATGGATAGTTGAGAACCGAACACATGTGGAATTGGAATAGACCGCCTAGTGATGGTAATGGAAGGTGGCACATTAGGATACAAATCTATGATCCCGATGGTGAGATGTTTGAAAAGGCATATTTAACCGAACGTACTACTAGGAACTTGAATGATAAGTTTGATCCTTTTTATTTAAAGAAAAAACCTTTTTAAATAAACTTAAAAGGAACTTTAAATAATTAAATATTAAGGGAAAAAAAAACCAAAAACCTTAGAAACCCAAAATTAAAACAAAAATTTTAAACCCCAAAAGAATTTTGTTTTTAGAGGGAAACAACCCCCCTTTAAACACAAATAAAAAAATAAAATCAAAAAGGAGCCTTGACCAATTTAAAATCAAATTCACGGGAAAAAATTAACCCATTTAGGTTACCCCTTAATAAAATTTTAAAATTTTTGGGCCCCTTAGATTTTTCCCCCCCCAAAAAATTTATTTTCCCCTTTTCCAAATTTAAAAAAAACCCCCAAGCCCTTTCCTTTCTACCCCCCAAAAAACCGGCTTCCCCCCCAAAAACACCCCCGAAAACCCCCGGGGGAAAACCCAAAAGGAAACCGACCCCAAAACCCCGCCGGGACCCAAGTTTCCATTTCCGGGATTGTGATAAAAGGGTTTTTCCTTGGGCTTTTCCCGTTTACAGGGGGCCCCCTTTTTTTCCTTTTTCCCAAACCCTTTTGGGACCGTTCCCAACCTCCTTTCCCAAGGGGGGCCCAAAAACCCAAACCAAACCCCAAACAAAAACCCCCACAAGAGCCGCCTGGAAATTTTAAAACCCCCAAAATTTTTGGCCCGCCTTTTGACCCAACCCCAAACCGCCCAAATCCCCCCCCGGGGTTTTGGTTTCAAAAAAAATGGAAAATTCCAGCCGGTTTCCCCAAAAAACGGGCCCCCCTCTTTGAACCCGAAACATATAAGGCCCCCTTTCCCAAAAACCCAAAACACTTAAATTCGAAAACCCCAAACCCCACCAAGGGAATTTTGCTGCCCAATTTCCACGGGAAACCCATAAGGGTCCTTTTTTCCCCAAAAAAAAAAAGGGAACCCAAAAGGAAAAACCTAAAAACTCTCTAAAGCCCAAAGATTACTTTTCCAAAAAAAAAATTTCCCTTTTTCCCAAAATTTCACAAGGAACCACAAAAGCCCCAGAAAACCGTTTCCCCAAAATTCCCGGGGAAAAAAACCGGATAAAAACCAAAAGTTGGGGCCCAACTTAAACGCTGGAAACCTTCTTGTCTAAATTGTTAAAAGTTTAAAAAATTTATAAAAAACCCGGGTTTTCCTTCAAAATGAACCCAAACATTTTTGGGGGGGAAAAAAACCCCAAGGGTTTCCATGGTTTTTAATTTTAAAAAAAAGTTTTTTAAACTTTTGGGGAAAAAAAAAAATATTTCCCCTTTCACCCGAAAAAAACCCAAGAAACCCTAAAGGGAAAATCCCTTCCCGGGAAAAATTTAAAAAGGGAAAACCTAGATTCTTTTTAATTGAAAAAAAGGAAGGAAATTGAAGGGATTTTTTGGGAAAATTTCATGGCCCGAAAAAAGGCCCGAAAAGAAAAAGGTTTCCCTTACCTTAAGGGGCCCGGGGGGGGGTTTTCTTTGGAAAAAAGAACCCAAAGGGAAATAAAGGAAAGGGGAAAAAATTTCTGTAGGGAAATTTGAAAACAATTTCCCCAAAGCCTTTAAAAAGTAAGGCCCTCCAAGGGAATTTGGAAAACCTTTATCCCAAACCCAAAAAAACCCAAAATTTGGGAAATTTTAAAAAAATGGAAAAACCCTTGGGTTTTAAATTATTTAAGGGTTTAAAAAAAATTTTATTGTTTTAAATTTTTAAAACTTGGTTTTTGGGAAAAAACCTTTCAAGGGGATAAATTCTTTAATTTAGTTTGGTTTTCAAACCCTTTAGAAAGGTTTTAAAACCCATCGTTTTTTCTTTTTTTTGGGTTTGGGTAATTTTAAAAGGTATTTTTAAGCCCTTTTGGGGAAAAAAAAAGGAATTTTGCAAGAAAAGGAAAGGAAACTTTAAAAAATTTTTTAAAACCCAAAGCTTACAGTTAAGGGAAATTTTAGTTTCGTTTTTTTCCAATTTTAAAATTTTTTAAAAAAAAGTTTGAAGGGGCCCCGGGAAAAAAACACTTAAAGGAAATGGGGAAATTTTCCCTTTTTAAATTTTTAAAAAAACCTCAAATTAAAGGGTTTAAAAAGAAAAAAGGAAAGAAATTTTTACCCAATTTTGCCGGTTTGTGTTTTCCAGGGAAAAATTGGTAAAGAATTTAAAAAAAACCCCCAAAACCTTTTTTAAAAAATTTAAAATTTCGTAACCCTTAAATAATTAAAATTTTGTTAAATAAAATTAAAATTAAAGTTGTTAAGGAAGGGAATTAACAAACTTGGGGGTAATTTTTGGGCAATTTTAAAATAAAAATTAAAGGGATTTAGGATTTAAAATTTTTGGATAAAATTTTATTCCCAAAAGGTGGATTTCCCCCAGACTAAAAAAAAACCCAAACCCCACCCGCCCGGGGGTTTTTTTAAAGTTTTTTAACTTTTAAAAATTTGTTTTTTGGGGTAAAATCCCCTTTTTTTTTAAAATTTGGGTTTTAATTTAAAAGGATTTTAATAAAATTTTTTAGGGGATTAATTTTTTTAAAGTAAAAGGAAATAATTAAAGAAATTTTTTTTTTTTTTGGAAAAACAAATGTTTTTTCACAAATTTTGGTTTTTTAAATTTTGGGATTTTTAAAAAAATTTTAATTTTTGGGTGGCAAAAATTTTTTAAAAAAAAAATTTAAAATAAAAAAAAAAAAAAAAAAAAAACCCTTTTCCCAAATTTCTTTTTTTTTTTTTTCCAAGTTTTTAAATTTCCCAAAAATTTTTAAAATAAAAATTAACAATAAACCTATTTTTCCCCTTAAAAATAAATTCCAAAAAAAAAAAAAAAATTTTTTTTTCAAATTTTAAAAAAAAAACAAAAACCACCCTTTTTTTTAAAAAGGGTTTTTTTCAAAAAACCCTTTTCCCCGGGGTTTTTAACCCTTTTATCCCAAAGGCTTAATTTTTTTTTAAATTTTTAAAACCCCTTATATTTTGGGAAAGGGGGGACAAATTTCCCAGGGTTTAAAGGTAAAGGAAAAAAAATTTTTTCCCTTTGTTTTTATATTTCTTTCCAAGGAAATTTTGGTAAAACCCCATTTGAGGGGGTTTGGGGTTTAAAGGGCCCTTTAAATTTTTTTGGGCCAGAAAAATTATTTAAACCTTTGGTAGGAAAATCGGGGTTAAAATTTTTAAAAATTTTGGATGCCTTATTTAAAATTAAAACCCCTTTTAAAAACCCTTTTTAAGTTTTAAAAATCCAATTTTTTTTTGGGGGAAAATTAAAAAACCAAATTTGGAAAGGGCTAAAAATTTAAAAAGGGAAACCCCTTTTTTTGTTTAAAATTTTTTACTGGGTTTTCCCCAAATTTTTTTTGGGGCGAATTGGTTTTTTGGGGGTGTTTCCCATTTAAAGGTTTTTAACCCCCCAATTAAAAATTTTTAAACCTTTTCTTTTGACTAATTAATTTTAGTAATTTTTTTATTAAAAACCCCGGTTTAGAATTTAGGTCAAATTTTCCTGAAAGGGATTTCTTTAATTTAAAGTTTTAAAAAGGAAACTTAAACCTTCCCTTTTTTGCAAAAATGAAAAATTTTGGGTTTTTTGGTAAAATTTTTAAATAAAACAAGTAAATTTAAAATCTTTTTTAAAATTTAGTAAAATTTTTAAAAAAAATAAAAAAAAAAAAAAAAAATTTAAAATATTTAAAAAAAAAAAAAAAAAAAAAGTTAACCACCAACCTTTTAAATTAAAATTTGGATTTCCCAAAAATTTGGGGTTTGGGGTTTAAACCCTTTAAAAATTTCCTTACAACCCCCTTTAAAAGTTCCCCAAAAACTTTTTTTAAATTTCTTTACCACCCAAATTTTCCTTTTAAAGTTTCTTTATTTTCCCTTTTTATCCCCCAACCCATTTGAGGTTTACCCCCCATTAAAAAAACCCCGGGTTTAAATATTTAAAACCCAATTTAAATTTCCCAAAAAAAACCCCAAGGAGCGGAATTTTAAACCCAGGGGTTAAATGCTTTGGAAATCTTTAAACTTTAAAGGGTTTATTTTGACAACTTTTGAATCTTATGGACCTTAAATGATATTTTACAAGTTTTGAAATGACCAGGAGTGTTTTGACAATTTTTCAAACTTGGGGACTAAACCGCTAATAATGCAAACTTGATACGTTTTCACCGTATTTTGATGTTTTGCATTTAAAACATATAAAACACTTGTTTGTGATATTTTATCATTTTGAAGCATTTCGAGTGTTTTCGGATGTTTTGGCATTTTATCAAGACAAAATGATGAGTATTTAGACACTCATCAATCTCTATGAGGATCCAGTCCCATAAGAAAGAAAAAACAAATTTCAGCACATTTTTTGTTTTCAGCAGTAACGTAAATAATGTGACTCTCATCTTTCACATCCTAACCCTTTTGCTGTTATTGTGCCTCCAAAGATAGTATATTCAACTTATAACAAAAACATTCAGCATACAAAAGAATTTAGATGCGGGACATGTGACCTGGGCCACGGCCCGTGGGGCACAAGAGGATTCGATTAAAGATGGTCACCGCAGGCACTTTATACAAACCAATCTACAATTCTACATATTCAAACGCAGAAGACAAGGCAGAAACATCAACAAAAAGGATCTCACACGGAATATATGGCTCCTCAGATCGTTAACATAGGCTCCTAACATCAAATAACGATTTTGTATGTTTCACCAGTACTTAAACATATTACACTAACTATTTGTTTGACGAATTCCTGCAAGCAATATTCGTTTTTAAAGCAGCCCACAATGAAATAGAAGTTTTAAAGTACACAACCCCTTAAAACCAAAGCTAATTAATCTCCAATTTCTTCTAGGATGGTCACTTCTACATTTCTTAAATCCATTATTTAGATAATAACAAAAAAAAAAAAAAAAACTACCCTTGTGGTTATGAACTGTCTATAATATATCTGCTAATCCGAGATCACAATTAATCAGAATTCCAATGGCCACAATAGCAGGAAGCTTGCAAGAGAACAATAAGCACATGGTCATCATATAATATGCATCAGATGCTTTATGCAAAGTTATACTAAAAACTAAGATACAGGCGGATATAATATCAGCTTAAATTAGTTTAGCTTATTTTAAAGGGTTATGGGCTTATTTGACATTAAAAAATAAATAAATAAATATAAAAATAAAAAAAACTACTAAAACTCACATTTTAGGGCTTGTGAGCTTATCAACTTGAGCTAATGAACTTAAATAAGTCATTAGCTCAAAGTAGGTAAGTTCATAAACCCGAAAAACTTAGCTAATTGGCTTTTCCAATCACAAACAAGCCCATAGGCCCACAAAATTAGCTAGTCCAAACACCCCCTATAAGCGTAGTAGAACCTCACACCTGGGCAACTGTCAGAACACCAGCATCTAGCATAGTGGATTGAATCTTACAAATGTACTACTGTCCGAACAGAAAAGTCCAAAAATACCTAGGAAGTAGAAAAGATGCCCACGTTAGAACTAGTTTTACTAATCACCTGTGCATATACAAGCCACTTTCCCATGGAAAACTCCCCTCATAATCCTAAGGTACAGAGACGCTAACCAATTTGTGAGCCATCCGCGTTCGCCCCAAGACACAAAAAACTTATTTCAAATGGTTGGATTACCACATTTGTTTATATGCACAATCCGCTTTTTCACACCTACTGTTTCGGCCTAAGCCACAAGGTCCTTGATAGTAGGTTGGATATCAGACATCCCTGATGTATGTACAACCTAGTTATCAAAAGGGCAAGCTTGGAATCATAGTATATAATTGAATTGGATGACCAACTACCATTACCATTAGGCATTAACTTGTGTACACTTCAATAACTCCCCTATATAGTAGTTGTATCACCGCAATTACCTCGGTTATGCATACTACAATATCACCCTATTGAGCGTGACCAAAAGTAAGCAACATTTAGCAAAGTAAGAACACCTGGGTAGTTTGAGTGATATGCAAATAAGTTTCAAGTAGTAGCGATATAACAAGTTAAACAGACTCTATACACTATAGTAACTAAAGATTAACAATCTAGTATAATCATTCAAAAGCTAAAAATTCAATGAACAAAGCTGTCAAGGCACACATTGTAAAAGTTCCGAAAACATGGATTATAATATGCCTTGTGATGAAACTTAACCGTCCTACAAACATCCAGAGAATTTTAAAAGTACCTATCTCTAAAGCAAACGATGAGATGTACATGATCAACAAGGAACACCAAGTAAATTGTCGTCAGGAGGCGAAAGTAAAAGTAAAGAACCCTATTTATAACCCCTGTACTAACAACTATCTAGAAGAAAATCCCCACAGCAAGCGCTCCCTTTGATCAACTTGCCCAAAGATCGACCCCAATCTCCACGTGCATTCCAAAGCCTTTGTGGGTTTCTCCTTTTCTCTAAGGAGGCGAAACATCAAGCAACCCTATTTCCCCGCCATACCCACATTTGTTATCTACCAACACCATCGACTCTTTCTCGCTACTGAAACACCTAGCCTCTTTCTTATTCAACACGTCCCAAAACAAATCGGTCAAAACCGATTCATAACCAGGCATCTTAGCATACCCCGGGAAATAGTTAATATCAATAACAAGATACCTATTCCCAACTTTCATGTCCCTAATCACATCAAAATTAAACAAATGCAACTTCATAGCCTTACGCAACCCCCTCGCTATATTCGTTATCAAACTCATCGGCGGCATAGCAGCATCTTCCAAATCTATCATCTTATAATACTTATCATCGTTCCTCTCATCCGACGTCATTTAGCATAAATTTAGGCGCAAAATTAACTACTCCGTATATTTTAGTTGTTCCAATCATTTCTCTTATTTATTTACGAAACCGTAATTATAGAAAAAATTAAAAGTAAAAACTAACCGATTCCGTATGTAAGTCTAACAACAGCACCAATATTATCCCAAGCAGGCAACTCATCTGAAAAACTCTTACTATCATTAAAAGTAATCACCTCCTTACCAGAGCTCCGGTAACCACCACCACAACCACCGGACTTCCTCTCACCACCATCACCACCACCACCACTTCTCCCCACCATAGCTCTCACACCCACCACCCTTTTTCCATATCTCCACTTCTTAAACCTCACAGGCAACCTAACAAAACCACCACCACCAGTACCTTGCAACCAAAACAAGTCGAAGTCGTTCGTGTTCTTGTAATCACTGGTAACTCAAAATCAGCAATCTTAGCATGAAGCCTCGAATCCAACAATATTTAGCACCTTTTATAACCCGATGAATGATCTTTACTTTGTTGTTCTCATGAAGGTATGTCAAACCTTCTGCAATGCCCTCATATCTTTTCGCCCATTTCAGTTCCTTACCTCCGACTTTATCTGTATGAGATTAAAAAATATTATCAATTGAATGGCGGGATGCCAACAATCTACGTTGACTTGAGTTTGGAAATTACCAAATATGAAATGATTGAGACTCATGTTTGGCACATATTCATAATTGAGTATACTTTCAGGTCCCAAACAACTGAATTCTACAAGTTTAACCAAATTTTTGTGCTCGAAACTAGTAATGTTGTTGACTTTATTGTAGAAGTCCCATGCTCTATGTTGGTGGTTGAAGTAAAGTCTTTTAACAGCAACCTCGTTTCCATCTGGAAGCAAGCCCTGTGATGGTTTTATTTAGTGATTTACTAATCAAAGTAAACTACTCTAAACAATACTATAAAGTAGATCAGATGGTTAATATTAAGAAACTACCTTATTTACGGTTCCAAATCCCGTTCTCCGAGCTTATTTGCATCATTAAAAGAACTCGTGGCTTTCTCAGTCGTGGAATATTTGAAGTTCAAACCACTACTGCTCAGGATCTTCAACAATTTAGTGTCACCAGAACCTATGAGTTAAGAAAATCGGTATGTTTCACAAATTATAGTATATTTTTTCCTTTCATGGCAAACTAAGTCTATTAAAAGGATTTCTCACACTATCTAAAACTAAGAGACAGAGACCTCCCCTGTTCTCCTTTTTATTTACATCTGCGCTTCTATGAATAAAACGAGATAATACTCACAATTAACAATCCCACAATGGAAATTACAGCAGCCACTATTTTCCCTGCAAGGATACAAACGACTCAACCAACGAGACGCTACAAGTTACCATCCTAATTGTAAACACGCATAAGAATTATCTCCATTATTTCCTGAATGTGGCTCAGGTTTGAGAAAATTAGTATTGGAATACCTAATGATACATTCAGTGTGAAGTGGTCCTTTAGGCCATGGGAAACATTTCACCATCGATTCAAATGCGCTATTCAAGCATTCTGTACAAGAACTCTTTTTTAAAGTGTCCCAGCAATCCGCCAACACATACACAGACTCATTTGATGTATCTGATAGTATCACGTCACGTGCAAAATAGCGCCTATTACTTGGTGCAGTCACAACATCTGAAATGGCTTGCCTCACTGAATCGTTAAATACACTACTCTATGTTTTATTTCCGCAAATTACAGTGTCGTTTGATCCTTTATACTCCTGATAAAAATTGTATTTCTGTTTTCATAAGACACAGTCATTTGTTGAAAGATCGCCATAGCAAGTACATAAGTTCTGTCAGGTGACTAAATCCATAATATCACCTAATATTTACATTATTCAATCAAAATCATTTCTAAACATCAAATACCTAATTCATAACACATCCTTTCACAAACGCATCAAAAATTACAATTCATGTGAGAAGATACTATTACTAAACCTGCTAATAACATCAAAACTTCATTCATTGATGCTTTTTCTTACCCCCGAAGATACTCTTTCTAAAGTTAAATGATCAAAAAATCACTATTATCAATATTCTTCACATGCGACAAAATTCAAAATATTAAATAATTTCTAGTTTTATGCAATCAAAATCATCGTTGAACAACAAATACCTGATTCGTAACCTATCCTTTTCACAAACTCATCAATATATGCAATTCATCTGCGAATACACTCTAACTAAACTTAAATTATTAACATCAAAACTTTACTCCTCTTATTTTACTAAACTTGAAACTTCATTACTCACTCATATTCTTCACGTGCGAATATAATTTTACTAAACTTAAATAATCCAAAAATCCGCTAATAACCTCAAAACTTCATTAATATTGATACATTTCACACGCGAAGATAATCTAACTAAAATTAAATCCGGTAATAACCTTAAAACTTCATTACTACTGATAATCTTCATGCGCGAAGATACTCTAACTAAACTTAAATCCGCTAATAATCTCAAAAGTTCATTCCTTACTAAATTCTTCACATGCGAAGATACTCTGACTAAACATAAACATGAATATTTTTCACGCGCGAAGATACTTTTACTAAACATAAAAATTTTCACACGCGAAGACACTCTTACTAAACATAAACATGAATATTTTTCACGAGCGAAGATACTCTTACTAAATTTAATCTCATTCTATATTCATATCTGAAATACAAATACACATTTCTTTAAAATACCTTGAAAAGACACATTCAACAGGATATGAATCTTCATTTTCATTAGCAACGTCAACCTAATCATCTAAATAATTTATCAACACACAGCTAAACCTAAAACATAACATAAAAAACACAATAAATTAAACACTTATTCGTACTTACTCTACTCTGTAAACTCATTCTTTGTTGATGCTTATCCTCAAAAATTCTTTTTCGAAAATCCGATGAAAAGGTTTATAATTTATGCTTCTAAATATTTTGATTGACAAAGCCATGATAATTTGAAGAATTTACAGTTATAACAGTTAATTGTAAAAAATATCGTTTTTGATGATGATGATCGTGATGAGTGATGATCAGGATCATGATTATCAGTGAATGATAGAATAACGGTGGTAATTGGTGATTATTACGGTGGGGAACGGTGGTGGAAGGTGGTGAACGATGGTGGATGGCGGTATACGTTGGAAGATGGCGGTATAGGAGGGTGGATGATGGTGAACGGTGGTGGAGAGTATTTCTGGGTTTCACACTATAAAAAAATGAGATGTGTGTTTTTTTTGCTTTATATATGAGGTGTGATTGGTTGTAATGACAAAAATACCCTTGTCAGTTAATTTAGTGTAAATTGTGAATTAATATGAGCGGTTAGATCAATAGAAAGGATGGATTAATGAAGGGTTAGGATCTCTTCTCGCGTTCTCACCAAATTTAGTCTTCTCACTTGAATGAGTCCCTATATATATATATATATATATATATATATATATATATATATATATATATATATATATATATAAGGGCCTTTATTTTGAGAACCCGTTAAGTCAGAACTCGAGAACCCCTTATGTACTCCTAGTAATGCATATTGTGCAACATATCAATGCAACATAGCATTTTGAATTATTAAATCTTTTTATTTAATCCAAAAGGGTATAATAGTAAAAGACAATTTTATATTATTTTGATTTTTTAAATAAATAAATCCTATTTTTGAAAACAATCAATTTTTTTTTTTTTTTTTTTTTTTTTTTTTTTTTTTTTTTCTGAACATGCATGTTTTAAAATTGATTTAGTGCATATGTGTTTTTATGAATTAATTTTATTATTTTGGTTTATTGAATAGTTTTTTGACATACATGTTTTTCATAGTGAAGTGCATACATGTTTTCTAGATAAGTAAGTTTATATAAAACCAAAAACATACATGTTAAATACAAAATCCAATATCGATTGATATACAATTAAATACAAATTTCTAAGAAGCAGAAATACGTGAATCTAATCAATCTATACACGTGTGTACAAGTTATATTTAACGCCAACAGATATATGTGCACACTCCTTGTTATCAACATTTTTAGAAGTCGGACATATTTGCACACTCGTAGTTGTCAAGGTTCAGAAGTTGGACATATGTGCATGCTCCTTTTCAATGTTTCGAAGATGGACAAATGTGCACACTCGTTGTCATCATTGTTTTAATTCACCACTACATCGATACAAAAGAAAAGTATAAAATTAGGAAAATAAACGTTAAACTAATATACACACGATAAACACATGTATGAGGGCCTAAATTTAATTTTTTATTTATGTTCTTGGAATAATATTTTACGATTTATGTTTTCAAATAGTAAAGTGCCTATGTGTTTTCTAGATAATGTAAATTTATCAAAAATCAAGAACATACATGTTAAATATATGTTAAACCAAAATCAAGCATGTTAAAAAAACATATTGTCACTCCTAGAAAAAATAATAGCCAAGATTAAACTCAAAATAACATAACACATATGCACAAGCTTAAACTAGCCAACACAAAAGAACATGAGACTAACTTTTTTATGTATGCAAAACAAATATAATCTAGACACAAAACATATATGTTTTATATGTAAACATAGAATCCAAACAAAAACATATATGTTTTATACGTAAACATATATGTTTTATAATCCAAACTCAACTAACCATGGAATACTCACTACTAATTCAACTAACCATGGGTTAACTCGTTTCACATTTTGTAACAAATCGAGTTCGTCCCAAGCCACCTTTATCAAAATCCAACATACAAACATTAGTATAAGATTAATATTCAGTAGTCAAAAAAGCTGATAATTATCTCTATCCTAATATGAGTACTTCTCTAAATTCTGTTGTCTTAAGTAAATTAGATTAAACTTATCCATGAGAAAAGATCGTCAATAATGGTCGCTAATGTGACTTACTAACACGATAGCAGAAATCTAGTGAGTCGTATTGAATTTAGACTAATCAGTTATGTAACATTAATCATAATATCAAATCAAGGTAAGCCTCCAAGGCGAATTAGGCCAACGGATTTGATCTTCAACCTGAACACCCGAAACCGTCCCCATAAACCAACTAATTCTAGACGAATCCTCGGTCTCAAAAGGCATCTTGAACCTCATTCCAGGACACCATTGAATCCTCATTGCAGCTTTAACGGTCGAAGCTTTAACACAAAACTCGGGTGTACTCGCTCTAGGGTAGTAAACAACCTCAAAGGCTTCCCCATCAACTACATGATTCACATATTCAATCACTGATTCGACACTCGCTTTACAGCCAATGTTGTAAGCATTTGGAATATCAAAAAATCCGCCACCAATTCCCCTCTTGGCGCGCCTAATTCCAACACAAAGTTCACCATTATCAGCTCATAAAAATACAATCGAGTCACCAGCGACGATTTTATTATGGTTAATGAAATTACTCCACCCTGTCGTTAACAAATGCCGCCTTGGTGTCCCTCTATAAATATGCCGAAACTTCCAGATTTTTCCATGAACATCTTTTACTAATATTGTCCGAACGGCGGGTCGCGCGTAATCCAAATTTAGGAAAATGGTTTCTGCGGTACCTAGGGACCAAGAACCCCCAAAGATTGTTCGCGTGATTGAGTCAAATGACTAAACCCAAAGTCATCTTCGTTCAGTGACCAGTTCATAAGCAAATACATTAAACATTCATTCAAAAAACATATAATTTATTACAAACTTTGAATGTTGTTAATTGTTTTATCATAACAAATGGAGCCAATTTTTACAACAATCCATACTTCGATTAAACAAAAAAAATTTACTTTTTAATTGAATTCATAAATAGATTAAACAAAAAAAAAATACCTTTTAATTTGTTGTATGAACCTTGAACGTTGGATATGGTTATACAAGATGATGAAGGAGCAAATGTAGGTAGAATACATAGTGTGTACTATATTGGTGCGTGTGGTGTTTCAGGCTAGAACCACAGATCTAGTTTGATGGAGGATCTGATCAAGGCGGATGCAATTTTTACCAGACTTTCATTTAGTTCCCTTCCCCATTCATTTTCTTGTTGTTAGAGTTTCAATTCCAACAAAGGGATATTCAATCGGATTGATTTTGTTTTTAGGGTTTGGTGGTTGAGTTATGAAAGAGAGATAAAAGAGGCCAGTAGTTTTTGAGATTAGGGTTTGATGGAGACTGCATCCAGATTAGTTGGGAGAAAGAGGGAGTCACTTGGAGGAGCGTGTTGTTTGTTTACCCTAATTACTAGGGACGGTTTTCAGAATTGAAAATGTTAAATTCCTATAATGACCCTAGGAATTTAGATAAATAAAATAAATTAAAATCAATTTACTAAATTCGATTGACAATATGGGTTCGCAGCTCGTGACTTAATAAGCGTTCTCAAAATAAAGATACACTATATATATATATATATATATATATATATATATATATATATATATATATATATATATAGGAGCTTCGTATGCATGACCACTCTTAAAATAAAAACAATAAGAATCGATCCTGACCGTTAAATGTATCTTTATTGATTTGATCTAGTATAATTAGTTAAATGGCATGATTGTAATAAACATAAAAATTAATGGCATTCTTTACAAATTTTGAAAGCAGGCTTCAAGGTTGACGTCAAGAGGAGTAAATGACAATTTAATACACTTTTACTTATTCTTTAATTTGTGATACACGTTTAGTAAATTAACAATTTTTTTTTTCAAGCGTCGAGTGTAGTAAATTTTTTTATGTTTTTAACTAAAATGATCTAGTAAAATAACTAGTACTTCACAATTGAGATTTATTGACGTACGCACTTGTTTCAAAATTGAAAAGTTGAATTTTGAAAGATTTCAAAAGCTTTTCTCTTTAGTATACCTTTAGTGACACTATAAAATTTTAGTATATTTGTATTGACTCATTATGGTTAGTACAATTTTTCTTGACACATATAAACTGACACGCTAAAATGTTTTGATACGTTTGTTGTGACACATAAATTTTTATGAAATATTTTTATTAACAAATTAACTCTTTTTGACACACTTAGGTTAGAAATACATTATTAGTGAAACACTAACTTTTTGTACACATTTTTTTGTGACACATTCATGATGACATGTTAATTGTTTTAAAAAATTTATTGACAATCTAAGTTTATGAGACACTTAATTTTGAACGTTGACATGATAAAATTTATGATGATACAAATTTATCATTATTGTTATAAAATTAATTTATCTTCATTATTGTAGTAACACGCTATGGTTAGTACATAACTTTTCTTGACAAATATATAATAACTCACCAAAATGTTTTGATACGTTTGTTGTGACACACAAATTTTTATGACACATTTTTATGAACAAATTAAGTCTTTTGACACATTTTTAGTGACACACTAATTTTTTTGGCACATTTTTTTACAATTGTAATAACACGTTAATTTTTTAACAAATTTTCGTTGACAATTTAAATTTATGACACACTTAATTTGTAACGTTGACAAACATTGGACTAGTTTTTCTAACACATATATAGTTGATACAAACTAATACACATCAAACAAATATTGGGTGGTTTTCTACCAGTACCATTTACACATAAATAAGACTTTGAAAGACAAGTAATAATATTAATAATTAAGACATGCGTTTGGTTCATTTTGTTCCGTCATGTACAACCTTAAAACAACCATGTTAAAAAGTTGAGTACACAATCACCTCAATTCATTGATTACAACGGCCAAACTTATATAACAGAAAGAGAAAAAAACCTGATACACAACCGTAGCATTCGTTCCAAATTACCGCATGTTTGATAAAAAAAATTTAAAATCTGAATACTTTCGGACTCGACACACCTAAAATAACTTCAACAACCCATCACAACAACAACTAAATCACTATTCCATCTTCAAATAACAAAGATTCGTAAAAATTGATACATAAGCGCTTCACAAAACTGATACGTCATGGTGTTCATGCAGACATGTGGTTGTCATATTTCTGGTAACGAGATGTTTGACATGCAGATCCGGTAATGAGAGACAGATCCGGTAGATTATGTTCGCCGACGAGAGACGGTGAGGCGGTTGATGTTCCGGTTGATCAACATCAGTCATAATTTTTCTTGAAAGTCGACCGCAAAAAATGATGCATAGAGTTCGTATTTGATGAAGATTGCCAAGCAGGCTTCGAATTTATATATATCTGACACCTAAGATCACATAAAGTCGTAATGATCGATAGTAGTCAACTTCCAGTCGGGTCGGGATCGAAATAAAAAAGAGACGATTTTGGGGGTACATAGTCGGATTTAAAAGAGATATGGGAAGATGATTGGAATTTACATGTGAAGATTTTGGGGTAGTTTTATGATTTTTGGATGAAATATGTAGATCTGTAAATGTGATGAGAGAATCAGAGATATGTGATGGGATGGTTGAAATATTTAGAAGATAGAATGCTAGTTTTTAGGAAAATGAATAAAATTAGGATGCACCAAATACCCATAATACCCTTATATTTAAGTTTATCATTTTGTTTTAAATTAAACCTTTAAATAGCACTTGTCGAATTATCATTGGTTCCTATTGTTTTATGTTTTGGCCACCATATTTAACGCAAATCTATATATATATATATATATATATATATATATATATATATATATTTAATATACTGGCCTTTGGGGAAAAAAAGCTCGTTTGTTACCGCCGACTTTCTGGCACTACATGTAACATGTTTGTTTGGACTGGAAGCTTTCAAGAAAAATAAACACTTTAGCAGATGACATTATGTCATTGTCTTTTGAACAATTGGATCCGTCGTATATTGGAACAAGTGTTTTCGTCTCGTGGACCGAAAAATTATCAATACAATATTTGCCTCTAGGCACTTGAAAGTAACCATTGTGTTATATGCAAGACCAGCTCTTAATGCCGGTGTGTGCAGGTAGGGGTGTTACGTGGGTTGGGTAATATCCGAATCAACCGAAAACCAAACCGAATCGAACCAAAATAATCGAAAATAACCGAACCAACTCAGAATCGAACCGAAATTGCAAAACCGAACCGAACCGAAATAAAAGTTCGGTTTCGGTTTAACCAAAACCGAACCGAAAACCGAAATTAAATAAATATATATATATTTTTATAAATTTATATTAAAAAATATATTAAAACTCTTTATAATATATATTTAATATTTTTAAGCTTGAAAATTATTATTTTTTCAAAAATATATATAAAATAATATAGATTTAATATTTTAAGCTTGAAAATTATTATTTTTTCAAAAATATATATAAAATGAAAAAATATTAAATTTAGGTAATTCGGTTCGGTTTTCGGTTTCGGTTCGGTTAGTGTTCGATTTTGGTTTCGGTTCGGTTTTCGGTTATGCCCAAAAAAAATTAACCGAACAAACCGAACCAACAAACCGAATAAACCGATAACCGAACAGACGAACACCACATGTGCAGGTGAAGAAGAATGCTCAAGCAACTCATTTGTAGAGCCTTAATTTTGCTAGCCGGGCATATTAAACATGGCAAAAAACAGGCCCATTTGTTGTTGTCTATAAGTAAAATAGATCATTTGACATTTCTTTATAGTTATACCACGAAGCCATACAAAACTTTTGTATCATATATTGAAGAAAGTTGTCTAACAATATTTCTTGCTTATATGTTTGATGACATTACACGCTCTATTATGGTATATATTACCGTTTTAGATTTGAAAACTATTTTCATATAGATTAACTTTCGTGCTGGGGCACTTTACAAGTGTGGCATTGGGTCTCCGAAATTCACGAGGCAACTCGATTATATGCGATTAATAAGAGTATAACATATTAAATAATCATGGACATTAACTTTGAACATTTGAAAGTAATTAAGTTATTTTTCTATCAAAAACATAAATGAAATCTGTTTAAACAGTTTTGATTTAATGTATCTTGTTTTAAACCTTATTGAAAACTGAATTGTTTATGATAAATGTAATAACAGATAATTTTGACTGGGCACATAAAAAACACGAAAAGTAAGGGGCCGTTTAGTTGGTGAAAAATTTCCCATTTTTCCACGAAAATTTTCATATGGAAAGGGAAAAACAGAAAACCCGTTTAGTTACACTTTTTTCCAACAATTTTTCAAAAATGTGAAATTCTCATTATCTAAATTTTAACTACAAATTTGAAAAGCTCATTATGCTCTTCTCACTTTTTTCATTCTCACTTTTTATATGTCCATTTTAATAGGTTTTCATCCGTTTTTTACGTTTTTATCCGTTTTTATACGTTTCCTTACGTTGTCGTCCGTTTTCTTACGTTTTCGTCCATTTTTATACGTTTTGTCACTTTTTTTTACGTTTTCGTCCATTTTTTTTAATGTTTTCGTATGCTTTTTTACGTTTTCGTCTGTTACTTTACGATATCATCCATTATTTTACGTTCTCGCCCGTTTTTTTACGTTTCCATCCGTTTTTTACGTTTCCGTAACTTTTTTACGTTTTCGTCCGTTTTTATGTTTTTTTACGTTTTCTTTCGTCTTTTTATGTTTTTCGTCCGCCTTTTTACGTTTTCGTCCGTTATTTTACGTTTTCATCCGTTATTTTATGTTTTCGCCCGTTTTTTTACGTTTTCGTCCTTTCTTTTTCGTTTTCTTCCATTTTTTACATTTTTCGTTTTTTTATGTTTTAAATACTTTTACGTTTCATCCTTTTATTTATGTTTTCGTCCGTTTTTTTACATTTTATTTCTTTTTCACGCCGTCTGTTTTCTACGTTTCACTGCTTTATTACGTTTTTGTCCGTTTATTTACGTTTTCGTCTTTTTTTTTTCATTTTAGTAACTTTTTTACGTTTTCGTCTGCTTTCTTACGTAAATAAACGACGAAAACATAAGAAAATAGATGAAAAGGTAAAAAAACAGACGACAATGTAAAAAAACAGACGAAAACGTAAAATAATGGATGAAAACATAAAATAACAAACGAAACGTAAAATAACATACGAAAACGTAAAAAAACAGACGAAAACATAAAACACAGACGAAAACATAAAAAACGAACGAAAACATAAATAAACGGACGAAAACGTAAAAAAACAGATGAAAGGGTAAAAATAGACGAAAATGTAAAAAAACTGACGAAAATGTAAAAAAGACGAAAACGTAAAATAACATATGAAAATGTAAAATAACAGACGAACACCTAAAAAACAGATGAAAACGCAAAAAATAGGTGAAAACGTAAAAAAATGACGGAAACGTAAAAGAACAGACGAAAACGTAAAAAATCATCAAAAACGTAAAATAACAAACGAAAACGCAATATAGCGGACGGAAACGTAAAAAAACAGACGAAAACGAAAAAAAACAGACGAAAACATAAAAAAAACGTAATAAAATCGGATGAAACGTATGAAAATGAATAAAAAGAAATGATAACGTACAAATATGAAAAGAAAAAAAAGGATGAAAACATATAAAATCGTACACAAACGTATAAAATGGATAAAAATATACAAAGATCTAATATGAAAGAAAAAAAGTAGATTTAAAAAAGAAAAAGTGTTTGAAAAGAGCTTCACCTAAACATATTTTCATTTTTTTAAAAAGGTAAATATAAATTCATCTAAACGGGTTTTCAAAATTCTCAACTCTTCCCTAGAGAAGAAAACCCCATCCCTTCTCTAGGAATTTAGAAACAGAAAAACAAGAAAAATTTTCATCAACTAAACGGCCCCTAACCTTTCATGCAAATAACTTTTTCGGGCCTTCATGTTCTACGACCAAAGAACCTTGTAATAACATTATTTGGTTAAATTTGGGATCTTATTACAGCAAAATTAAACATACACACACTAATTAAACTCGATTAATGTCGCTTATTTTTGCTGTTATTTTCACTACAATCAGTATACTCTTCAATGGTTATTTATACTCATTAGACTAATAGTACTATTACAAGTAACGTTTTTAATGGCATTAGAAAACTAAATAACAAACTTTTATGAAAACAAGTTTTCATGAAAAAATTGAAATAGTAGTCGAGTCTTGAGAAAGTACTTTCAATATACAAACACAATAAATAACGATAAAACAACATTAACACAATTAGTTGAACCACAAAAGAATAGACAGAAGTAGCATGCCTTTTTAACATGACTAAAATAACACAAATTAATTGATCCCTCAATAAGCTAAATACTTGTAACCACTTGTTTCGTACTCCAACACATGCGAAGGAAAACTGGACGACAAGAATGAGTTCATGTGCATGAGTGGTAACCTCCGGTTGCACCATCGTCGACAACAGCAGTGGAGGAAGACCGAATTCTCACTATCGTAGCATTTGCTATCACCTTCGCTTGTTATGATCGAATTAGGGTTTGATGATTGCATGCTCAACATCTTTTGATTATCACCATACAACTCCATGGGATATAAATATTCGTTTTCATCTTCACTTTTCAATAGCATATCCATTATCGAAATAGGGTTCGATGATTCAGAATATCCCACATGATTAAACACAAAATCATTGTAACCAATGTGCCTCATCATCGTACATGAAGAATCTTCAACATCAAGGTTTTCTATCTTAGGAACTTTTCTTAAAAATTCTATCCTTCTTTTAACTTGATCAATTTTCTTTTCCAACCCGAAAGCAAAATTACTCAACTCCTTCTGAGGAATTGTCCAAAAACCGAACCGAGTAGGATACTTGGCTTCCAAGTTTCTTTCCTTAGCCCTAACAAGTTCAACTTCAGCTTTGTTTTTCCTATCCTTAAAAAAATCCCATAAACCATACCTTTTAATCTTCCCAGGTTCACTAGCAAGTTTACTTTTATAAAGATGAATCGAATCGTGTAGCTTATGTGGATCATCAGGTGGGAAGATTTCTGGGTTGTTTTCTTGTTGATCAGAGAATATGAACATTGAGACATTCACATCACAAAGAATAGCGAGTTCACTAGCTTTCTTGACAAGGCCTGCTTTTCGTAGTTTGAATGCAATGTTGCGTTTTTTGTTTTCGATTATTGGTACCATCGATACCTTCTTTCGACCCATGATTTGTCGAATATTGTGTGACAGAGACCGATTGATACTATGATACTACCTTGACGAAGAGATTACTAATATGGAATAATGTGGTTTTGATAATCCATATATAGGCTTTGGGTGGGTGTTTATAGAGAGAAGGTGATCGAACGCGTTATGATAAAAAGGAAACAAATCGTGACATTAAATGCTGTGAGAGATTTTGAATTTTGAAATTTTTTTTAGTTAGTTAATTGGTGAAACAAAGAGGGGTTGAGGATTATACACAAATCGTTTCGAACCCATAAGACTTTTTTTCTCAACTTTAGTGTGACAGCATAAAAAAGATTCTAACAAGTGGACTAAATTCACGGTAAATGGTAGTAATAATATTTTCTAATTAAAATATTATATCTTTTCTAATTATCCTAATTCCCAAATTAATTTCCAAAGAAATTTAAAGGGTGAATTACATATATATCCTTACAAAGCTCAATAATTACATATATATATATCCAACCTAAAATCATAATTACATATATATCCTTCCAAGACTCTAAAAATATCATAAATATCCAAATAATTAATTTATACATAAATAAAACTTATTTTATTATAAATTACCATTATACCCTTCCTTTTCCTTATAGCTTATCATTACCCATCTTATTCTCGTCACTCAAACATGTATCGAGAATCACCGTAATTCGTTTCTCATTCTTTTATGCACTTCAGAACTCTTCAAGAATTTTGTTTGTAGCTTAATGGTGTTAATTGAGTATATTAAAATCATAATTGAATATTTATCACAACAAACTATTAACTTCTATCATTTTTGACGTCATTTGAGCAAGGCAAGCATCAATTGCCATCTAATTTCAAATGCATTTTCTTGTTTATTTCTTTTTCTCTGGATCTCATATGTCTTTCCCTCTAGATCAAATGCATTTTCTTATTCTCCTTCCTTGTCACTGTAGAGAGATAAAGTGTTTGTTGTCTATTATTGATATCGAAGCATACATATATAGTGAAACCCTATTAACTATTAGTTGGGCTTTAGCCCATACAAAACATACCGCTAACACTCCTCCGCAATCCGAGCGGCGAAATCGCGAAAGCTCGGATTGGATTAAAAAGTTAAAAACATTAAAACCTTAATAAATTGTTGATGAAGATATCCGATAGCAAGCGATCGTAAATCTTCAAGCAGTAGCCATAAATACGCGAAAAACAAAACAAATAAATGATAACATAAAAGAAAGAAATATAAAGCACCACTCCTTCCATTATCTCTGTCTCCTTTATTTTCCATCACTACCGATATTTGCTTTTGCTTTTTCTCTTTGTTTTTCTCTTTATCAACCTCTCTCATCACTCCATCTGAAATAAAAGCGCTGTATGCGGATAATCAAGATTCAAAACAAAACCCATATATGTGATAGACAAATCATCAACAACAAGAACTACAACAAATCTTGGCTATTTCTCCGGTGGGGCTTGAACCCATCGTCGGAGAAATATTTAGTCCCGGGGGGGACCTAACCCATCGTCGGAGACATTGATCAACAAATCATCTATTTCACCGGTGGGGCTCGAACCCATCGTCGGAGAAATATTTAGTCCCGATGGGTTAAATGATTTTCGATGCGTTAGGACACGAAGTTGGTGCTATTGATCGTCATGATGGTGTGATGTTAAACAGAGGGTGATTTAGGTGCTATAGTTGAGATTTTGAATAGGCAAGGCCATTGTTAAATAAGCTTTGTAGGGTTTTATGGTGATGAAGCCGCGATTGTTAAGTCGAGGTGTGTAATTTTGGGTTTTGGTAGGATCGGTGATGAGTTGACAAACTATGATAATATTGATCGACAAAGAAAGGAGTGAGAGGAGGAGGATGTTTATTATGCAACATGATTAATGAAAATATGGAAGATGACATAGTTTAAGGATTAAATGAGCCCTCCGAACCTCCAAGCGTCTGTGGCGCTGAGGCGGCAATGACCGTAAGTGACTTTGCTTAGATTTAGGTCTAGGATCGGTTTAGGTCAAATCGATACCATGTAGAGAGATAAAGTGTTTGTTGTCTATTATTGATATCGAAGCATACATATATAGTGAAACCCTATCAACTATTAGTTGGGCTTTAGCCCATACAAAACATACCGCTAACATTTCTTAATCCGAAATGGCGAAATCGCGAAAGCTCGGATTGGATTAAAAAGTTAAAAACATTAAAACCTTAATAAATTTTGATGAAGATATCCGATAGCAAGCGATCGTAAATCTTCAAGCAGTAGCCATAAACACGCGAAAAACAAAACAAATAAATGATAACATAAAATAAAGAAATATAAAGCACCACTCCTTCCATTATCTCTTTCTCCTTTATTTTCCATCACTGCCGATATTTGCTTTTGCTTTTTCTCTTTGTTTTTCTCTTTATCAACCCTCTCTCATCACTCCATCTGAAATAAAAGCAGAGCTGTACCAGATAATCAAGATTCAAAACAAAACCCATATATGTGATAGACAAATCATCAACAACAAGAACTACAACAAATCTTGGCTATTTCTCCGGTGGGGCTTGAACCCATCGTCGGAGAAATATTTAGTCCCGGGGGGGACCTAACCCATCGTCGGAGACATTGATCAACAAATCTGTCTATTTCACCGGTGGGGCTCGAACCCATCGTCGGAGAAATATTTAGTCCCAGTGGGTTAAATGATTTTCGATGTGCGTTAGGACACCGAAGTTGGTGCTATTGATCGTCATGATGGTGTGATGTTAAACAGAGGGTGATTTAGGTGCTATAGTTGAGATTTTGAATAGGCAAGGCCACCGTTAAATGGCGCCATCTGTAGGGTTTTATGGTGATGAAGCGGATCGTTAAGTCGAGGTGTGTAATTTTGGGTTTTGGTAGGATCGGTGATGAGTTGACAAACTATGATAATATTGATCGACAAAGAAAGGGTGAGAGGAGGAGGATGTTTATTATGCAACATGATTAATGAAAATATGGAAGATGACATAGTTTAAGGATTAAATGAGCCCTCCGAACCTCCGGCGTGAATGAGGCGGCAATGATAGTAGTGATTTGTTTAGATTTAGGTCTAGGATCGCTTTAGGTCGTCCGATACCATGTAGAGATAAAGTGTTTGTTGTCTATTATTGATATCAAGCATACATATATAGTGAAACCCTATCAACTATTAGTTGGGCTTTAGCCCATACAAAACATACCGCTAACACTCCCCGCAATCCGAAGCGGCGAAATCGAAGCTCGGATTGGATTAAAAGTTAAAACATTAAAACCTTAATAAATTGTTGATGAAGATATCCGATAGCAAGCGATCGTAAATCTTCAAGCAAGAGCTATAAATACGCGAAAAACAAAACAAATAAATGATAACATAAAAGAAAGAAATATAAAGCACCACTCCTTCCATTATCTCTGTCTATCGTCGGAGAAATATTTAGTCCCGGGGGGGACCTAACCCATCGTCGGAGACATTGATCAACAAATCTGTCTATTTCACCGGTGGGGCTCGAACCCATCGTCGGAGAAATATTTAGTCCCAGTGGGTTAAATGATTTTCGATGTGCGTTAGGACACCGAAGTTGGTGCTATTGATCGTCATGATGGTGTGATGTTAAACAGAGGGTGATTTAGGTGCTATAGTTGAGATTTTGAATAGGCAAGGCCACTGTTAAATGGCGCTGCTGTAGGGTTTTATGGTGATGAAGCCGGCGACTGTTAAGTCGAGGTGTGTAATTTTGGGTTTTTGGTAGGATCGGTGATGAGTTGACAAACTATGATAATATTGATCAGCAAAGAAAGGAGTGAGAGGAGGAGGATGTTTATTATGCAACATGATTAATGAAAATATGGAAGATGACATAGTTTAAGGATTAAATGAGCCCTCCGAACCTCCGGCGTAATGGCGGACGGAGGCGGCGATAAGTAAGTAATTTGTTTAGATTTAGGTCTAGGATCGGTTTAGGTCGTCGATACCATGTAGAGAGATAAAGTGTTTGTTGTCTATTATTGATATCGAAGCATACATATATAGTGAAACCCTATCAACTATTAGTTGGGCTTTAGCCATACAAAACATACCGCTAACGATCACTGGTGACATTTCCGATTGGCATAAACCAAAAGATCCGCTTCTTGTTTTGTTTATTGTTAGTTATCTATAATTATTCGTTAAGTGGTATAACAAAGCCAAGGGTATATCGGTTGTATAACAAAGCCAAAGATCCAATACTTTGATTTTTGTCATGAAAGCATTGATTTGTGCTCAGTAAAGAACAAAGCCAAGGTTATATCAGTCAAAACAAAATTAAGTGATACTTGTCATTTATTTTGATTTTCTTAATACATAATTTAATTATTTGGACATATATGATACTTTTAAAGCTTTGAAAGGATATATATGTAATTATGATTTTAGGTTGGATATATATGCAATTATTGAGTTTTGTAAGGATATATATGCAATTCCCCCAAATTTAAAATATTATATATTTTTCTTTTTTTACCTGTAAGAACAAACCAATTCCCAAATTATTCACCTCACATCTCACATACTTACACATAGGTCGTCATTTTTCACCTCACTTATCACACACACAAACCCTAACCCTAATTCCCAAATTAATCAACCAAATCTCAATTAAACTCCAATTCACCTTCATAATCACATCAATTTTACTTCTAACCAATCAATTTCCAAAAACATTTTATAAAATGGATTACGAGAGTGTTCCAGACAAGATGAACAGGTGATGATACGGCGTACTTTAGCAAGTGAAGACGATGACGTGCAGGTTATGCGATGCGTACATTAGCAAGTGACGATAAGACGATGATGGCGTGGCCGGAAAATATGGTGGTGGTGATGGCGTGGAGGAGGATGATGAAGGACAAGGTGGTCTTGGTGAGTATGATGATGATGATGACGTGATCGAGGAGGTAGAGGTGGAGGTGGTTGATGACGTGGCGGTGGAGGGGATAATGGTTGATGACGAGCCGATTGCGCGCGCGGGACGTTTATATGCACAATGATTGGTCGGGTAGCGGTGGTAGAAACAGTAGTTTGGCGACTTGATGTTTAGAAATATAATGCCTATTTGATATTGCTTAAATGCTCCTACTTGAAACCCTAATATTATAGCTGCCGATACAACTACGTTTCTGAACACTATTAGAAAAATAGTTAGTTTTGTCAAACATAGCCTTAATGTTTGAATTGTTGTTAACAATAGATTTATACAATTAGTGGTCAGGAAAAGATTTGAATTTGCAATGAGCTTCTCAGGTCTAGCCCCAATCTCGATGAAGTGCTTTTCCGACTTAGTACTCCAGGATAAACTTAGACGTAACATCTAGTTATGACTTTACATTAATATTTTTTTACTGCTGGAACTAGTGTTGTGTTTCTGTGATAATTGATTACTTGCATGTTTTGTTAGTTTGTAATTGAAGTAAATAGTTGTAAGGTTAGCATTAGTGATCTGCCTGCTTAGACTTTTATCCAACGGTTATTAGGTTATACAGCTGTGAGGGGAAACATATGGAGAGTGTTAGACCTTGTGAAAGTCGATTTAAAGTAACTTATCAACTTTGATCAAGTTAAGTGTCAATTTCTGAATACCAATTAATTACATGTTTGATTGTTTGAAATGCTTATTCAATCCATATCTGAAAACCAAAACAAGATAACGTTATGGTAATCGCCAGTTTTATAACCTTGCTAATTTCAATACTTTGTTTATTGTATGTTTTCAACACACACCTTTTAAGTCTTTCTTAAAACTTTAAAAAACAATTGCAAATCACCCTGCACCAAGTATCTGCTTTACGGGTCAAAGTAATATCCAGAATCCAGAACTATATATATATATATATAAATTTAGACATGTTAACTTGTTACTAATTTCTTTGTCTATTGCTGCGATCATGTAACTCTAGTGACTTCTATATTTTATTCAAGTCTTAATATAATATGCAGGCACTTCTATATTGTGCTTATTTAGAGTAAAATAAGCAAACAAGCAGTTTATTATAACACTCAAAACAGCTAGTGCTTAAAAATAAGCACTTTAAATAAAGATACTGCCCATTTTCTACAAACGTTCAATTTGTAAAAGAATGATATATAAACTCACCCATCTGTAGGGGCACTCGCAATAGTCACTTATAGTGAATTTATTAATTGTCATTTTTAATAGAAATTGGCGATTGTCGCTTTGGATATGTGATCTCGTGTTGGACAATTTGGACTTTAGTCGAGGAATTGAATTGTTGAGATCCATAGTGGTGTGGCGAATAAGAGAAAAGCTCGGGGAAATGAGGTCGTTCATATTTTAAAAGCGAGGAACTGCTCTTCTGTGCAACCAATGGCGGTATTGTAGTTAATAACTCATTTATTTAAATTTATGTTTTCTTGCTATGCCTCTTAACTTCAGAAGTCTCTTTCAAACCAGATAATTCAACTTTCTCCTGTGCTCACAAAATGGCGAACACATGCATGTTTGAACTTCTGATTGTAAACCAATTGGTATGTCCGATTCTTGCTACAAACATGCATCACTATATACTATACAACGATTGCGTATCATTTTGGTTTGCATGTGTTAATATGTATTATCGCTTTTTTGGTGTTTAATCACTATCACATGAATGAGCTATACTAGTGTAAAGCAACTAGAGTATAAAGAAAGCTTAAATTCGTGTCTAGTGTAAAGCGCAAAAACTCATAATTTCATATTTAATGTATTTTATAGCAACAAACTTTAATAACATGTAGACACTTTAGCAACTTGCAAACGGTTCTTACTTCTAACAAGATCGGTATGTTTTAATTAATCGAACTGCAGATGGTTCTTCGTCGATCTTGAAGACTATGAGACTAGTGGGATGGTGCATAGGAAGACCTTTTAGAATAAAATACAAAAGGAGAAAGGAGAGAAAAAAATAGCGTCTTGAATTGAATTGAATATCAGAATGAAGTCTCCCCCCGCCTTCTCTGCTTTCACTGGAAATCGATTCAAGAATTTATAATATTCAAAACATCTCCTCTAATCTCTCTTTTCTCCCCAATAATATCCTCATCGGCCTCTTTCGGGTACTTTCTTTTTCCTTTTCCTTAATCTCATTGCTCATCTTTTTTCTTTTTCTTTTTTTACTTGTAAGATGAAACCAATTAATTACAAGGAAATTTACTTGATCGTTGTTTACTTTCTTTCACTAGGCGTTTTGGAATATATTGACGCGTGAAGGGCCACTTTAACACATGAACAACAAATTTTTGAGGTGATTTGCTAACTTTCTTGCCCGAACCAAGTTTTGTCTGTGTGTGAGTGTGTGGGGGTATGTTTGTGTTTAACGACTAAGGGAGTTCTGTTTGTTGTATTGATCAATACTATTAGAATAAAGCAGGCATCTCGCAGGAAGAGGTAAATTCATGCCATGTCTACTTTCGTAATTCGCAGGAACAGGTAATCTGTTTGGTCCTTATTTTCATAATATATTTAAACTATCATCATATACATAAATATTACTCCGTGATTTATATCTTTCAGCTTACCATTACAAATTGGAATCTCCCTGTATACACAAGTTCAGTTTGCTTTTATACCAGGTAAAGTTTCTTTTTACTAGTTGGTTGATGAAGACAAGATCCTTAGAAGTCAAATATTTATTAGTAAGGTACCAAGGTTTACTCATTACAAAACTATCTATGTGCCACATCCTTACACAATCGATCATACTTTTTGAACTTTTTTTAAAGACAAGGAAGTTCTTGGATGCGTGGTGTGTCTTCTTTTGGGCAACAACACCAACACTGCTTTCTTTGTTCACGTTTGGACTTTATGTAATGATGGGAAATCAACTTGATGCAAAGAACGGTAATAAAACTTTTCAAGAAATAGTATTTGTATTTTTTATTCTTCTTGCATTTTTTTAGTTTTAACCCTATAATTTTGCGTGTTTTCTGTGTTTTACTTGTCTTATACTGCTTAACAACTGATTTCTCCGTTAAACTCATTCCCGTGGGTCATAAATGGGTTGATCGATGTGAGTTATCAGATATGATACCATCTTTCGATTAACATCTTTAAAAAAATCGCTTAATAGAAAATTTGTTTTCTTTTGTTATAATTTCTCACGGTAGTCATATCTACCGGCGGCCGAGCAAGTTCCTCTCATGTGTTGAGCATGAACCTCGTGACGGGAGACACAAATTTCTCTTTCATCCTCTTACTCCATATTATTTTTGTTCGGCGGGTTATTTTTATTTCCGTTATGTGTAATGGTGATTCTTATATTTAGTTTGGAACAAAGAAATACGTATTATGTAGATGTAATGAATTTTAGAAATTTATTGTTTCGAATAAATTCTTTTTTCATACAGGGGAGAAAGTGTGTTATAAAGGGGTGAGAAATAATGAATAAATGGCTCACTATTTATAGAGGAAAAATCATACTGTTTCCCCGGATCCCACGGATCCCTTCCACAAGGGATCCGTTTAGCGTTAAGCTAGGGATCCGTGAAACGCTCCTCTTTTCCCATGGGTATTTTGGTTATGGGTCATGGGTTGAACCATGGATCTTTGGCTAGAAACAATGTATCTTTGAGTGCAATGCACTTAGTCACTTGGGTATGGGTTGATCCATGGGTTTATGTATATTATCCATGTATGATATAAGCATGATGTCATGCAATGGGTTATGGGTCAAGATCCATGGGTTATGGGCTTTGGGTTGTACCCAACTACATTCAATGTATTTGCCCAATGGGTTGTGATACTTAAGTTTCTACCCATTTATATTACCCAATATACTACATACTAGTTATGTGTATATTTTATCCAAATATGTAAACACTAGTTGTTGTACATATGTATTACTTAAATCATAAAATCACTTATACTTGTTTTAGTGGTTTATGTGAAAATGTGAATATGTTAGAAACTATTAGTTCAAACCATTTACGTATTTTATTTGTTTCGTTAATATGATTTTACGTTTGTTATCGACAAAACATTAGAAGATCGTAAAATATAAATAAATGTTTTACGGCTTATTTGTATTAACAATCTCCCTTTTGTTGATGACAAAACATAAAATTATTTTAAGGAAAAGCTAAAATTGTAAAAGTTTGAATTTGTAGTTTTACTTTCTTCTCCCTTTTGTCGAAACAAAAGTGTTTGAAGGAAAAGACATTGTTTTTAAGAAAAACATGTGAAAGAAGTAAAAGTAAAAAGAAATAGAGAGCAAGTAACGAGAAAGGATCTCGTCGTTACCCCTCGACGAGTCCATCCCTAAGTAATGGCGCCAAGAAACTAATTCTAATCTAGTTCATTTGCAACTAACTTTTGCAAAAGATTACGTCTATGCGACGGGTGCGCGCCCCTAAATGATTGCAATTTTTGCAACGGGAAGTCATGAAATATAAATCTAAGATTGCAAGTAATTTTAACGTATTGTTTTGACATAAAGCTCCCCTAGCTTTAGGATGTCAAAGTCTTCATGTGTAAATTGAATAACTACAAAACAAAGATTAGAAAACAAGTATAATTCGTAATTTCGCAAATGTGATTTAAGTTAGTAGAAAGAAAAACTTTCATCTTCACGGATCCCACGGTTCCCTCCTAGTAGGGATCCGCCTAGGCATCTTCGAGGATCCGTAGTAGCCGATTAATTTCAAAGAATGGTGATATAACAAGTAATGTTATCACAAAATGAGATATGAATACAAGGTAATCATATGCTCAGAAAAATAACAAGTAGCATGTAATTCTATTTAATAAAACAAGAGTTATGATATACATGACTCTAAAAGTAAGAAAATAGACAATGCACGACTAGGAATTTTTAGACTAGCTAACGCTTGATGCTAGGACACCACTAAAATCTTCTAGCTCAAGTTGTGTTTAGGTTTAATCTCGTCGAAACGTTCGAGGAGATGATAGAACATGAAACGTTGGTCTTCTCGTACTTCATGTATCAAACTTTCAACATGTTGACAATGATAGCAATCTTTGTCATGGCTAGGTAGTGGTGGTGGAAGAAATGAAATGGCTTGATGCGAAGGATCAAGTGAAGCGGCTTATGGAGCTTCAAACGATGGAGGGATTGGTGGAGGTATATTTTAGAATGACTCAACCAAGAATGATGGTGGTGGTAGAGAAGTGTCAACTTCCATATGATCGGGTGGTTGACTTTGATGATTTCTCATAATCCAAATGGGATTATATGATGGAGACTAAAAGGAAGCGGAGCAAGTGTTGATTCAACACCTTGATTTTGAACCATTATTCCTCCTAATGAGGAGAATGTTGTCGTGAAGCGGATGAGACGGCCTAGGAGGCAAGTCCTCTAAGTTGTAGAGGTGTGGTGATGATAGAGGGATGTAAATGAGATAGCTCTAGGAATCAATGGTGATGGTTTAGTGGAGATGATATTGTTTGGCCTAGGAGGTATGGTGGTGTTTGGCATTGGTAGTTTTGTGGGTACTATCCTTTAGGAATTGGTTTGATTGGATGATAAGGGATCCTATCATTTGTTGGCTTGACCGGAGATGATTCGTTGAAGAGATTTCGTATAACACGCGCCTTTTTCATGGGTGGTTCTTTGGTGGGTAAGTTACTACTTGGGGTTTTCCTCATGATGAGATGATTTCAAGAGGTTGCAAGAGCTGAAAGTTAGGATGAGAGTGATGACTATGGAGGTTCTAACAAAGTGGTTTATAAACCAAGAGATTTGGCAAGTGCATTTATGTCTTAAGCCACTAGATTCATTGGAATGTGATGATTAACATGCACAAGAGTCAACTTGAGAGGTTGTACTGATCTAGGAACTCATTTAAGGTGAGATGGAGTGTTTGAGTTAGGAAGATGAGTTGAAATGATTGTTTTAGCAAGATTTGACCTAAAGCATCACCCGGATCCCACAGTTCCTTCCTCGGAGGGATCCGTCTAGGCTAATCCTAGGGATCCGGCTTTGATAGTTATGAAAGAGTGGAAATGATGTTTCTAAGATCTAAGACCTATAACATCCTGAGTGTTTCAGTCTTCCTAAGTGTTTTAAATGAAAAAGGTGCTTAGGTACTTGAAGGTGGTGAGTGTTGTAGCTAATGATTGTCTTTTATGGAAGGATTTGGAACTTTTATGAGTACCAATGAATGAGCAAGGATGACACTAAAGATGAGAGTGTCAATTGAAGCTAAATGATCCTAGAGATCAGGTTGTGACTTAGGATTGTGTCTTGGAAAATATCCTAAAGGTTTTGAGATGGAAAAACTAGGATTTGATCAACTTTGATCAATTTTTTGGTGAGGATGATTAATGATCAACTTAGCCATAATTGAAGGATTTCTAAGACTAGATGTGAGGGATCAAGTAAAAGATGAGGTGTGATTTTCAGAGCAGAAGAGTAGTGGATTAAAAACGAAACGGTAGATCTACAAGCGTCTTAGAGTGTGATCTAGGTGAGTTATGTATGAGTAGGAAAGATCAACCTATCTTGAT
Organism: Chrysanthemum lavandulifolium; assembly: GCA_022545495.1. Lineage (NCBI taxonomy): Eukaryota > Viridiplantae > Streptophyta > Magnoliopsida > Asterales > Asteraceae > Chrysanthemum > Chrysanthemum lavandulifolium. Next base: position 81,624,960 of record CM040238.1, on the reverse strand, counting down.
AAGGACTTAATTTGCCTTAAAACCCTATGTTTAGCTTAGTGTGAGATGTTCTAAGGATATGTTTGAAATATAATGCTTGCAATTGCATTTTCTGTTTGCCGGATCCCACGGTTCCCTAAGAGTAGGGATCCGTCTAGTACAATCTTTGGGATCCGCCTATCTGCTCAGCAGGACCTTTACTAAAGGTATGCAATGATCTTGACAATGCATTATATCTCAAGGATAGTCTAAAAAGAGTTCTAATACTAAGATATCAAATGTAAGATGTTTTATTTCATGAAAGAAATTGGATTACATTGATAAAGCACGAGTACAAGAGATTTGATCCTATTTTGGAATACTATTAGTTTCCTTGATTGTTTTCGCTAGGAGGATCATTATGTGATTGATGAGTGTTGGTGGAATCAAGAATGAAGAAAGTCTTCATGAGAGATATGTTTAGAGGTTCCATCATCTTGTTCACAAGTACGTACAACGGACTTTGAAATTGAGGATGGAAGTGCATAACATTATGATAGAGGCGTGTCAAGAACATTCCATAAGGGATGAGTTTATTCTTGGAGCCTTGAAGATTTGCAATTCTCCTTGAAGAAGTAGGCGAGATTGTATGGTTGTTGTGTTAGCAAACAAGACAACATGTGAGCACAACAAGCGGGAAGGATTTCGATTTCCCTAAGGCTCCAAACATTTTCACGTGGGATGAGTGCAAGAGGCTTGTACTCTTCTCGGATATCCCTTGTAAAGATAATGTTTGGATCGGAGTAATATGGTCGAGGTTTGCATATTATGCGATTTAAATCTTCTCGAGAGGGTATGTGTGAACAATATGGAATATTTTCTTCACGAAAGTTTGAAGAGAGAATCAAGAGACCAATCTTCGGTGAAGGCACATTGTCCATGATTTGGAATCCGGAGGATGTGAGCAAAATGCCCAAGGGTTAGAGTGAACTTTTGGTTTTTGATATAAAACCAAAGAGATAGAGAACTATCCTCGTTACGAACGAGTTCGACTTGACGGAAGAATTCCATTATGAACCTTGGACATATCTTCTCGTTGATTTCAAGAAGACATTCTAGTCCTATGGCTCGGAAGGAGGTATTGATACCTTCTTCGAATTGTAGAGAGGTGTCTACAATACGTCCTTCGTGGAAGTGATGGTTTTTGAGATTATTGAACCCACGGACATGATTGCCAGGTGTGTTGGGTTCGAGAGAGATGTTCGGAGTGTAGACGCTAGTGAGTGAAAAATCAAACTCATATTCATGCGTCATAGTTGAGCCTATAGGAATGATAAGTTAATGGAAGAAGATGTTTGATATTAACCAATGATTATCTAACGTTTTTACTAGATATTTATTAACAATGGTTTTAATACTCTAACTACTTAAGGTTTTGACAAATTTGTGGATCATTACTTTTAGAAAGATAATGGTTTTAATCTTGCATGAAAACTGTTTTTCCAAAGGGACGGATCCCACGGTTCCTTTACAAAAGGGATCCGCTAGTATATCTTCCGGATCCGTGGATCTAGTAATGTAAACAGATTTGATAAAAACATAGGTTTTACAGTTTTTGTACCACGAAATATGTTTTATCCTACATTTTCTTTTAGCATGCATACATGACTTCTAATGTATCATGAAAGAATATAAAACATATAAATCAAAAGAAATGATGAACACATTATAACAATAATAACCTAGATAAACTAGATTATTAATAATATTGCATTTCAATACTAAGGATGATACAAAGGATTGGGTATATGACCCCAATATAGATTAACAACACAAAGTAAATGTCTCCGTATGTGAACTTCATCATAGGGAACACAAGTGTGATGAGTGTTAGGCGATGAGCACGAGTGCGATGTAAACCATGTTGATGACGGATCTTCTTGGTTTCGGTTGAGATGGAATGAGGAAGAAGATGAAGTTTTGAGTGAGAGGAAATTTTTGAAATTGGAAGATTTGAAAAGTGAGGTTTGATAGAGTGGTCGATTTATGGGAGTATTTATGGGGAAGGAAGAATTTTGAAATTGTGTTTTGTTTTATTATTGGATTAAAAGAAAACAAAACATAAGTTTTATATACCACGACTTTAGACGAGAAATAAGACACGATGTAAGAAAAAGGCTTCCTAATGAAGCTTCATGTAAAACATGTAATTTGCACAAAAGATAATCATATAAATACCTAAATAGGTATACTTAATTATCAAGCAAAGTAAAAAGAGAATCATACCTTTAGCGCGACTTAGGAATGTCTTTACAAATGACACAAAGAAATGTCACTTAGACTATTCCCGCTCCTTTGCGCTTAAGATGCCTTCTTAAGGAAGGTATTTTGTTACCAAGCGACTCCTAAAGCTTGGTGGGTATGAGCTTTGACTAATCAACATGACAAAGAAGATTAGTGCAATTAAATGAAAAAAAAAAATAAGAAAAATGTTGTTATCAAATCAACATCCACACATATAGTTTTAAAAGACATGGTGTTTGTTTTTATGAAAAAACTTTCTTTGTAGTTTTCAATTAACCATGGATCGTATCAAGTTTTTAAAGTACAATATACTTCAAGAAACTTGGTAACTAAGCTCGATGCCAATTGTGGAAAACTAGAAGGGGGTTGAATAGTTTTACCAATTAAAACTTCCTTTTAAACTGTTTAGATCAACTTATGTCAATCTATTTGGTTGTGTGTGTTGGATGTTGATAAACAAGCATATAAAGATATGTAATGAAAAGATAAGAGTAGAAGCACAAAACCACAACGCGAGTATTTATATTGGTTCGGCCACAAGGACACCTTCCTTGCCCTACTCCACTCCCCGAGTCACCTACTCGAGAGTTCGTAAACACTACACCAATCTCCTTATGGCGGAGAAGCCTTCACAAAGTCGCCTACCCTTTTTAGGTGCTAGGCTAACCACCGAGTTCTTTCACCCAAGGTGAACCAAACCAACACAACGTCGCCTACCCTTTATAAGGTACTAGGCTAAGTACCTAGTTCTTTCACACCAAGGTGAACTACACCTTCACAACGTCGCCTACCCTTTATTAGGTACTAGGCTAGCACCTAGTTCCATTGCAATGGAGGAACTACTACCACACTACACCAACGACTAATCCCAAAGGAGATCTACTCCTTTACAACATCATCAAGGACATCAATATCCTTGGATCTAATGCTAGTCTATCTAGTACATCGAAACACACCATATCGAATGTACATCTAAGGCACCTTTCACTAATGCCTTTGACTAGATCTACAAGACACCTTTCACTAATGTCTTGTGTCTTCACTTCAAGCACCTTTCACTAATGCTTCAAGTCTTGACTTCTAAGCACCTTTCACTAATGCTTCTTGTCTTGACTTCTAAGCACCTACCACAAGTGCTTATCCTATAGGCGATAGATACCCTTCACTAATATCTTCGTCTTGACACTTGAGACATCTTTCACTAATGTCTTCAACACTACACTTCTTTGAAGAAAGAAAGAGATCATCAACAAGAGGACTTGAGAGCCTTGATGATGAGGAAGCTTGGCAACTCATGGACTTGAGCTTGCTCGACTTCAAAGGTGGTGATCTTGCCTTTAAGAGGAACCTAAAAGATCACACAAAACAAAACTACAAACATAGATCTCTTGGATCTAAGGTTAGTGAGATTTAACTCGTGGGAGAAAGTGTGTTAGAAAGGGTGAGAAATAATGAATAAATGGCTCACTATTTATAGAGGAAAAATCCTACTATTTCCCGGATCCCACGGATCCTTCCACAAGGATCCGTCTAGCGTTAAGCTAGGGATCCGTGGAACGCCCTCTTTGCCCATGGGTATTTTGGTTATGGGTCATGGGTCGTGGGTTGAACCATGGATCTTTGGCTAGATACAATGTATCTTTGAGTGCAATGCACTTAGTCACTGGTATGGGTTGATCCATGGGTTTATGGATATTATCCATGTATGATATAAGCATGATGTCATGCAATGGGTTATGGGTCAAGATCCATGGGTTATGGGCTTTGGGTTGTACCCAACTACATTCAATGTATTTGCCCGATGGGTTGTGATACTTAAGTTTCTACCCATTTATATTACCCAATATACTACATACTAGTTATGTGTATATTTTATCCAAATATGTAAACACTAGTTGTTGTACATATGTATTACTTAAATCATAAAATCACTTATACTTGTTTTAGTGTTTTATGTGAAAATGTGAATATGTTAGAAACTATTAGTTCAAACCATTTACGTATTTTATTTGTTTCGTTAATATGATTTTACGCTTGTTATCGACAAAACATTAGAAGATCGTAAAATATAAATAAACATTTTACTGGCTTATTTGTATTAATGATCCGATAATTTCGGTGTCTTTTGTTTTTGATCTTCGAGAGGCTGGATGAGTGTCTAAATACTCATCATTTTATATTGTTAGAATGCCAAAACATCCGAAACACTCGTAAATGCTTCAAAATGATAAAAATATCACAAACAAGTGTTTTATATGTTTTAAATGCAAAACATCAAAATCGATGAAAACGTATCAAGTTTGCATAATTGGCGCTTTAGTCCTCAAGTTTGAAAATTTGTCAAAACAGGTCCTCGGTCATTCAAAAACTTGTAAAATATCATTTTAGGTCCTTGGGATTCACAAGTTGTTCAAAATAATCCTTTGAAGTTAAAATCACAAATTTACAACTTTGGTCCCTCAAATTTGCAAAAGTGTCAAAATTAGTCCCTAAGGTTTTAAAAATAAGAAAATAATCAAAATAAACCTTATACTATTTATAAATGGCAATATTGGTCCTTCATGATAACTTTGGAGAAAATTACAACTTTGGTCCCTGGAGTTTGAAAATTAACATAAAAGGCCCTTGGATTTTCAAAATGGAAAATAATCAATATAGGTCCTTATACTATTCAAGTTTGGTGTTTTACCCTTGTGAGAACTATGGCGATTTACAATTATGGTCCTTGTGATTATTACTAAAACCATATGGACCTTTGTTAAATCGCCCAACCCCAAGCCCAAAACCAAACGACCCGGTGTTTAAAAGCAGAGAAGGCGCGCCCACTGCTCATCTTCCACCTCCTCAACACTGTTACCACTACTTCCAAGCCACCGCTCACTACCACCGTCCACTCCTTTCCACAACACTCCCCACTGTTAACCACCCTCCACCTTTACATACAGCCACAGTGCATTAAATGCAAAAAACCAACTTCAAGACTTTTCCCGCCAAATTACAACTGGATGGTTTAGATGAATCCAAGGATTGGAAAGAGGTGAGAAAGCATCAGAGGTCGACATGGGATGTTTGAAGTCAATAAAAGCAGAAAAGGGAGCAGTGGAGAAAACAAGTAGAGTAGTTTAGTTTAGTTTAATGTCGTTTTTATAAAATTTAAATTTCTAGTTCATGTAAAAGCTTTTCAGTGTTTTGTTATCATCTTCAGTGTAATAAAATTATATTTCCAGTTTCAATTCCAACTTGTGCACACAAATTTAGTTAATGCCTGTTTACTAGTTCAAAAGTCTCAAAATTCTCAAAGGTTGTTATTAGCTGCTATTAGGAACTGAACAAGCTTACATAAGCTCTGTTAAAGTTTTTGAAAGCTTTAAGAAACTAAAAAACCAGTTTATAGTTAAAATAGAAAAATTCTCAAAATTACCAAAAAACTAGTTAAAAATTCAAAAATCATGGAAAGCAAAGATCAAGACAGAAGCATGGAAAGAAATGGATTGCTTGTGGTTTAGAGGCTTTATGGAAAGCTATTAGGAGTAATTTCAATCACTGGTTCATAGTCTTTGGCTGGAAAACAATTGTAAGCCTTTAAAAAGTATTTTGCATTTCCCGTTTAAATCGCTTTTAAGCTTTACTCTTTGTATTTTATGTTTCTAAGTCATAGTTAAGTAGATTTATATATTAAAACAGTTTACTTGTTGTTTGGAATTAGTAGTCACTTTGAAATCTCCTTTTGATGAGTGTGTAAATACTCATCATTTTTATACAAAATAAACGCAAATTCATCCGAAAACACTCGTAAACACATCTAAATGATCAAAATATCACAAATCAGTGTTTTATGTGTTTCAAATTCAAAAATATCAAAATCGATGAAAACATATCAATTTTGCAAAATTGCGTTTGATCCCCAAGTTTCAAGAATTGTCAAAAATAGTCCCTGAGCCCAAATTTCAAAAGTATAAATCACCAAAGGTCCTTTTAAAATCAAAAGTTATCAAATTTAGTCCTTTGGTGGAAAATATCAAAAAGTTTGAGAAATTACAAGTTTAGTCCTTCAACTTTCAAAATTGGCAGAAATGGCCCCCGGAAAATGGCAAATTGGCAAAATTGGTCCTTGTACTTTTTGAAAGTGTCATTTTCAGCCCTTGGATAAACTTTTCTGAATTGGCAGTTATGGTCCTTGAAATTTCAGCAATTACATGAAAGGTCCCTTGGTTATTAACCTTTAAACCCATTATGACCCTTTCACCCATTTGGACCCCTGTCAAACATGAATTATGAACCCCCCCTTTTATAATATCTGGTTAGTCAACTAATGGTCAAACACACCATCTCTTTCCCAGTTTTCCTCTCCCATGTCTCGCTCCCACCATGCTTCCCACCACCAACTCAACCACCCCCCACCTCCATTCCACCTCACCATGTCCCCCTCCTCAAAACTACATCCAAGGAGCATTTAATGCTTCCTCACCCACCATTTCCACCCCAAATGGCTTATAAGAATTTGGCGCCAAAAACATTTTGAACGGTTGAGATTGATTCAAGCCATCCAACGGCTAGGAAAGAGTTGGGAAATGCTCAGAGATGAAAGAGAAAAGCTTTGGGTTATAAAAGAGAAGCAATGGGAGCAAATGCAAGAGTCTTCTAGTTTTTAATTTTCTTTCTTATATCGTTTTTTTATGTCAAGTTATTAGTTCAGTGTAAAACTTGTAATCTTTTGTCATTTTGTATCAAGTTAAAGCTTTTTAATGTATTGAAACTCAATTTAAGTATTAATATCAGTTTGTGTTTAACATTCTCAGTTTATGTTCACTGTTGCAAATTTCCAAATATAAGTCTTGTTTACAAGCTTCAACCATCTCATTTCTCAGCTCTAAATAGTTTTTACAAGCTTATAAAAGCTTTTCATAAGCTTAAACTCCAGTTTTAGGCATATTTGGAGACTGGTCAACAAAAGTCAACGCCAGAAGCAAAATGGGTGCAGACATGATATGGGGTGATTCAAAGGTGGAAATGGGTTGAATTGGAAGCCAGTGGGTTGGATTAGGATAGTGGTTTCTTGGTTTCATGTGTGACAAGCCATAGTGGCTATTGGACCTATTGTAAGTAAATTTCAAGTTTTTAGCATAGTAAGAATTTGTGCTCATAAGCTGTTAAACTCTGTTCTAAAAGTAGTAATTAGGTTAGGATAATCTAGTTTGATCATTGTTATATGCTTAGTCAGTTGTTGCATCATTTTAATTGGCAAAACAAGTTTTTAAGGGTGTTTGGAATTGCTTCATTTCAGTATTCAAGACCTCATCGGTGTTTATCCGTTATTGATTCATGTTTGTTTAGCCTCACTTGACTCATTTGAGTCTTAGTTTGTGTCTACAACACTCAAAAGTCAAAATTCCAACAAAAGCATCTCACGATCCACCATGTAAGATTTTTAAAGAGAAAATCATCATTTTGTGTTTAAAAGTCATTAACAAAGGTTGTGAAAGTTTCATTACATCATTTAACTTGATTATCATCATAAAATCTGGATCAAACTTCACTAAAGTCAAAGATAAAACAATTTTCAAAAGTCAAAAATGGTGAAAAGTTGGATTTTTGCAGATCTTGCAGATTCTGCATAGGACTTATTAAAGGGTTTTAGGTTCTGATTTTTGGGATATAAGTAGTTCACTTGGTTGTTTACAAGACCCAGTATCTGTTTCAAGCTCAAGCTCTCTGGTTGAGCTTGTGCATAAGCTTAAAACAGCACTGTTGCCTCGCACCAAACTCGAGATAATCGAGTGGTTTTCTCGACTTTTGTGCAAGCTTGCACAAAGCTCATAATAGCTTGTTAAGGTCTGGTATTTTGTTTGAATAGCCACCTAGGTCTAGTTGAGATATCAATCATTGGTTTTAGATTTTAGCTTATTTGGTTGCTTATTATTGGTCTCAAAGTGACACCAATTAACTGCTTTTAGCTTAATTCAAAATCATCAAATCTTGTTAGCTTGGCCATCCAGTGAGTTGTAGCTTGTTGATTTTAAGTTGCATTTGGTATATTTAGCTTATTATAGCTTTGTTATCAGTTTGGTAGCTTTTGGTGAGCATTTGGCTTATTTGAGTGCTTATTTATAAGCACTTGTGAGATCATTGCTTATTCTTCTACACAAGTACCTGTTTTCTAATTTTCATAGCTTCTTATCATTATTTTAGAGTTTCCTGAATTTTTCAGATTTTTATAAGTTGTTTTGCTATTTTTCCTATTTTTAATTAGTTTTAATACTTTTTAAATAGCATTTAATACAAAAAATTAGAAAAGGTTAAAAAAAATAAGTTTTCAATTTTCTTAGGCTTAGATAAATATAAAAAGTAAAAAAAGTAATTTTCTAGATTTTTCATAGCTTATTTGGTAATTTTTAGTAATTTAATTAGTATTTAATAGTTTAAAATCCATAGAAAATAGAAAAATAGTCACAAAAATACAAAAATAGTTTTGAAAAGTCTATTTTGATATTTTAGACTTTTCCAAGTGTTAATCTTATTTTTCTAGCTTAATTTCCTATTTTCTTGTATTTTAGGTAATTAATTATTAGTTAAAATAGTTTTTAATTAGATAATTAGTTTTAAAAATAATTTTCTTTTCTAAATATTTTCTTATATCATTAGGTTTGTAAAACATCATTTTCATATTTTTAGGGTTAATATTGAATTAGTTTCACTTTTTATTTTGTACGTCACGTAGATTTTAATTTAAACGACGTTTTAGGTTTTAAACGTTCATCACTTTAAATATAGTGATAGCGTTTATTTAATAGGTTTTATCTTTTAATTTTCTTTAATTTGCATTTAAGGCGCTTTTAGTTTGTTTGATATTTCGTAGTCATAATAATCTCAATTCCTTCATCGCTCAAATTTCTCGATCACTAGACGTTGATTTATCCATTGCACAACTATTTGGGACATAACGACGGGAAACATTGTACTCTCGGATCTTAATTGTATTGGTTTTTGAGCGTTTAAGTCTTTAGACTTGACTGCTTAGCACCGATCAAATTTTGGCGCGCCGCCGGGAGTCATCTTGATTTATCTCCGCTTTAGCAGATTAGTTGTTTGAATCCTCACTCATTGTTTATATCATCCATCTTTGTATATATATATATCCATATTTTCCTCTAAAAAACCAAAACCCAAAAACATCCAAAACGATAAAACACAAAAATATTTTCCTTTTGTTTCTATATATGTATCAAAAATAAAAATACAAAAAGAATCGCGCTTTCTAATAATTAACAACTTAAAAGATTACCACGAAAACCAAGGCAAAGGCACTACCTAACTGGGGTGCGACCATAATAAGTTCCGAACTAAAGATATAAAACTTGCCTTTGTGTCCATTGTGATTGGTGTACCTTTTTCAAAGAAGCCATTCATCTTGGATTATTGGTTAAGTTCATCGTTGTTTTGCCTCGATTTTGTGTTAATTGATTTTGTTGTGATATCGACGCTTCGAACCGTAAAACCCATAAAGATTCTTCTCACCCGATTTTTACAAAACGCCTTCATAATTCTCATTCTCATGTGAAAGATCTTCATAATTCCATTTCTCTCCTTAACTCGAGATTCCTTAGAGTTAACTCTCTAGTATGCGCACTCGCTCTTCTAGATCTGTAAGCCCATTTCGCGAGCTTGTCAAGATTCCAAGAAGGCGTGTTCGAGACTTCGCTCCATAGTCGGATCCGAGATCCGGACCGTTCACACTACTCCCGCCGCCATGGCGCATTTAACGTATTATGGCGGAAATGCTCCGTGCACCCACCGAGGGTTATGGAGATGCCATCGTTTTGCCGTAATCAACTCGATCACTTTGAATTGAAGACACATTTGATCCAACTTGTGTCTACGAATCAATTCCACAGGTTTGACCGAGAAGACCCGTATGCACACATCCGTTGGTTTAACAAGTTGACTTCAACTATCAATTTCAAGGATGTTCCGCAAAAGTCATCAAGTTGATGCTTTTCCCATTCTCACTGGGGACAGCCCGGATTTGGCCGGAAAAGAACCCCTCGATCTATCGAAACTTGGGAGGACCTTGTTCAAAAGTTTGTGAATTACTTCTTTCCTCCATCAAAGACGACTAATCTAAAAATGAAATTTCGATTTCGTCAAAATTTCGATGAAAATTTTGAGAGGCATGGGAGAGATTCAAAGATCTCCTCAGAAATGCCCCATCATGAATTCACTGAGCTTCAACAAGTCAATATCTTTTACAATGGGTTGAACGGTAATGATCAAGATTCCTTGAATGCGCATCCAGCTGGTGGCAATATCTTGAATCGTAGACCTAAAGATGTGATTGAGATTTGCGAGCGTAAATCAAAGTTCCTATTTCTCGCAACAAAGTCAATACTCCTAACACTCCTGCTCCTTCATCCAAGAACTCTTCCGAGTTAGCAGCTCGATATTGCTTCTAACGGATGCCATCCGTTGTATGATTAAGGATGTTAAGGAAATCAAAAGCGAAATTCATAAGCCCGAACTACCAAAGCCGTAAACAAGGTGTGTGAAACTTGTAGTGGTCCACATGCGATTATGATTGTCAAGCAACCGATGCTTCCTTTTACCAAGCTCCCGTAGCCGGTAAACCACAATCAATACCGACCACATGTCGATCCTCACTACACTGCACCTAGCGGTATGACACCACCGGTTTTCCTCTGTGCAAAACCATGGCAATCAAAACCATGGCAATCAAAATCGCTTTGTTCCAAATCAAGGACAAAATTTCAATCAAACCGGAACAATTTCAACCAACCTCAACCATATCAAGCTCCTAATCATCAAAGCTATCAACAACCTCCTCAAGCTCCCATGCCAAATGACTTCATGAAAATGACCGAGGCAAACATGCTCAATGCAAACTCGGATCAATAACATGAGAGGTGAGCTAAAAAGGAAATTGATACCACATTGTCTCGGCAGACAAATGAGTTAAAGAATATGATGAGCGGTTTCATGAACATGAATATGAACAAAGCTTCGCCATCTTCCGGAGGACTCCCAAGCAATACTATTACCAATCCCAATGCCGAGTTGAAAGCCGTCACCACTGTAGTGGTAAGGCGCGACAATGGACCCACGACTCCAATGCCCCTCCTCCCGTGGCATTTAGTCAAGTTACCAAGGAGACAACGGACAAGGTGCATTATTCAAGCCCACGGCATCAAGACACGTCCCACCTTCGGTAGTCCAAGCTTTAAGTCCGGAACCCGATGTTCGAGGAAAAATCTTGAGCCGTAAATCACTTCCATCCCGGCTCAAAAGTCTAGTCGACTTCCTTACCCATCAAGAATGAATGATGAGAAGCTCAAAGACAAAATAAAGAGCAAATGGAAAATTTTTCCAAATCTTCAATGAGCTTCACTTTGATATAAGCTTCGTTGATGCTCTCGTTCTAATGCCTAAATTTGCATCCACGCTAAAGGCTTACTCACCAACAAAGATAAGCTATCGAGATGGCTAAACTCCTCTCAATGAGCAATGCTCAAGACCATTCTTAACAAGCTTCCCGAAAGCTTGAAGACCCCGGCGGTTCTTAATCCCGTGTGATTTCTTGGGATGTTTCAATGTCCGCCTGGCGATCTTGGCGCTAGCATTAACCTCATGCCACTCTCGTGTGGAAGAAACTGCTCTTCCCGAACTTTCATCCACTCGTATGACACTCGAGCTAGCGGATCGCACTGTAACTCGTCCACTGGGATAGCCGAGGATGTCGTGATGAAAGTGGGAAAGTTTCACTTTCATGCCGACTTTGTTGTAGTAGACTTCGATGCGGATCCTAGAGTTCCCTTATCTTAGGGAGAGCTTTCTTGAGAACCAGTCGTGCTCGATCGATGTGTTTGTCAAGAGTTGACCATTCGGTTGACAACGAAGAGCTCACGTTAAATATCAACCGAACTCCAAACCTCTCAGACAAACAGAGTGTTGCCACAATTGATCAAAGATCCGAAGATTCAATGCAACACTCTCAAACTTCACGGTTAAGAGGAGTCATCAAAACGTCGCCGAGCTCAAAGCTTTGAAAATTACCCCGGTTCAAACAAATGGTTTGAAAGCTGTACTGTGGAAGTCAAGAGTGTTCTTGATGATGATGACGATGATCTAGATTCGGAGACTTCATCGAAGTGGTGGAAACCGCTAGCTCTAAGAGCACACCACTTGTCCCACCTCCGCATCGCTTGTCGCATCGAGTTTGTTAACTCGTGGATGAAACCAAACTCTTCTCGTTTCATCCGAGTTGGATGATGATGTTTGTGATCCAATGGGAGACATTCTTCCCATTGATGAATTGCTCAAAAGAATCCATCATCTTCTAGTCTTATTCCCGACTCTTCCACCCCTTCTCTCACCCCGATGAGGAAGAGGACAACTTTGGAATGAAGTCGATGCATTTCTAAGTGATGAATCAATTCCAACGGAATTGATAACACTTACCTTGATCCGGAGGAGACATCCTTTTCCGGAAAGTCTGTTGATTGAAGAACCATTTCCCACCCTCCTCCGGACATCTTCTTGACAATCACCATCTAAGCTTCAAATTTAAGCTTAAAATGTCAAAATGGTGATTTGCTTCTTCCGATGAGGAATGGACTTGCATTCTCATGCATATCTTTATTCCATTCTTCACGGATGGTGTGGTTGCTCTTTCCCTTTTCTCTTTCGGAATGAGGACACCATCTTTGACCCCGGTATCATCCTTTATAGTTTCTACTATTAAACAATACCGAGGTTATATCTCGTCGGTGTGGAACTTTCGATGTTCATATGTTCATTAACATTGTGAACGAAAGTCCGATCGAGATTGGTTTTCCACGTTACTTTCCCATGAACCAATGAATGCGGGATCGAGTCAAGCTAGCGACTCGGTAATCAAAAACAAGAGCATGCCATATGGGTTTTCACCCATATTTCGTCTTCTCACCTCTTTCTACCACCCTAGTGTGGGGGTTGCCCACATGTTCAAAAAAAAAAAAAAAAAAAAAAAAAAAATCATCTTTCTAAATAATGGCCGTAATATTCCCTTCACGTTCTTTGTTTCGGCATAACCGCGGTACATTGAATATTGAGGGCAATATTCATTTCTAAGTGTGGGGGATTCTCACGAATTTTATCATGTAATTATACCGCTTTAATCCCGCTTTTGGCCAAAATTTTTTTTGGAGTAAGTGTTCTACACTTTCTCATCAGTTATCATCCGCCTTGTCTCAGAAGACAAAAGGATTAGCTAATCCAGAGCAAACGGCTCTTGGTAAAGATTTATCAAATCCGTTTATATGGCTTGCAATTTGCCCAAAATTGTATGGTTCTTCACTCCCCATCATCCTCAAAAGATAATGAGTTGGCTAGCCCGCAAGATTATGGCTTGTGGTAAAGGCGATGGAAAATCCATAATTGGTATTCACTCACCAAAGATAATGTTGATAATTTATCTAAGAGTTGGCTAGTCCGTATGGTACGGCTCGGTAAAGACAAAATCAAACCGTTGAAAGTCGGTGGTTTGCTCAAAATCACATGGTTATCGGTGTACCATGGTTCTTACTTGAACTAAAACATTTGGCTACTCCGTAAGTAATGGCTTTTGGTAAAGAGTTTCAAATCCATTATGTTTTCTCAAATCATTGCTAGGGACTAGCAATATCTCGATGTGGGGATTGATGAGTGTGTAAATACTCATCATTTTATACAAAATAAGCGCAAATTCATCCGAAAACACTCGAAACACATCTAAATGATCAAAATATCACAAATCAGTGTTTTATGTGTTTCAAATTCAAAAATATCAAAATCGATGAAAACATATCAATTTTGCAAAATTGCGTTCATCCCCAAGTTTCAAGAATTGTCAAAATAGTCCCCGAGCCCAAATTTCAAAAGTATAAATCACCAAAGGTCCTTTTAAAATCAAAAGTTGTCAAATTTAGTCCTTTGGTGGAAAATATCAAAAGTTTGAGAAATTACAAGTTTAGTCCTTCAACTTTCAAAATTGGCGAAATGGCCCCTGAAAATGGCAAATTGGCAAAATTGGTCCTTGTACTTTTGAAAGTGTCATTTTGGTCCCTTGAATAAACTTTTGAGAATTGGCGCTATGGTCCTTGAAATTTCAAGAATTACATGAAAGGTCCTCGTTATTAAAACCTTTAAACCCATTATGACCCTTTCACCCATTTCGACCCCTGCAAACATGAATTATGAACCCCTTTATAATATCCGGTTAGTCAACAAACAGGTCAAACACACCATCTCTTTCCCACTTTTCCTCTCCCTCGCGCTCCCACCATGCCCACCACCAACTCAACCAACCCACCTCCATTCCACCTCACCATGTCCCCCCTCCTCAACATACATCCAAGGAGCATTTAATGCTTCCTCACCCACCATTTCCACCCCATTGGCTTATAAGAGATTTGGCGCCAAAACATTTTGAACGGTTGAGATTGATTCAAGCCATCCAACGGCTAGGAAAGAGTTGGGAAATGCTCGAGATGAAGAGAAAAGCTTTGGGTTATAAAAGAGAAGCAATGGGAGCAAATGCAAGAGTCTTCTAGTTTTTAGTTTTCTTTCTTATATCGTTTTTTTATGTCAAGTTATTAGTTCAGTGTAAAACTTGTAATCTTTTGTCATTTTGTATCAAGTTAAAGCTTTTTAATGTATTGAAACTCAATTTAAGTATTAATATCGGTTTGTGTTTAACATTCTCGGTTTATGTTCATTGTTGCAAATTTCCAAATATAAGTCTTGTTTACAAGCTTCAACCATCTCATTTCTCAGCTCTAAATAGTTTTTACAAGCTTATAAAAGCTTTTCATAAGCTTAAACTCCAGTTTTAGGCATATTTGGAGACTGGTCAACAAAAGTCAACGCCAGAACCAAAATGGGTCCAGACATGATATGGGGTGATTCAAAGGTGGAAATGGGTTGAATTGGAAGCTAGTGGGTTGGATTAGGATAGTGGTTTCTTGGTTTCATGCGTGACAAGCCATAGTGGCTATTGGACCTATTGTAAGTAAATTTCAAGTTTTAGCATAGTAAGAATTTGTGCTCATAAGTCGTTAAACTCGTTCTAAAAGTAGTAATTAGGTTAGGATAATCTAGTTTGATCATTGTTATATGCTTAGTCGGTTGTTGCATCATTTTAATTGGCAAAACAAGTTTTTAAGGGTGTTTGGAATTGCTTCATTTTACGTATTCAAGACCTCATCGGTGTTTATACGTTATTGATTCATGTTTGTTTAGCCTCACTTGACTCATTTGAGTCTTAGTTTGTGTCTACAACACTCAAAAAGTCAAAATTCCAACAAAACTGTCTCACAGTCCACTGTGTAAGATTTTTAAAAGAGAAAATCATCATTTTGTGTTTAAAAGTCATTAACAAAGGTTGTGAAAGTTTCATTACATCATTTAACTTGATTATCAGTCATAAAATCTGGATCAAACTTCACTAAAGTCAAAGATAAAACAATTTTCAAAAGTCAAAAATGGTGAAAAGTTGGATTTTTGCAGATCTTGCAGATTCTGCATAGGACTTATTAAAGGGTTTTAGGTTCTGATTTTTGGGATATAAGTAGTTCACTTGGTTGTTTACAAGACCCAGTATCTGTTTCAAGCTCAAGCTCTCTGGTTGAGCTTGTGCATAAGCTTAAAACAGCACTGTTGCTCGCACCAAACTCGATTAATCACGAGTATTTTCTCGACTTTGTGCAAGCTTGCACAAAGCTCATAATAGCTTGTTAAGGTCTGGTATTTTGGATTTGAATAGCCACTTAGGTCTAGTTGAGATATCAATCATTGGTTTTAGTTTTTAGCTTATTTGGTTGCTTAATCTTGTCGCAAAGTAGACACCAATTAACTGCTTTTAGTTCTAAAATCACAAATCATCAAATCTTGTTAAGCTGGTGTATCAGAGTTATAGCTTGTTGATTTTAAGTGCATTAGGGTATATTTAGCTTATTATAGCCTCTGTATCAGTTTGGTAGCTTTTGGTGAGCATTTGGCTTATTTGAGTGCTTATTTATAAGCACTTGTGAGATCGATTGCATTATTTCTACACAAGTACCTGTTTTCTAATTTTCATAGCTTCTTATCATTATTTTAGAGTTTCCTGAATTTTCAGATTTTATAAGTTGTTTTGCTATTTTTCCTATTTTTAATTAGTTTTAATACTTTTAAATAGCATTTAATACAAAAAATTAGAAAAGGTTAAAAAATAAGTTTTCAATTTTCTTAGGCTTAGATAAATATAAAAGTAAAAAAGTAATTTTCTAGATTTTTCATAGCTTATTTGGTAATTTTAGTAATTTAATTAGTATTTAATAGTTTAAAATCCATAGAAAATAGAAAAATAGTCACAAAAATACAAAATAGTTTTGAAAAGTCTATTTTGATATTTTAGACTTTTCCAAGTGTTAATCTTATTTTTCTAGCTTAATTTCCTATTTTCTTGTATTTTAGGTAATTAATTATTAGTTAAAATAGTTTTAATTAGATAATTAGTTTTAAAAATAATTTTCTTTTCTAAATATTTTCTTATATCATTAGGTTTGCAAAACATCATTTTCATATTTTTAGGGTTAATATTGAATTAGTTTCACTTTTTATTTTGTACGTCGCGTAGATTTTAATTTAAACGACGTTTTAGGTTTTAAACGCTCATCACTTTAAATATAGTGATAGCGTTTATTTAATAGGTTTTATCTTTTAATTTTCTTTAATTTGCATTTAAGGCGTTTTAGTTTGTTTGATATTTCGTAGTTAGTCATAATAATCTCAATTCCCTTCATCGTTCAAATTTCTCGATCACTAGACGTTGATTTATCCATTGCACAACTCATTTGGGACATAACGACCCGGGGAAACACTGTACTCCTCAGATCTTAATTGTATTGGTTTTTGAGCAGTTTTAAGTCTTTTAGACTTGACTGTTTAGCACCGATCACCTTTTTATACAATTAGTAGCATAATTGCCATTTTTCAATATTATGTTGTTATAGTAGTTGATTAATGCTTGTTTAGTATAATTAAGTGATAATATAAAAGTCTTGAATCATTTACATGGTCTAAACTGAGGAACTCTTTGGAAAACATCAAAACAGTTGTTTAAAGGGATGTTTGGTTCTGCATGTTAAACTGATTTAGAAGGTATTTGAATTGTTAACTGTTGTTGTTCTAAGTCATAATAGCATTTACTAGCTCAAGTAAACATTAACAACTAGTACTTGTTTTATAAAAAGTCAACATAGCTTCTAATCTACATGAGCAGTTCACTGTTGAGGTTTTAAATAGCTAAACTCACCATAGTAGCTTAAAACTTAGTACCATAGCTTAATTTAATCTTTTCCTAGCTTATTATAACTTAGTCAGTCATTAAAATCAAACCAAAGTTCATAAAGGTCAAACTTGCATTTTGTTCAAAAAGTCAAAACTATGCCCTGTGCACAGTTTTGATACCATTTTCACAAGCTTGTACAAAGCTTATCGGTTGGTCTTAGCTTATGTTACTTAGTTTTTCAGAAGCCAACCAAGCCATCTTGATGACCCAAGTTTAGATTTTCATTATCTAGCTTATTAGGTAGGTCGCACTAGGCTTTTGATTGTCCCATTTTGACTCAAGACACTTAGATTTTACTCGGTGGTTTGTCCAATTTTTCAAAAGCTCACCAAAAGCTATCTAGTGAACCAAACCATGAGTACTTTAGCTTTTTGAAAAGTCGAGGTGTCATCTTGCTTATTCCGCTTTTGTTTTGTTATCTAGCTTATCTAAGTGCTTAAAATTGCTTATAGTTGCCTAGTAAAACTAGAGTATCCTGTTTAAACAGCTAACAATTGTGCTTATTTATAGCTTGTTTAGTGCTTATTTCTAGATTGTATTGCTTTTTCGGTTGTAAAATAGCTTTTAAATCGTTTTCTAGCTTATTACGTTTTCTAGTGCTTATTCAAGAGCTTATAAGCCATTTGGCTCTAATTTTGGTCTTATTTCCATTTCACCATCTGTTGAAAAATAAGCTCTCACCGAGCTTATTATTGGCTTTAGAAAAGTTCTAGTTATAAAATATGCTCATTTTATTGTGCTTATTAAGTTTGTAAAATAAAATTGAAAAATAAAATGTTTTTGCAAAAGGGTGGAGGCAGGCTCGAACCCGAGACCTCCACCCCTTTGGAGAGTGATACAAGAGGGTACCGGAACCAATAGCACTTGGGTCTTTCTTGTCATGATTTGCAAAACAAATACATAACCCCTCTTTGTCCATTTTAGCTTATACTTATATTTAAGCTTATTTATAGCTTATTTAGTATAGCTTTTTCAAGTTTTGTATTTTTATAAAATTGTATTAGTATAAAGTATTTTCTAAAAAGTTTGATTTTTATAAATAGTTTTAGTATTTTTAACATTTAATTAGTGTAAAACTTATTTAAATCATAATAAAAAATATAAAAGTAAAAAAAATATAAATCTTTTTTCTAAAATTTTCTTTTATCATATATTTTGTAAGAAAATTGATTTTATGCTTGTAGGCCTTTTATTTCATAAATTTTACGTTTTATCTTGCGCTCCAGCGCCATTTTCGTAAATAACGCTCGTTTTCAGTTTAAGTAACGTTTTTAGATAATTTGAGTTTACGTTTTAGTTAAAATAGTTTATTTAAGATATTTTATTTTATAAAATCATAAACGCTCATCGATCCGTAAAAATAGTGATACGTTTATTTAATAGATTTTATCTTTTATTTCTTTTAATTTGCATTTAAGTCGCTTTAATTTGTAGATCTTTTCTTTAGGTAATTATCCATCAATAACCTTCATCGATCACTATCCTTAGTGATCATTCTATCATCTGAAGTTGTTTTAAACACCAATTCATCCTCCGTGGGACTTAACGACCTGTGAATTCCTATATTCCTCCGATCTTAATTGCATTTGTGTTTGTTGTTTTAAGTCTGTTAGACTTGACGGTTTTATGCAGATCAAATTT